>OY856411.1:1352685549-1353193049 GCA_963693085.1 Alisma plantago-aquatica
TGATAATGAAAATGTAGAGATAATACAGAAGACCGAGGACAACCTGTCAAAATGAACATAGATAGGTTTGTTTCCTTGTGCTCCCGGTTCATATATCCATGCTCTCTACAATCTTAGTTGGTTGGATTCTACATACTGTTGTTATGCATCTTGTGAGCCTACATAAACTTTAGTATTAGGAGTTGGGCTAACTCTCGAGGAGGGTCATTTTCTAGTATCACCATCCAATGCATGTCCTATGGTCGATAACCACTTGACTTGCTGGCTTGCATGGTTTGGTAAAACAAAGAGGAAGTGACATAAAAGAGAAAAATTATGAAAAATCATAAACGTCATGAAGAGTCGGGAGAAATTGTATAGATCGTGAAAAAATAAGAAAAATGTGAGAAGTTGTGAAAATCAATGACCGATGTAGTAATCGTGTTGAACGTTCAAGAACCTACAAAATCATGAAAATTTGTCAATTTTCATAAAATTTGGAGACTTTTATTGCTATGAATGGAATAAGAGCAAGAGGTTGGTGCCAATCACTTTAGTTGTACAACCATAAGAGCAACAATGTAGCACTATACATATCAAATCTCAGAATTTAAGCGTCTAGTGTTAGGAGATCTAAAATAGAACAAATCTAAAAATTTAAGTGTCCAGTGTCAGGAGATCTAAAATGTACTTTAAATTTTCCAATCGTGGAAACACTACTGGAAAGATCAAGTAGTAAATAGTTAATGCAAAAATACACAAAGGACAAGTGAAGTTCATGTCTTGGTTAGGAAACAATTTTCATTCAATAGTAACATACCTCCCTTGAAAATAGTATGTGTGGATCATTTTAGCAAATAAGAGGAGTTGTAATAAAGATATTACATTTGTGTACATTGTAAACAAAGGACACGTTCAAGGCACTGGCCAAGCCAAACTTAGCAAAATGACTTACAAGTATGATACTTAACAATTAAAGTTTTTAATGTGGCAGCTGACAATGGTGTGTTCACCCATTACTAACTCCAAAAAATAGATATAGATTTCAATGTGGTGTCATAATACATAGAGCTGGAGTTTTGCCTTCAATCCCCTATTTAACATAAACATTATGACTATAGGATTTTCACAACTCCTTTTTTCAACTGTACACCCCTAAATCTTAATGGAGTTTGTTATATAGTCGATGAAACAATTGAGAAGAATATTTTGGGATACTTAATTGCAACCATGAGCCACCCATATCTGCGTATCCTTCAAGCCATTGTACGCCTAATTCACTCTTGTATGTTTCAAGTGGTTCCTTTTATTATCCTTTGTATTGTTTCAGCCTCAAGAGGCCCTCAACATTTCACTGATGATGGCATTTAATTAAGATGTCAAAATCCTTCGCTCACTGAATGAATTTAATATAGTGAAACTAGCATTATTTCTATTGGGGTTCACATAAAGGAAGTAGGTAAGCTTTGTGCTTGTATTGATATATGTCACTGACACAAACATCTGGGTAAGGAATGCATTGAGTTCCATAAACTTAGTGATGATGCTCGGTGTGTTATTCTGGGTCTTCATCTGTCTATTAGCTTCTTCTTCACGGGTGTTCCACTGACACTATTTCTCAAGAAATTCTTCAACTCATCAGTGACCTGACATCATTGAGATACATCTACATAAGAAAGTTTTGATAGTGTTACTTAAACCAAAACACTAGAAGCAGTACATGGGTAACATTGTGGGTATTTTAGAACATAACATAGAGGCTTCATTGGTGTATGCTACAACCTATGTGAGTGAAGCATACTTGAGTAATAATAAGACATACAACAACACTCATTCCATTATCTTAGAAGAAATCACTAGCGATAATAATGATTGAAAGGAAAAATGTATACGGAAAGAGAAATTTTCCAAACACAAGCATATATGTTGCTAAATGATGTCGTTCATATGCTAGTGTGTACTACAAAGATGTTTATGTAGTCCATGTAAGAGCGTACACCACAAAAGATAAAGAGCCTCTAGTGACTATGCAGAAGATTTGACCCGCTGAGACAAGGATGGATACTCATGACCTAGGAAGAATGAACATGGACACTTACACATATATGGAAACGAACACAGACACAGACACTGACACGGGACACGACAATTTCCAAAAATAAAGGAAACATACACGACACTGGACATAAAAAATATATAAATAGATAAATATTTTTTTTAACATATTATGACATAAATTGCTATAGGTATATCCACATGGGAAATCTCCATGAAATCTAACACGCATTCAACATATAAAAACATATCCACAAGTCATAATATGGATTAATCACAATATATAATACGATGTTTGATTATAAAACTATCATTGTAAAAATATATATAATTGTATAACTTAAGAGAAGTAGTATTTGAGGCATTAGTTTTTCTATTGTCGGTGGAAGTAGCGGTGAAAAAGAATTATTATCAAGATGAAGAAGGGGAGAGGTTAGGAAATATGTTGTTTCTGGAAGTGGAGGTGTAAAGTAAAGGTGTGTTAGAAATTGAAAGGGAAGAAAAGGAGAGGAATACATTGAGAGATACTTAAGATTTAGAGGCAAAAGAACAATAGGGGAGATGGAGATGTAGAGAAGCAAGAAAAATAATAGGTGTAGGGAGGACAATACTCTGCTACTATTTCCTGAAAGAGAAAGAAGAAGAGTAGGGGAGGAGTGGAAAGAGAAGGAAGATGAGAATTGGAGGATCAATGTGAAATAAGAGGAGAAAGTAGGGAACAATGTTGCACCATTTCCACATTTAGATTGGAGAGAGGAAGGACAAGAATGAGAAGAGGAAAAAAGGGGAAGAAAGAAAAGTAAATAAGGAGAAGCATAGAGGAGAAGGATAAAGAGGAGGTGAAGGAACATTTTTGCAACTACCACAACTTTATAATACAAAAAGGAAAAGGTGGACAAGAAGAAGCAGGAAGAGTAGGAAGAAGAGGGGGCACACAAAGGAGGAAGAATTACATGGAACTGGAAGAGAAGATAGTGACTCCAACTACTTTCCTCCTCACAATTTATGTCAAATTCCCTAAACATTGCAATAGTTGGTGGAGATGATATAATTGATTATGGCTGCTACAATTGTGAAAGAAGGGTGTTGACGGCTTTGCATGCAGCAGTTGTCTAGCTAAAGTTAGTAGAACAAGGAGTAGTGGAGGATAAGAGATTGGGATTTGGAGATGGTTTGCGGCTTCATTCATACACTTAGTCTTAAGTTGGTTGGGAGGGTGTGTATTAGATGTGTCCATGGAGTGTCCAGGCCATGTCTGGCATTGCAATAAAAACATTCAAAGTGGACACGACATAAGTGTGTCCACCATGTGTCTAGGCATGTTCAAGGTGTGTCCATATTGAACACAGACACATAAGCCTTTGGGAAGTTTCTGTGCTTCCTAGATTATGATAAATTCAGTGTGAGTGACAATAGGAGGACTGCATCCAGGAAAAGATCACAGAAGCCAAGCACCTAGTCATAAACCGCAAGCTGCTCTAGTCCAAGGAGTTTCAATATGCCACTAAGATATTGAGATCAAATAGGGATTCATTCCTTAAGTTCTTTCACAAATACAATTCGTTGTTCTTTGAGTACATTCATGAGATCCAGAAAAAGATCCCATCAAACCATTACAGAGTAGGTCAATCATGGTACTAGTCTAATATGTTGATGATATACAATAGTTTATTGAATTTACCATTAAAGCTCTGGCATCAATGGTAAGAAGATCCCATTTCTTAAAGATGGGGGTAGGTGAATCATCAAATCATAATTGGATGTAGCCTTCTATATGGGTATGAGATAGGGACACAAATGTACACAAAGAGACATGGTTTGCATTGTTTGAATTATTCCTATTGGAATATCTTTGACTACTATTACTATTTCTTACTTGTTCTGGATCGTTATTTATATGCATTTACATGAACGAATATGCCCAGAAATTCCAGCCTTTCTTTAATATTGTGGCATAACTTCCCATCATGTCTATGACTTCAACTTTTATTGAAAATATGCATCTACAAGTGGCCACCATGAAGCTTGATGGATGCAAATGCCACTCTTGGTGTCTCCCCCTTTATGTATGATCATGCATTAGTTATCCTATTCTTCACTTCATCAAAAGATGTGGCACATATCTTCTATAATAATTAAGCCCACCCAGCTAAATTTATTGCTCTATAATGTGGAATTTAATTTAGGGAGCATAGTAGGTTTAAATTGTATTGGATTGTAAAACATTCATATGAGTATGATACATGTCTATTACTATTTCTTGTTCTAGTTGGTTATTTATATGCATATAAATTAACAAACATGCCCAAAAATTAACCAGGTTGCCTTTCTTTTTTGTTAAGGATAACATCCCATAGTGGCTACCTCATAAACTATTAGTGAGAATTTGCATCTACAATAGGCTACTCTGGTGCTTGATGGTTGTAAATGCCACTCCTAGTTTTTCCACTTAAAGAGTGATTATGTAGTGGGTATCCAAATGTTCACTTCATTAAAATGTGTTGGACACATCTTCTAAAACAATTAATCCCAACAATCTAAACTATTTCTCTATTTTATGGAGTCTAATTTAGGGAACATAGTAGGTTTACACTGAGAAGGAAGATAAAAGCATTCATATGAGTAGTAGTATCCATTAGCTTAAGATTCCCCCTTCTCTCTATAATATAATTCTTTAAAATTATGAGAACTTGATTACATAATTTCTAAAATAATTTTAAATTTGCCACAAAGATGGACAATTAACTAAGATTAAGCTAAAATTACATTTAAGATAGGATTGTATGCCTTTGATGATTTTTTTGATGTTTTGATTTTTATGGTCTTGCTTGGAGTGAGAAATTTTGGTGTTGTTTACTTTCCTCTTTAGTGAGGATCCTATAGTGATTTCTACCAAGATTCTTTTCGTAGACCAAATATGATTGGTACCCTACCAGTGACAACAATATTGGCTTCCTTTTTTATTATGTTGACAATACTTTTAACAATTGATTCTCTTTTTCAGGCATTCATTAGACATTTGGAGTTTTGGTTCTATTCTACAATTTATATACAAATATTTGATTGAGATAAGAGGTTCATAGAAAAATGACATGGTAATCTATA
Source organism: Alisma plantago-aquatica (assembly GCA_963693085.1). Lineage (NCBI taxonomy): Eukaryota > Viridiplantae > Streptophyta > Magnoliopsida > Alismatales > Alismataceae > Alisma > Alisma plantago-aquatica. Next base: position 1,352,690,689 of record OY856411.1, read on the forward strand.
ATTATTTCTCTTTTGATATTAAGGAGACAAAATAAATAGTATAAGGAAACAATAAATAGTAACATGGGGACATTGATCTAAAGACCTCACCATTATAGCCGCTTTTCTTCATTTCCTATTTTGTAGTTGTCTATCAACCACATCAATGGGAGGAAGAGTTATTATTTCCTTACTGACATGTTTCTTCTTGTTGGCCTATCTTTGGTAAAATCTTTTTTTCTATGTAATGTTCTCTTGATTGGTTTATTGGTACATGTTAATGAGATATAAGTATGATGTTTACGTTTGCAACCATGACCCAAATGATATCTTTACCTAACAAAGACATGAAACTGAGCCTCTATTTCAAGAGATTATGCAGTTTATTTGGGATTAAACTTTTTTAACAACCAAGAGTAAATTTGCATATTTACATGTGTTGCGACTCATGAGATTTGCAATAAGTGTGCCTGAATGAAACAAGGAAGTTGTTTCTTTAAGAAATAGATTGGAAATGTGAATGCCAAACCATTTAAAATGGCATCTATTTTTAAGAGGTAACTCAAATGGAAAAGAATAAGAATACACCCACCTAAAAGAGATTGTATGCCTTACATTTGTCAAGTGAATAAATGTTTCAATGAATATCTATATATCCTCATGTAGTCTATAGGCATTGATCTTAAAATATAGCATCTAAAAATACAACAAATTTTATAAAAGTATTTAGGAGACTGTGATTCATTAAAACGTCTTTGCATCTGATAGATAAATGGATAACCAATCTTATCTATCACTTTTGTATGGTCCTACTCTTATTTAGCAAGGCACCACCCTAGGTGGTGCCTAGGCTTAAGACAACCTGCCTCAAACTGGGTGTGCAGTCCCCTATCTAACCGAAGTGGCCTCCTAAGGCCGTTTGGGCCCAAATTAAGCCACTTCAAGTCTAATTTAGCATATATTAGGTCTTTATATATTCTGGTTGAGTCATTTTTTGTTTAAATGGGTCTGATTATACTAAATGAGATCAAATTTGGGTAAATTAGGTCTACATGCTTGATTTGGGGAAATAGGTCTAATTTGAGGGATTTAGGTCTAATTTGACCATGTAAGGCCTCATTCAGATCAATATAGGGGAAATTAGGGCTAGCTAGGTTTGATTAGGTCATGTTATGCAAAATTAGGTTTGATTTTAGGCCAAATTATGTGAAATTAAGGAGATGATATTTGATTTGGAAACAAGTCTGATTTGGGGGAAATGAGTCTCATTTGGTGGATTAGGTCTAATTTGGTGAGGTTAGGTCTGATTTGGCCAAATTTAATTTTATTTTTCTCAACATAGGGAAAATTCTGGAAAGTTGATTACTCTGATAGTATTATATAACATCTAGGCATTATAAGACACAAGGAAAGGGTTATCATCCAATGTGAATCGTGTTCAACCCTAATCAGATATACTACATGGTTGTATTACATCTTGTATTACACCCTGGGAAGTTTGAGTCGTATCACCCAAAGTCCAATTGACCACTACGAAGTCGCAATCAATTCTGAAAAGATCTAAGAGAGCCAAAATCCTAAGATTGCATACATGCCCTGTCAGTATGGGTCCAACACAGTGATATATCAGTCAAACTACCAACAATGACATATAGTTAAGCTGATAACAACTGGTACACCCTTGGTATAGGTCATGGCACTAGCCATCAGGTTATACAAAACCCTGCCAACGAGGTACAACTGCAGCTATCCTCAAACACATCACATGTAACAATTATCCAAGACATAGCCGCAACAGTTCTCACACTGGGGCATGACTGTACTCATCTTCCATAACTATTGGGATCTGAATGTCAAGGACACACAGTCTTATGCACCCGCACATACTCAACATGTTATGTATGCGACTCTGAGATTCCCTTAGGCATACTCATATCACCATCCAACAAGTTCTGAGACTAAAAATGGTTCTACGGCATAGGGTACTACATGATTAGGGTTTCACTTGATTAGTTATTGCCAATTGGGTGAATTAAGACTACATCAAACAAGTTCACATACAAACCCTAATTCACCTCTTGCAAACATTGGTATATAACAACTCCAGAAGATATAAAATGTATAAGGTAAAATTCTAAATCTCAACACCACCTGGTACTATTTTGTTGCCATCTGTGAGACTGTACTTGTCATCATTTCACCATTTAATATCAATCCTTATCACATTATGAAGATAATTATACCTACAATAGGACCCACCATGATCAAAGGTCATTAAGAATATCACATCCTTTCCTGCAAGCACATCATTATCTTACCATGCCTTATAACAAGGCTCAACAAACCATTATCATACATGTGGCATGTGAGTTTAGCACAACAAGGAACTATGATGATCATATAATATCATATTAGGGTTTCAACAACAATAACATATTATTCCATTATCAAAGTAATCGTTCAAGAAGGTTGACTGTGATTAATCACTATCACTTATTTGCATTAGGGTTAGGTGTAACATGATAAGCTACATTAGGGTTACACATCAACTCATTACGATGATTATCAATTATACTCATAGGAGGAAAAAGGTAAGAATACCAAGTTATGAGTATTGAACCATCAGTTATACAACTTCAAAACCAAGCCATCAAAACATGAGCTGCACTTATAACCATCGGATGTTGGAACATCAAACCCTAATTATCAGATCGTGGTCTTCATACAAGACCATCAGGTGTTGGGTAAACAAAAAAAATCAGTTGAGATACAAGAAAATCCTTGGATAATTCAACTAAGGAAACCATCTAGTTAGGACCTAAAAGAATCACCACATAAGAACCAGTCTAGCCATCAGTTGTGGTGTCCCAGATCACCATCAGTTGTGACCATCAAATCATGCGTGAGAAGAACCATTGACCTATGAGTCAGAACAACCATTGGTTGATGACCAATAGAAACCATTAATTGTTGATAACATGTGGAAAACTGATCCAAAGACCAAGGAAAAACCATCATTTGTTGAACCAAAAAGACCATCGTTTGAACCACCATATATAAGCACCAAATACCATCGAACGTAGGAACTATAACCATCATTGGTGGAGGGGAAAACATTACCATAGGTTTTAGCACAAGGAATAATCTAAAATAGAAGCTATTTCATGACCATCAGTTGCTACGAGAAAGCCAAGCAAAACAACAACAAGAACAAAGCCATCGATTTGCAAAAGAAGAAGGGAAATCAACACAAAACCCTAAGTATGACCATTGTTTGAAGAGCAACAACCATCATTTAATCACATGAAAATAAGATCTAGAGATTTCAATACCAAAGTAAGGTTTTTATAAAGGTTTAGAGTCCATCCATAGTGATAAGCTACTCAAGAACATCATCTAATCTTAAACCCTAGGCAAAAGTAGTATCTCTATACTTATAACTTCATTTTAGAGCAAGAAAATATACATGCAAGGTAGTAGTGAGAAATAAAATTGAAAAAATTTATATGACTCTACTATGGGACGAATATGAAGATCCTAGAATCAAGAAGGCTCGAAGAAAGAAGGTAGAAACCCTAGTTTGAACTCTCCAAGCTAGCTCCATCTCCACCAAGGAAGCAAACCCTAGGTCCAGTAAGCAAGAATGATGTGTTCTTCAATCTCTAGAGCAAGATATACCATGAAAAACCATCGTTTTGACCAACAAGAAGGAGGAAGGGGGTAGCACAGAAAGAAAAATGAAGGAAAGATGGGAGAACGTACTTGCTTAGGTCAAGAACAAGCAAAGGAAGCTCCACAAGCTCAAAAGGAGGGTAGATTCGAACCCTATCCACACATGCAAGGAGATCGAGCACCTTCTTCTAATTTGGGTACCTTATTCTCCACCTAGGTAAGGAGGACGAATCTCTAGAAATAAATGAAAATAAAGGCAAGACCAAAGGGTTTTTTTGGGTGCAAGAGGGAAGGTATAAGAAGCTATGGGTAAGAGGGGAGAGAAGGTTATGTGGTCCTACTAGGTCTGCCATGTGTCCATGGCCTAAAGGATCACGTCCATCCAAAGAAGAAACTCCATGGGTTGTGGGAGTCTGCAGGGACATTTGATGTTGGATTTCTAGGCCAACCATCGATTTTCATGCATGGTGACCATCGGTTTTGGGAACTTAGGTCCCAAGGGTGAAAAACATCATTCACACACCCTCGTAGGTGAACCAGCAACCCAAGGAGCATCAAGTGGGGAAACCATAGACCCTCACACCTATAGGGACCACAAAGGAGTCACCATATGGTAACAACACCATAGGAGCCCATCCAACCAGAAGGACCATCGAGTTATGGCCTTTAAGGTAGCTCATCCATGAGGGGGTAAAACCTAACTCACCCCTAGATGGATATCACCACCAAAACAAGGTGAAAAAAGGTTCCCCATGGTAAAAAAGGTCAATAAAGATAATGAAACATCTAAGGCACAACAAGAATGGTATAATTGCAAGAAAAATATCAAATATGGGTAAATTGCAGAAGTAAAAAATAAGCATATAATTGCATAACTTGCACAAACAATGTACAAACTAGACCAAACATGAAACTTAAGATTTTCACATGATATAAAATAACATAAAAAGTTATATTAAGGTTTAAAGAACTTAATTATGATAAGAAAGCATGTTCAACCAAAAAGTAATGTCAAGAGTCTTACAACCATAAACCCCTAACAAGGATTTTGCCCCCAAAATCCTATACAAAAAGCGAAAGGTACTTCCTACACATCTCATCCTCTTATCCCACATGGCTTCCTACACACCATGGTGATTCCAAAAAACCTTCAGTAATACGATATCCTTCTTATTCAACTTCTTTACTCTCCTATCCAGGATCAACACAAGACCCTCCACATAAGACACATGCTTATCTAACTCAATCTCCACTAGCTTTATCATCTACTCTGTATCTAGATGACACGTCTTCGGCATGGAAACATAAAAGACATTGTGCAAGCTATGCAGTTTTGGTGGTAACTCTAACTTGTATGCCACCTTTCCAACATGAGGTAAGATAGGGTATGGTCCCATAAACCTAGGAGCCAACATACCCTTCTTACCAAACCTCAACACACCTTTCCAAGGGGAAACACATAGGTACACCCTATCTCCCACTTTGAACTCTAACAATATATGATGGTTATCGATATAAGACTTCTGTCTGTCCTGGGCTGCATTCAACTATTGTTGTATCACCTTGATCTTCTCTATAGTTTATTGTACAAGCTCATGACCCAAACACTGATACTCAACTATCCCATACCAACAAAGAGGTGACCGACAACATCTTCCATAAAAAGCCTCAAAAGGTACCATATCTATGCTCCTCTAATAACTATTGTTGTAGGCAAACTCTAGCAAACTCGGGAGCATATCCCTAATTGCTAAGAAACTATAGAACACATTCCCTCAAAAGATACCCCAAAGTCTGAATAGTCCTCTTACACTGGACATCAATCTGTGGGTGGATAGTTGTGCTAAACCTCAGTTGTGTCCCCAATGTTGTATGCAGAAGATCCCAAAAACACCTTGTAAACTATAGACATCTGTGAGACACTATGGTAACTGGAATACCATGCAAACAAACTATCTCATCAACATATATTTGTGCCAAGTTATCACTTGTATACTTTGTCTTGACTGGAAGGAAGTGAGATGACTTGGTTAACTTGTCAACTATCACCCAAAGGGAATGATGACCTTTAGCTGTCCTTGGAAGACCAACCACACCTACAGAAAGTAGTGATGTTGCTCACAAATCTAGTATAATTATATCTCCTAACATACTTCAAACTTGACTAAGGGGAAAGCATCCCATGAAATGTTTCTAATTGTTTATCTCCTTTCTATTATGTCATGGAATATGAGGGGAGTGAACATTCCTGGTAGGAAAGCATCTCTCCAATATTTTATCAAACTTAACAAAAAGTAGTATATTCTATATTTTTGAACCTATAGTCCAAAAAGAAGAAAGTTGGAAAGAATGTGAATAGAATTTGGACTTCTATCAACTGGTTATGGAATCATAATAATCATGTCTTGGAAGGGTTATTATTTCTGATTGAATCCTTTATTATTGTTAAGGAAATTAGGGAATTGGATCACTTTTGTTATTGTTCAATTTCTAAGTATGTAGTAATTATTTTTTTACGTCTAATTGTGGTCATTATAGACAAATCACTAGGAATGTCTTAAAAATATTACCTCTACCTCCTCTGGATCTTAAATTTTGTTTAGTGATTTTGATGCCATTAGATCTTTCTCTAATAGGTTTGGTAAGAATATCCATGATTCTTCTTCTATGAGTGAATATAATGTTAGCATTTCTACTACTAATATTATTGCATTAGATCTAAGAGTTGCCAATTTAACAAGGGATAATAGACAACAATGAAAAAACCTTGTTATGTCTGGAATTGATTGAGATTTCTACAATATGGGTTTTTTGAACAACTTTACTTGTTTATGGGGTAATATTAGTCAAACTATTTGCAGTGACCATAGAATTATTTTTGTAAATTTTAATGGTAATAGTGAAAGGAAAGAAACACCTTTTTGTTTCATTAATGCTTAGGTTGACATATCTACTTGTCTTGATATTGTCCAACAAGCATGGCATTCTAAAAAATTGGAAATCCAATGTATGTTGTGTGTCAAAAGATCAAAAAAGAAAAAATAGTCTTGTGCAAATGGAACATGGATGGGATTGATAATCTTTTTTATAGAAGAAAAATCCTTGAAGCTAAATCTTTTTTTTTATAGAAGGAGCTAGACTCTAAGCTTGATGATATTGAATTAAATAAACTGACTACCAATAAAAGAAAGGAACCTATAGTAGCATACAATGCTGAAAAAATCTTCTCAATTAGAAATTGAGAGTTTAATTTCTTAAATTAGGAGATCAAAACCAAAACTTCTTTTATTCTTCTCTCAAGACTATAAGGATTTGGAATTCTATTCCTTGTATGAATATAAATGATTCTCTAATCTATAACCTTGGTTATATTAAAAATCCTATACATCTTATTATAAAGATCTCTTTAGTAGGAGAACAATGGTCATTGGAGTTTGGGAGAATAATACTCATCATCCCCAGCTTATTGATGAACATATATTCTTCTATACGCCAAGTTGTCACTAAGGAAAAAAAATGAAAAGGTAGTTATTCATTCTAATGGGGACAAAGCCCCTGGATCTAATGGTTATAATTATTTGTCTTCAAATTTTCTTGGAGTATCATTAGTGAAGATGTGACTAGATCTATTCAAAACCTTTCTAGGAGTGGAAAAATTCTTAATGAAGTTAAAGGCACATTTATCACTCTTCCTAAAACTAGTAAAGATGTGAATATATATATATACTCTCTCTCTCTCTCTCTCTATATATATATATATATATATATATATATATATATATATTAGCGTGTGGATGATTATGAAACACTTTATCCATAGATGCACGACTTTATATATACCATATAATTTATAATATATAATGTGTTATATAAACCTAAGATAATTGGGGCATATCAGAAAATTATGTATATTGCGGAACCTAGTGCTATATACATTAAAAGGGATTATCCCAAATCTATGTCGGGTATTGACGTGACATCGATTCTCAAAAATCACATAACAAAATGTGATACACAAGGATAGAAAGTAATTCAAACAAAAATAGGGAGTGGGTTCCTTATTGTTAATTCCTAATGGCCAAAGCAATCCCTTTCATTCAATTATTAATTGAAAAGTTACTAATGATATCTCCCTAAGTAGGAATTTAACCTATGACCAATCCATGTAGTCAAATGTTCTACCAATGAGCTATTGAGGAATACTAGAAGATTCGACCTCCTTGAGTTCAACTTTGTTCTTAACCCATGAACAATATGAGTAGGAAACATCCTTTGTAACTCCCAGAACTTCTTCATAAAAGAGAACATGAATCATGGCAGTTAATTTGGGTCTAATATCAGGATAGGTAAAAAGCAATTTAATTTTCAAATGCAGAATCCAGGATAACACCAAAGTATGCATAAAAACATTGCATATGATAAATAAAACTCTTTCCTTTACCAACTCAAGTTTAACTAAAATCATAAATACCAAGTAAATATCATGAATAATAGACATTAGCACCAAAGTTATGTGATTCAGATCTGATTTGTGTTTCTAATATATGTTGACTTGAGAGTTATACATTGTCCATATTTTGATAATGACTTAACCATTCCATTCATATGTATCTAGATTGCGTTTGGTATGAAGTTGGGATGAGTTTAGTTGTCGTGGCTAAATTAACAAATGACAAATAAACCTCATGTTAGACGACTATTGTTTGGAACAAAGACACATAAACTTGATGGTAAGATGTTTGCCATTTGGTATGCATGCAAGTAACCTTGGTCTATTTGGAGAAAGTATATTATCCCCTGAACATAAATAATGTTGTATGTGTCAAGGAATCAGTTAAAAGGACAACGTGGTAAATAGATATCTGTGGAAAATAAACTTGATCTCTACCGTGAGGATTTCTAGCGACACATTATCTGGAGTTTTTCTTGTTAACTAATCCATGTGGTATCTTATTGCATTCTAAACGGCGGAATAAGAAAAAATTAATTTGCCACTATAAAACTAATTGCCATGTCGCTACTGGACCAGAAAAATAAATGATGCCCTAATATGTTTGTTCAAGATTGATTCAGGCTTTAGGTACATGAAAATGATCAAATTACACAAGCCCTAGCTTATCCACATTCAAGTCAAAAGCAATGCAAGTGTGCAATTTGGGAAATCACTCCAGACCATCATAGAATATTTTTATAATCACTTGTATTGATGATATGACTTGTAACTTAGATGAGAAAAAATTAGGGACACTTAATTCCAATGTTTGGTTACTCATAATCCATTTTGGAAAATTTGTCACAGTAACTCTATCGGTCGAGTTTGGATCTCGACAAACCTGTGATGGATTTTTAGAAGTGGATCAATCAGTCAAGTTGTACACTCACAGAACTTGACCGACCGATTTACTGACCAAAATTGATTTTGACTCATCGATCGAGTTTCCCAAGACAAGCTCAACTGATAGTTTGAAAATTGACTTTGTCAGTTAGTAGATTGGTCAAGTTACCTGTATTGAAACTCGACTGAATGTACTGTATGAAAAATGTAGAAAAAGTGATTCTAACCATGGGAGAGTTGTTAGAATTGAAAATAGTACTTAAGTGATCCCACACTCAAAGGAACACCCACAACTATAAGTAGGACCTCTTGGAGTTCATTCCAAGGTTTCTCATTCATTCTATCCTTAATCCTTGCTATAGTTGAGTGTTTTACAACCCTTTGAGCCCCTTTCTTTCTCTCTCATTTACAAATAATTTCGTGATCATGAGTGATTTAGGCATGTTGTAAGAGAGCTACCACTGTGTTATCTTATAAATCTATCATTCCTTCCATCTTCCCAATCCCCTTTCTCGAAGAGTAAAGGTTGAGGCGATCTTCTCTGAGTGAAGGAGGAGTTGTTGTTCTTCTTTAAGGTTGAAGAAGGTGTGAAGATCTTCTCCAGGTGAAAGAGAAAGACAAGATGGAAGATTCAAGAAGAGTTGGTAATTCTTTCAAGGACAAATACTTGAGGCAAGTTTGGGTATGTCCTTTGTGAAGGCTGAAGACATCTTAATCAAGTGGGTAAGTCCTTGTGTAGTTGAAACACTCTTGTCTTAAATAGGTAAGCCCTTGGATGTATGGTGGTCTCCTTGTATCTCTTATTATGGAATATAAATATACATTGGTTGCAAAGTCCTAGAGGTTGACCTCTTTAGGTAGTGGATTGACGGTCTCCTAGTTAGGAGATTAGAACCACACTAACAACCTTCTCCAAGTGTATGTTTCAATCTCTCTCATCCTTGATATGCCTGCTTACATAGGAATTCAAAATTTTCTTAAGCATTTGGTTTCAATTGGTATAATGTGAAGGTCTAACTATTCTTGTGAGAATTTTGAAGATTTATTCACCCCCCTCTGGAGCCCTAGATCCAATAAGTGGTATCACAACAAGGATCTTCTCCAACAAATCTACCATGAGATGAGAAGATGGGTGAGAACCTACTTGGTTCACTAAACCTAGATGGAGGCTTCTCCATGTGCCCCTGGTCTTTGATGACACAAGATTCCTCTATCAGAAGAGGAAGATGTAGTTTTACATTTAAGGGATGAAATTTGATATGTGAAAGGTGAAGATTACACCCTACAAGGAGCCAACCAGAGTTGTGTCAGCATGGAATGAAACTGCCCTAAAGAATGCCCAGCTCAATGCCAACACAATTAGCATCCTCTATGCATCCCTCACTCCATCTGAGTTCAACCACATCTCGACATGGGATACAACCTATGAGATATGGGACAAGTTGTGCATCACTTATGAAGGCACAAAGAAAGTGAAGGAGGAAAAGATCTACATGTTGAACAACCTCATAGAGAACTTCAACATGGAGAAGAAAGAAGGAGTTGTTGAGAGGTACTCAAGGTCTAAATCATCATCAACAACCTTTCTACTTTGGGACACACTTTGGATAGAGAAGAAATGAACTCAAAGATCTTTAGGTCTCTTCCAAAGAGATGGGAGTCAAAGGTGACCTCCATTGAAGAAGTGAGAAGTCTTGGTGACATTCCAACTGAGGAGATCATTGGCAATCTACCAGATCATGAGCCAAGAATTGATAAGAAAGAAGAGGAGGAAGAGTATAAGAAAGATAGAAAATACAAGAGGAAGGACAAGAAGGAGATGAGACACAAAGACACAACTCATGTAGATTGGGAAGGATCATCCTCTAGTGGCTCAAGCTCCAATGAAGATGGAGAGTGCCACCTTGCACTCATGGACTCTACAAGCGAAGATATTGGTGACATAAATGGGTAAGTGAGGTAAGATTGCATAAGTTATCTAAATAAATTCTTATTGTTATGCTTGTTACTACTCGTTCTTCTTATTCTAAATGTAAATTTAAAAAGAAGAGTTTAGGTAAAATCATTGATGACTTGTATGCTAAACCTCACATTCATGAGCAAAATGAGAAAATTCATCTTGAGAGCATTGATAACTTGTAAGTCCAATTTATTGATCTTGAGCTCCAATAAAATGGATTTGAGGTAGAGAATGGTGTATATCTTAAGAACATTGAGTCTCTTAAGGAATACAACCAAAAGTACCCAAAAAGCTTGAGATACTTAGAACTGAAATGTTGAATTCAAACTTATTGTTGATGCTTGTAGAGATGAGAGGGATGTTTATCTCAAAGAAATTCAGTTGTTTAAATCTAAAAATGCTAGGTTGCTTGGTCAAGTAAATGATTTATCTTATAGAACTATTTTGCATAGTAATGATACTACTTCTATTTCTCTTGAAAAAAAATCTTATTTGACTAAAGCCTTATGTTTAGAGGCCAAACTTGTTCATGCTAGAGATGATCTTGCTAGTTTGTCTTCTACTATTATATCTCTTACTTATGACACTTCATAGACTTAGAGCCTCTCTGTAGAAATTCCTCAAAAAGAATAACTCCCTATATGAAATCCTTGACCATTCTAACAAACAAAGTGGTGGTAGTAGTTTGGGATTTGTAGGGCGAGCACCTAAGGGAAAGAATAAGGCCAAAGGTAAGAAAAAGAGTAAGGAAACCTCTTTTTTCATTGGAGAATCTTCTAGCACTAAGAATCCCATGATTTTCTCTCTTTACAAATGTGATGATCATTATTCTACTTACTGTCCTTACTAGACTAAGGGGACCAACCCAAATATGAAATGAGTCCCCAAGCTAACTCCAAATCCCAAAGTTTGAGTTGGGAACCAAAACTCTCCTTTCTTGCAGGAAAAGGGAAAACAAATTGTTGATAGTGGCTGCAGTAAGCACATGACGTGATAGAAGCCATTTCAACAATTTCACAAAGAAGAAAGGAGGTTTGTTTACTTTCGTGGACAATAAGAAAGGTAAGGTAAAAGGTGAGGGTGATGTAGGTGAATCCTTGTGTATTAAGAATGTTCTCTTTGTGGGTGGACTACATCACAATTTAATAAGTGTAAGTCAATTATGTGATAATGGTTACCTTGTGCTTTTTACTTCTTTTGAATGTTTGCTTCTAGATTCCCTCACTTATCATGTCATTTATAAGGGAACTAGAAAATGGTAATATTTATGTCATTGTGCTTGATTCTATTAATCCTATTGTTGGTAGATGCTTAGTAGTCATTTTCAATGATATTTCTCTTTGGCATCTTTGGCTTGGTCATGTAAATATGCATCAATTGAAGAAGTTGAGCAAAAAGGACTTGGTCAAGGGACTTCCCAAATTGGATTTTGAAAAGGATGAGGAATGCGAACCTTGTACCCAAGGTAAGCAAACCAAATACCCCTTCAAATCCAAAGGAGTACTTAGTACCAAGAGAGCTCTTGAACTTCTCCATAATGATCTATTTGGACCTATGAGAACTCAATTGCTTCATGGTTCCAAGTATTATCTTGTTATTTTCGATGATTTCTATCAATATACTTGGACTTTCTTTCTCATTTCCTCGAGTGATACACTTGATGTTTTATCTAGTTTTTGTAAATGAGTTGAGAATGAAGTTTCTTTCTAGACTATTTCCATTCGTAGTGATCGTGGGGGAGAATTTGAAAATTATATTTTTAACATTTTTGTGAAGAATCTGGATATGCACATAACTTCTCTTCACCTTGAACACCTAAAAAAAATGGGATTGTAGAGAGGAAGAATATGTCACTATAGGAAATGGCTAGGACCATGCTTTTAAAGTGTGACACTCCAAAGAAATTTTGGGTCGAAGCCATTAGTACATCATTTTTTGTGCAAAATTGGGTTTTCACACATCCTTCTTTGAAGAAAACCCCCTATGAGCTATGGTGTGGTAGGAAGCCTTTTATTGAGTAATTTCATGATTTCAGATGTCCTTGTTTTTTTTAACACAAAAGATTCTCTCGACAAGTTTGATCCAAAATCATACAAGGCTTTCTTTCTTGTCTATAGCACTACTAGCAAGGCTTATAGAGTGTTTAATGTTGATATTTCTAAAGTAGAAGAATTTATAAATGTTAAGTTCATTGAGAATAACCCCTATATTCACAAAGATATTGTTCCAAATGATGATGTTCTGGGTGAGGTGATTTCTATCTTAAATGAACTCAACATCACCTAAAAGGGAAGAGGTTCCACTCAAGAAGAAGAGAAAGATGAAGAGAAGAAGGATCCAACTCCCTGCTTTACAAAGAATCATCCAAAAGAGTTGATCTTAGGTGACCCCTATTGAAAGAGTAAAAATGTGGGCTGTCTTCAACAAAGAACAAGACAACAACACGTTCATCTCACAATTGAAGCCAAAGAATGTAAAAGAAGCTCTTGGGGATGATGAGTGGATCCTATCCATGCAAGAAGAATTGGAGCAATTTGAGAAGAACAAAGTGTGGACTCTAGTGCCAAGACAGTGTGATAGAAATATCATTGGCACTAAGTGGGTCTACCACAAAAAGCTATATGAAAGTGGCAAGGTGGTAAGAAACAAAGCAAGGTTAGTGGCTCAAGTCTACAATCAACAGGAAGGTATAGGTTTTAATGAAATATATGAACATGTAGCTAGACTGGAGTCTATTCATATGTTGATTGCTATTTCTAATTACAAGAACTTTCTTCTGTATCAAATGGATGTTAAAAGTGCATTTTTGAATGGTACAATTGAGGACGAAGTGTATGTTGCACAACCTTTGGGCTTTGAACATGATACTTTACCTAACCATATTTATCTATTGCAAAAAGCTCTCTTTGGACTCAAACAGGCACCTCGAGCTTGGTATGAGAAATTAAAGAACTTTTTTTTAGATCATGGATATATCATGGGAAAAGTAGATTCTACCTTTTTTCTCAAGAACACTTATAACAATTTCATTATCATTCAAATTTATGTTGATGATATCATTTTTGGCAGAACTAATCTTAATATTTGCAAGGAGTTCAGTGATCTTATGTAGAGAGAGTTCGAGATGAGCATGACAGGTGAGCTTAAATTCTTCCTCGGCTTTCAAATCAATCAAAATAAAGATGGGAACTTCATCAACCAAGGCATGTACACAAGTGAGCTACTTAAGCGCTTTGGAATGGAGAACATCGAGCAGATGGACACCCCCATGTCAAACACCGCCAAACTTGATAAAGGTGAAGAAGGTGAGAAAGTGGATGAGAAGATCTATAAAGGTATGATTGGAAGTGTACTTTATTTAACTGTCTCTAGACCTGACATAATGTTTAGTGTTGTCTTGTGTGTACGCTTTCAATCAAATCCTAAGAAATCACATCTTATAGTTGTTAAGAGGATTTCAAGGTACTTAGCCAAAACTCCAAATTTTGGAATATGGTATCCCAATTCAAGGAAATTTACTCTTACGGCTTAAAGTGGTGCGGAATACGTAGGATTCTTGATTGATAGAAAGTGCACAGGTGGCACTTGATTCCTCCTAGGACCATGATTGGTGTCTTAGTTTTCCAAGAAATTGAGCACAATGGCTTTATTAACTACTGAGACCGAATACATTGTAGTCGGGAGTTGTTGTGCCCATGTCCTATGGATGAAGCAAATGCTCCAAGACTTTAACATTTATTTTGATATTTCTTCTATCTATTGTGGTAATACTAGTGTAATCAATTTATCTTACAATCCTATATTGCATAGTAGAGCCAAGCATATATAGGTTCTTCATCATTTTCTTCATGATCACATTGCAAAAAAGGATATCTATATCATGCATGTGGATAGAAAAATTAGTTGGCGGACATTTTCACTAAACCACTAGCTAGAGAGAAATTTAATTTTATTCGATCTAAACTGCTCATAACTACTTTGGATGAATATGATATGCCTTCTAGTTAAATGTTATTTATCCTATATGCTTTGCTCATGTCTTGATCACCCTTGCTTGCTAATGTGATAAAACTTTGATGTTCTTATGCCTTATTTTTTCACTTGCTTTAGGTATTTTTTGTAAACACTTGTTTATCGCTAAATAGTACCCACTGATGTGTTATTGTTCCAGAGTAGCCCGGCTGGTTATGGCTCGGTAAGTACAGATGAAGGACCTAGTTTCAAATCACGCCGAAGGTGCTCTGCGAAAAGTAACATGAAATTGATTAGGCACGAGAGGGGGGTGACCGAACCACACCCTCTCATGCCCCAAGAGTTTACACTGTCTGGGGGGGGGTCACAATTGTAGTGCTTCTATGGGGGCGGTTCTCTCGTAAATAAAAAAATGATGTGTTATATGTGCCTAAGTATGTTTAAATATACAAAATGAACTAGAAAAATAAATTTCATTAGCACTCAAATGGTTAGCAATTAAAATCTCTAATTTTCGTTCAGGTTGACCATCGGTCAAGTTGGGTCAAGTTGCCAACTCAACCGATCCATGGTTGAGGGCTTTTGTAAAAAGTCATCCGGTCGAGTTTCCTTCTCACAGAACTTGACCGATGGCCGGGCTGGAGCAAACTTAAGTGTGGTTCGGCCGACTTTTCTCCTTCTCAACTATAGAAAAACTGACTGATTCCCTCTCCAGTTCCCTCTATCTCTCAACCCTAGGCCTGAACATCCCCTTACTAGCCCTAGCTTGACCTTGTTTGAGCTTCTAAGACCTCTTATACAACAACCCTAGGTGTTTGGTCGTTTCTTGGTGGTGTTCTCTACATTTGTTACCTCTCTTTCCTTCTTATCTCGCCTCCATGGATTCCAATAGGAGAAAGAGATCCACCCCCTCTGAAGCACCATCCTCCTCCTCCTCCAGCTCACGCCTTATCCCCTTTGATGATACCTTCTTTGTCTCAAATGAAGCTCTAAATAGGTACAAGGAGCTCCTTCTTAGGAAACCCTTCCCTTTTCATGCCTTGTTTGAGCCTCGTCCACATAGACAAAAGGCCGAGTTGTTGCATGACCACCACCTATCTACCCTGAGTGTTGAACGCCAGTGCTATAAAAATTCCATCTCAAGCACTAAGGTAGTTCATGAATTCTATGAAATATTTTCATGGAATTATGACACTCTTGTACCCTTGCCAAATACTCAAGTCATTATTACTTCCATGATTTTCGGTAAGAAATTCCAAGTCTTAGAGGATACCTTGAATATCTTTTTCTCTGGTACTGAGGTATGTATGCCCAGAGAGTCAATCATATGATGATTGGATTGGCATATGTTCTGATTGATTTGATAAATATCAAAGGAAAGCATCCAATTTATTCTAGCTCAATCAATTTTTAGATAAATGATGGAACAAAATAAATATCTAAAGAATGACAATACTCAATGACGCATGTTTTTGGGTTGAGGACCTGAACAATGAGATCATACAGATGCTAAGAGTATGTACGTTCTTGTTATGTCCCTAGTCAGATGTCATTGTGGAATGTTGATAGACAACAATGACACATCAAGATTAGAGTGTGTGTTGGTTGATGGCAATGTCTCATTAGTCATGACATATGATATCAAACCAAGCACACTGATACATGTTGGAGAATGGTGTATCAGACAGACCCACCATGAGAGTGATACATGGAACCATGACATGGTAGTCAAAATATTCTCTGATAATGATGGTGGTGATTGTGATTCTTAGACCTGAAATCACTACACTCGTCGAATGTGATTGGGTACACTTTGACATCATCAAACACAGTCCTGAAACATGGGTTATTATAACATTGATGATTGGGTGGCTTTGATGCATGAGATAGACTGTAAGTGATAGATATGAGATTTGTCCCTCCTCAGGGATTATGATGTCCAGGACACTTGATAAGCGAGACTGAGAAAGGCATGTGCAAGCACATGTGAATCAATATATGATATTGATGTCACACATTTCTCAGACATTCTGCTCTAGTTCAAGAAACATGAATAAACATTGAAAGGATGACAACTCCATGCTTTGAGTTCATTCATGATTTCAGAGACAAAGGAATTATACATTCACTGGAACACCAATCACAGACTGTAGGATTGAAAGTTGTTCTCCAACTTTCCTTTTCACTTGGGTAGCACGGATGTGTGACTAGGTACCACACTTTACTTGTGAAGTCATAATATAGTTATGGACATTCACTATCGATGTGAAATGGTACCTATAGGGTCACACACAAAGGATTAACATGAAAGAGGAGTTTATTCATGAATGATTCTTGGATTGATTACAAAAGTGTTTATGCACTGAATCAAACTTTCAATCAATATACTTGACTTAGAATCATCAATTTCAAGTGTTAAACCAACATATTAGAGTTTCAGGTTGATTGAGAACTGAATTACTGTGTTCTGCACAATCTGGACCACCAACTGACTGGATCACTGGGTGAACCAATCAGCTCATGGTCAGTGAGATGACCAGTTCACTCTAGTGAATCGATCGGTTCAACTGGACCAAACGAGCAGTATTGAGTTGTCCCAACTTGTGAGAAAAAGTTTTTTCATTTAACTTGTTCAATTCGATTGGGACAAGAAGTAATCTTTGCGTTAATTAGAAACGAATAAGGAAATTTGATTACAAGCAAGTTTGAGAAGTGAAATGACTGGTTCACTGGGTGAACCAACCAGTTCACACTCCCAACCGACCAGTTCACTAGTGAACCAATCGACTCACCTTGCCAAATGACTGTTTCTCTTGCCATAGTGCAAACTGTTCATGGAAATTATAGACCCTTATACTTCTGCACAAATCGGGAACCCTGACCCTACCCTCTACTATAAAAAAGGGGGTACAAGGGGCTTCTTCAGGGACACAACTCAGTACATTAGTTTCTCTACAAAGTTGTTGTCCTATCTGGTTGTGGTAACTGTGAGAGCCCAAGCAAGTTCTACCCATCCAGGGAGGAACAATGAGGCAAAGACAACTATAGAAAAGTAACTGGTCGGGGGAGAGTGTGTTAGTGACTAGTACACTGATAGAAGGGGACAACTCCTTCTAGTCCATTCTTCAGGACAACTAGAGTTCTCGATATTCCATGTGGACTATCTATAGAGGTGGGAGACTTCTACTGTAAGGCCCCTAAACTTGCTTAATGAGTTGAACAAGCTTAATTACCATAATTTAATGCTTAGTGCATCATTAAGTTGATTAAATTGAATTAAGTACTCACTGATGCAATTAGTGCTTTGATTGAGAGTTAAAATCTAATTAACATGATTTCTTACTTTGATTGTAGAGGATCCCGTGCTTAGAACGTTGCAAAAAGAATCAGTCGAATCGAACATTCGAGTTGATAGTTATGACGTTTTCATGTTCCTTTGGACTTGGCTGCAATTTTTCCAGTATTTGGTTTTTATTTCTTTAAGTGGGTCGGCTACTTCTCCTTCTCCCTTATCCCCTCTCCTTCACATGATCGACCGCTTGAGCGGTGCCCGATAGAACAACAGTAGGCCGCACCTAGGGCAATGGATGGGGCAATTTTGGGCGTCCTTGGCTTCATCCAACAACGCCCTACCTCCTCCCACTCCTCTCCTTCCTTTCTTCCTCCTCTAGCTCACCCAGGAAGTGCCCATCACCAGTGCCCCGACCATCCAGAGAAGGCCGACCAACAGCAAAAGCCTGCCATCCCTTGCGGAACCGGCCAGAGATCGTTTGGCGTAGCCAGCAACTAAGGGAAAGTGAGGGGCGGCGCCACAACACCCTCAAACCTCCGACGATGCCTCTGTCCTCCCCTTCATCCTAGCCCCAACTGTGATGCCTAGCTATCAAGGGTGGCGCCCCAAGCAATAGGAGCAACAACAACAACAACTACGGTTAGTAGCTATTTGGGCATGAGCTGTAGCACCAAGCAAGCAATGTTCAACACCCTATCCACAGTGTCGTCTCCTCCTTCCTCTTCCTTGCTCAACTGCGATGCCCAACCAGTAGGGCGGCACCCCAGCTAGCTCGAGCAGCAGCAGCTACAGCCGTTGCCTTGAGCCACATTGGGCATGAGGAAGCACCGAGGAATGATGCTTTGAACTCGTCTTTAAGGTCCAAGCACAAAGCAATGTCAAGCGACTCTCAAATCAAGAGTTGTATGATGTGCATGTTTGAATCCAGGGTTGTTCGGAGGTAGAAGATGACCCCGCTGACGCCCAGAAATGGACTCTGGATGCGTTTCCAGTCATATTCGAACGTCTTGAACCACAGTGAGTAGAATCTCACTCCCATCACACGATTTGACTCGATAAAACGGATGATTTCGGTTTGATCTGTGTTTGACGTAGTTAACAGCATATACCTGGGTGTCGAACAGTGCCGACACCACTCGATTTCCCAAATTTGCACATTTTAATTATTAACACTTGTACAATGCTAATTAGTTGACTGATATGTGCGATGTGAATTAGTGAAATTACACGATTAATAAAACCTAATTTACTCTATTAAATGTGAAAATCAGTAGTGCACAACCAGAAAATGTTCCACGGTAGAATTTGCTCTAAAGCTCTAAAACCCTACTTTTCTTGCTCCTTATGTTTAGGATTTGCTCATTTGATGAAGAAAGGTGCTAGATGGACGAATTCAAAGCTTAATCTTGGATTTTCTACCCTACCTGCTTGATATTTCTTCAGTGTGGGGTTTCATCTTCTTATTAGAGGCAAGTTTTATAACTTGCTCCACATTTATTGCTTACCATAAGCTTTATAGATCTTGTTCTTTCTTGAAAATGATGATCCATGCACTAAAAAGCTATGCTTGACTTGGATTTCAATTTTTTATAATGTTCCCTATTTTGATTTCAGTTATATATGAACCAGTGATCATGTGTATGTTATTACTAAGGTATAATATGACTTCGATCAGGTTATTTGGACAACCTATGGTGCTAAGCACCTATCAAACAATGGTCAATTTTAGGGTTTAAAGTCGATTTCTTCTATAAACCATGACCCAATGATGGTACCATTGCAACAACCCTATGGTGTTGTCTTCATAACAACTCATGGTCATGATCAAAGGTTTCAGATGATGGTGACAACCTATGGTCACCCCTTCGGTCAGGTTTTGGATCAATTAAAAGTGTAATGATCAATCATTAAGTACACTACTGATGATATCAATCAATGATGACATTAACTTAATATTTGATGCTGATTAATGAATATATTGTTGATCTAACAACCTATAGTGGTTTAATGATCACTAATGATGGTGGATCAGGTCTCTACAATCTATAGTTAGTTAATCATATAGTTTTAGCATCAATTAAGCCTTAGACCAATGGTTTCTTGGGTCATTTGATGCAATAATTAGACCTATACTGTAATTGATGGTTTTAACATGTGAACTTGACCCAATGGTAGAGATCTACTGTTTATTCCTCCATTAAGGTGGAATGATGTCTATTGTAATATGTTGGTCCTAATAATGTGATTTAGATGGTTTCCTTTATATGATCAACTTAAGGAGCTTAATTGTTGTCAATGGATGGCTTGTTTTAACTGAATAGTCGATTGTGGGTTTTACCCTACTCTCAATGGAACTTTTTGTGTTGTTAATTAAGGGATGTATAGGGTTAGATGGTGACTCTTTATAGATAAAAAATCAAGGACTTCATAGGTAGTTTATCTAAGGTGTTTACTTATGTAAACAACCAAAGGTCTTACCTTTTAAACATCCAATGGTTTTGGGTGACATTGTGGTATGGTGATACAGGTTGAATGATGATGGAACAAATGGAGGGTTACCCTTAATACGTTAGCCTTACCTATTCACTCATATGAATAGAAGGGATGATAACCATATTGTGTTGATATGTAACCCTAATGAGGTATAGCTTGTTATACCTAGCTTTAATATAACTAAATGATGGTAATTCAGTATGAATAGTCCTTGAATGACTAATACAATCATGGAGTACTCTATTATTGTTGTAACCCTAGTATGCTATAACTTGATGGTTACACCTTGATTTATGTGTGGGTTCATACTTGAGAAAAGTAGGGAATGTGATAGTGATGCTTCACCTTATGCATCCATGATCCAATGGGGATGTCGTGAGTTAGGATTTGGGTTTAAGTGCTGATTAGTAGCATTACTATGATTTATCTTGTTGAACCTAACTCTAATTCAAATAGATAAAGATGAGTATACATGTTTAACATTCTTATATGATGGAATGATGGTGGAATAACCTCCTTAATATGATCATAACCTTAATATGCAAATTGTTGGTTATCATAGCCACATGGTTGATACTTTCTTATGCTAAACATGTGCATTATGAATATGATGAGTGTTAATCATATCTATATTCCTTGTATGTTGATGTAATAAAGGAATGTTCTTAATGTTAATATAACCCTGCTATGATTGATTATGAATATCTCCTAGCTCATTAATGCAATATTGTGTTGATCCAGGGTTTTATATGTAAGTAATGCTATTGAGCCTTGTTATAAAGCATGCAAAGATAATGATGATCTTGCAGGGAATAATATGATTGTCTTAATAACCTTTGGGAATGGTTGAGCCCTGAATGAGGAGTAATCCTCTTATGTTGATACATGTTGATACTCTGTGAATTTGTGAAAAAGATTATTATCTTGTGATACCATGATGACTGGTGTAGTCTCATAAATGGCAAGTGAATATTGCCATGTGATGATGAGATGAGAAATTATGTTTCATACGTTTTATATCTTTTCAAGTTTTGATATTTATATGCTTGCTAGAAGTGAATTAGGGTTTGTATGTCCACTTGTTTGATGCAACCTTCATTCACCCAATTGGCATAACTAATCAAGTGCAACTCTAATCATGTAGTTTCCTATGCCGTAGAGCCATCTTCAGTGTCAGAACTTGCTGGATGGTGAAATGTGTATTCCTAAGGGAAATTTGGAGCGCATATAGTTGAGTATGTGGGGGTGGCAGGTTGAGGATATATCCTTGTCATCCACAATGCAGATTGTGGAGGTTGTCTATGGTCATTCCTCATACATCTGATGTGATTGAGAACGATTGCGGTCGTATCTTGATGATTATAACATGATGTGAGTAGAGGACAACTACGGTCGTACCTCAGCGATTGGGTTTAAATACCCTAGTTTCTAGTGTTGTGACCTATACCAAGGTCAGACTAGTGGTTTTCAGCTTGACTATATGTCATTGTGGTGGCAGCTTTGACTGATATGTCACTGCCTTTTTAGTCGGACTGACCGTGGGGAAGAGATCTTAGGATGCCGACACTCCTAGATCTTGTATGGAACTGAATAGCCCTTTGCAGGGTTCGGTTGGACTTTGAATGGTATGATTCAAATCCCCCGGGGCATAATAAAAGTTGTAATACAACCATATAGCATATTTGTTTAGGGTTATACATGACGTTTCACATTGGATGATAACCCTTGTTTGTTATCTTTACATAAAGATGAGGCTTAATGCAATTAAGAGATAGTAAATATACTTATGTTGTGGATATGCTTAGATTGTAGATGCATATATATGGTAGTCATGCTTATCTTGATAACTATACTGCTACTACTGATTATAATCATGATGCTAGATATATCATGTTGTTAGTTATGTTTAGCATGCTAGCCATGCCTTTGTAACTAGAGATGCATATACTGCTAATCATACTTATCTAGATAGTTATGCTTATGTATTTTGTTAATCATCAATACTATTGATCTTATTTGTTAGATCTGATTATACTTCTTAACTATTTAATTACATAAAAATGTTGTCATCAATAAACGTTGTTGGAGGTTATATCTCTTGTTGGGACATGGGTCCCACCCTTGTGGTTTGCCACATTTTTTTAAAGTAATCGAAAGTGATGAAAACAAACATGTGGCAGCAAAGAGGAGCTATAGTAATGAATATTTGATAAAGTTGATTATATGTCTATTTTGTTCTAGAGTCGTCCATGTACTTTCAGGTCCGGGCAAGAAAAGTTTGTATATGGTGTTTCAAATGAATCGAGATTTTGTTAGCATGTTAATGCTTGTTTGTGTGATATATACGTATATTGTTCTTCTGTGTATATATGTTGTGGCTAAGGCAATAGAACATTTGTATCAAATTCTTGGCCTAGTATGGATAAAAGAAAGATGTTGGGTCTTATGAAAATGTTCTGAGAAGGTGCTGACATTGAAATCAATTTTAATTTACCCATATTTTTGGGTATGTGATTATTTAGGGATTGATTGTGTTTTATGTTTTGAGTAATCTAGTTTAGTGTAACGGGTCCATGGTAGTTTGGTATCAGAGATTTAAGTTCACTGAGTCTACATGGACACTAGGACTTAAGACTAGGATGATGTCTAAGTTAGGAACCTAACATAAAAATATGGTGCATACTACCTAATTTTAGTATTTGGGTGCCCTGGCCAGGTATTCAATTATTGAAGAAAGGTAAGTATGTAACTCTTAGATTGTTATCGTTTTTATTACTCTGATCAAGTAGTCATTTTGTGACAATCTAAAGAGCATAACGAATAAGAAATCATGGTGTGAATATCTCAATCCTACCTTAAAGAAGATGAGAATTGCATCATTATCTATCAAAACATAAATGTTTGGTAAATATAAGAGAAAGATACAACGCCATGAAATCTAAATCTGAATAAAAATAAGAAAAAAAGGAGTTCTTGATGATGTGATTTAAGAAGATAATAAAGTAAAAGATAGATAAGTCTATGCTTATAAAGTTAATAAAGGTATGAAATCCACATAAGATGGAAGAGAACTCCTATAACAAGTACAAAATGAGAAGATGAATGAGAACAATAACAAAGGAATAAGGTGGAACCTAATTTAATCTCAAACCAACCTATGTGTGTAAGAAAGTCTTAATGTAAAATCAGCATGGCATGTGAAAGAAATTAAGGGAGATGATCCCGATTTAATGAAGAAAATGTGGAATATGATGATTTACTTGTAGATAAGTTGTTGAAAAATATAATAAAACAAGAGAACATACCCAAGTGTGATAAATAGTCATCAAGGAAGGAGTAATGAGATATGTTAATCATGATGATTCCTATGCTAATGGCAAGGAACCCAAAATGAAAAGGGTAAAATGATACATAAGAAGTTGTAACTTGCATAATGAAAATAGAATTGGTTACCTTTTTGCTAGTGACCCTTGAACAATGTTGCTATGATGTGGGAAGTGTGTTTCCCTTTGTGTCTTTCCTTTCTAGGGCACAACTTTCAAGTGGATTATTGCCACTTGGTATGTGTGGATTCATTGTAAATATGACGGTGGATAGCTTATTATAGCATAAGGTTACTTTGACTATGGTTCCAAGATCATAAAGTTTGTGATGATTTTTCTTTTGAGCCTTCCAATAATTAGGAAGACTCCTCTTATATGTTTTGAAATTTGTTATGTTGGTAAAAGTAGATGATATAAGGATGTGAGTTCCTTATAGCACATGAGGTGGATACCAAGGTAATGAATCCTAGCATCCAAGATGTATCAATAATATGGGAAGTATGTGAAGGTTGGAGATGTTTATTAAATGAACATTACAAGTATTCCTCTCCCTTAGAGAGAGAGAGAGAGTTGATAATGATCCTATAAATGTTGTTTGTAAGGAAAAACAAAAGTGATTCTATAATGTTGTGTATGGTTCAGTGATAGCTGGGAAAGATCACTATCTAGGATAGATGGTTTGTTGGTTAATAAATATGTGATACCATGTTCCTTTAAAATAAACCTATGATAAAATATCAATGCATAAGAGTTAGATTGGATAACATAATCCACATGACCATGATGAGTTTTGAGTTATGTCCTTTAGACTAACAAATGTACCAATAGAATTTATGAATAGGAGGAAGAGAGTGTTCAAGTAATGTCTTACAAGTTGTGGCAATATTTGAATGATGAAATGTCAAAGTATTTCAAATATGGTAAAAAATATGATCAATATTTATTCAAAAACTGTAGGGTTGCCAAAGCAGAAACTGCAATGAGAACAAGTTGAATAAGAGTGAGATGGGGTTGATTAAATTTCTTAATGGGATCATGATATGTCTTCTTATGTGGGCGTTTTTGTGCTGACCCAAGATGAGATATGTATGAATGATGTGACATTACCATGATATGAAAGTAAGCATGTGAAGGTAATAGGATGAGGTGCAAAGGAAGTACCCATCTTTGTTTACCTTGGATTTCGAGGGTGAAATACCTGTTAGGGGTTTATAGTTGTAAGGCCCCTAAAATTTCTTAATGAGTTGAACAAGCTTAATTACCATAATTTAATGCTTAGTGCATCATTAAGTTGATTAAGTTGAATTAAGTACTCACTGATGCAATTAGTACTTTGATCGAGTGTTACAGTCTAATTAGCATGATTTCTTGCTTTGATATTGTATAGGATCCCATTCTTGGAACGTTGCAAAAAGAATCAGTCGAATAGGACATTCAAGTCAATAGTTATGATGTTTTCATGTTCCTTTGGACTCGGCTGCAATTTTTCCAATATTGTATTTTTATTTCCTGAAGTGGGTCGGCTACTTCTTCTTCTCCCTTATCCCCTCTCCTTCACGTGATTGACCACTTGAGCAACACCCAATGGAACAGTAGCAGGCCGCACCTAGGGCGATGGATGGGCGATTTTGGGCTTCCTTGGCTTCGTCCAACAACACCCTACCTCCGTCCACTCCTCTCCTTCCTTTCTTCCTCCTCTAGCTCACCCTAGCAGTGCCTATCACCAGCACCCTGACCAGCCAGATAAGGTCGTCCAGCTGAAGCAGCCTGCCAGCCCTTGCGGCGCCGACCAGAGATCGTTTGGTGCAGCCAACATCTAAGGGAAAGTAAGGGGCGACACCATAGCACCCTCAAACCTTCGACGATGCCTCCGTCCTCCCCTTCATCCTAGCCCTAACCACGATGCCCAGCTAGCAAGGGTGGCGCCCCAAGTAATAGGATCAGGAACAACAGTAGCTACAGTCAGTAGTTGTTTGGGTGCGAGCTGTAGCACCAAGCAAGAAACATTCGACAACCTATCCGCAATGTCGTCTCCTCCTTCCTCTTCCTTGCTCAACCGTGATGCCCCAGCTAGCTCGAGCAGCAACAGCTGTAGCCATGGACTTGATCCACCTTAGGTATGAGGAAGCACCGAGGAATGATGCTTTGAATTCGTCTGTAAGGTCCAAGCACGAAGCAACATCGAGCGACGCTCAAATCAAGAGTTGTGTGATGTGCACATTTGAATCCAGGGCTGTTCGGAGGTAGAAGACGACCTCGTTGATGCCTGGAAACGGACTCTGGATGCGTTTCCAATCGTATTCGGACATCTTGAACCACAGTGAGTAGAATCTCACTCCCAATCACATGATTTGAGTCGATAAAATGGATGATTTCAATTTGATCCATGTTTGACACAGTTAACAGCATATACCAGGGTGTCGGGTAATGCCGGCACCGCTAAATTTCCAAATTTGCACATTTTAATTATTAACGCTCGTACGACGCTAATTAGTTGACGGATATGTGCGATGTGAATTAGTGAAATTACACAATTGATCGAACCTAATTTACTCTGTTAAATGTTAAAATCAATAGTGCACAACTAGAAAAATGTTCCATGGTAGAATATGCTCTATAGCTCTAAAACCCTACCTTTCTTGCTCCTTATGTTTAGGATTTGCTCATTTGATGAAGAAAGGTGCTAGATGGATGAATTCATAGCTTATTCCTATATTTTCTACCCTACT
Organism: Alisma plantago-aquatica; assembly: GCA_963693085.1. Taxonomy (NCBI): domain Eukaryota; kingdom Viridiplantae; phylum Streptophyta; class Magnoliopsida; order Alismatales; family Alismataceae; genus Alisma; species Alisma plantago-aquatica. The sequence continues at coordinate 1,352,717,444 of OY856411.1, forward strand.
TGCTCGAGATTTCTTCAGTTTGGGGTTTCATCTTCTAATTAGAGGCAAGTTTTATAACTTGCTCCATGTTTATTGCTTACCATAAGCTTTCTAGATCATGTTCTTGCTTGAAAATGATGATCCATGCACTACTACGCTTGACTTGGATTTTGATTTTTATAATGTTCCCTGTTCTGATTTTAGTTAGATATGAATCGATGATCATGTGTATATGTTATTCCTAAGGTATAATATGACTTGGATCAGGTTCTTTTGACAACATATGGTGCTAAGCACCTATCAAACAATGGTCAATTTTAGGGTTTAAAGCTTATTTCTTCTATAAACCATGACCCGATGATGGTACCATTACAACAACCCTATGGTGTTGTCTTCATAACAACTCATGGTCGTGATCAAATGTTTCAGATGATGGTGACAACCTATGGTCACCCCTTAGGTCAGGTTTTGGATCAATTAAAAGTATAATGATCAATCATTAAGTACACTACTGAGGATATCAATCAATGATGACATCAACTTAATATTTGATGCTGATTAATGAATATATTGTTGCTCTAACAACCTATAGTGATTTAATGATCACTAATGATGGTGGATCAGGTCTCTACAATATATAGTGAGTTAATCATTTAGTTTTAGCATCAATTAATCCTTAGACCAATGGTTTCTTGGGTCACTTGATGCAATGATCAGACCTATACTGTAATTGATGGTTTTAACATGTGAACTTGACCCAATGGTCAAGATCTACTATTTATTCCTCCATTAAGGTGGAATGATGGATAATGTAATATGTTGGTCCTAATAATGTGATTTAGATGGTTTCCTTTATATGATCAACTTAAGGAGCTTAATTGTTGTCAATGGATGGCTTGTTTTAACTGAATAGTCGATTGTGGGTTTTACCCTACTCTCAATGGAACTTTTTGTGTTATTAATCAAGGGATGTCTAGGGTTAGATGGTGACTATTTCTAGAGAAAAAATCAAGGACTTCGTAGGTGGTTTATCTAAGGTGTTTACTTATGTAAACAACCAAAGGTCTTACCTTTTAAACATCCAATGGGTCTGGGTGACATTGTGGTATGGTGATACGGGTTGAATGATGATGGAACAAATGGAGGGTTACCCTTAATAAGTTAGTATTACCTATTCACTCATATGAATAGAAGGGATGATAACCATATTGTGTTGATATGTAACCCTAATGAGGTATAGCTTGTTATACCTAGCTTTAATATAATTAAATGATGGTAATTCAGTATGAATAGTCCTTGAATGACTAATACAATCATGGACTACTCTATTATTGTTGAAACCCTAGTATGCTATAACTTGATGGTTACACCTTGATTTATGTGTGGGTTCATACTTGAGAAAAGTAGGGAATGTGATAGTGATGCTTCACCTTATGCATTCATGATCCAATGGGGATGTTGTGAGTTAGGATTTGGGTGTAAGTGTTGATTAGTAACATTAATATGATTTATCTTGTTGAACCTAACTCTAATGCAAGAATATAAAGATGAGTATTGATGTTTAACATTCTTATATGATGGAATGATGGTGGAATAACCTCCTTAATATTATCATAACATTAATATGTTAATTGTTGGTTATCATAGCCACATGGTTGATACTTTCTTATGCTAAACATGTGCATTATGAATATGATGAGTGTTAATCATATCTATATTCCTTGCATGTTGATGTAATAAAGGAATGTTCTTAATGTTAATATAACCCTGCTATGATTGATTATGAATATCTCCTAGCTCATTAATGCAATATTGTGTTGATCTAGGGTGTTATATGTAAGTAATGCTATTGATCGTTGTTATAAGTCATGCAAAGATAATGATGATCTTACAGGGAATAATATGATGGTCTTAATAACCTTTGGGCATGGTTGAGCCCTGAATGAGGAGTAATCCTCTTATGTTGATAAGGGTTGATACCCTATGATATTGTGAAAAAGATTATTATCTTGTGATAGCATGATGACTGGTGTAGTCTCATGAATGGCAAGTGAATATTACCATGTGATGATGAGATGAGAAATTATGTTTCATATGTTTTATATCTTTTCAAGTTTTGATATTTATATGCTTGCTAGAAGTGAATTAGTGTTTGTATGTCCACTTGTTTGATGTCGGCTTAATTCACCCAATTGGCATAACTAATCTAGTGTAACTCTAATCATGTAGTTCCCTGTGCCGTAGAGACATCTTCAGTGTCAGAACTTGTTGGAGTATTCCTAAGGGAAACTCAGAGCGCATACTATTGAGTATGTGGAGGTGGAAGGTTGAGGATATATCCTTGTCATCCACAATGCAGATTGTGGAGGTTGTCTATGGTCATGCCTCATACATCTGATGTGATTGAGAATGGCTACGATCATGTCTCAGTGATTATAACATGATGTGATTAGAGGACAACTGCAGTTGTACCTAAGTGATTGGGTTTGAATACCCTAGTTTCTAGTTCCATGACCTATACCAAGGTCGGACTAGTGGTTTTCAGCTTGACTATATGTCGTTGTGGTGGAAGCTTTGACTGATATGTCACTACCTTTTTACTCATACTAACCGAGGGGATGAGATCTTAGGATACTGGCACTCCTAGATCTTGTACAAAACCGAATAGCCCTTCGCAGGGGTCGGTTGGACTTTGGATGTTACGATTCAAATTCCTCAGGGCAAAATAAAAGTTGTAATACAACCGTGTAGCATATTTGTTTAGGGTTATACATGACGTTTCACATTGGATGATAACCCTTGTTTGTTATCTTTACATAAAGATGAGGCTTAATGCAATTAAGAGATAGTAAATATACTTATGTTGTGGATATGCTTATATTGTAGGTGCATACATATGGTAGCCATGCTTATCTTGATAACTATACTGCTACTGCTGATTATAATCATGATGCTAGATATCTCATGTTGTTAGTTATGTTTAGCATGCTAGCCATGCCTTTATAACTAGAGATGCATATACTACTAATCATACTTATCCAGATAGTTGTGCTTATGTATTTTGTTAATCATCAATACTACTGATCTTATTTTTTAGATCTGTTTAAACTGCTTAACTGTTTAATTACTTAAAAATATTGTAATCAATAAACATTGTTGGAGGTTATATCTCTTGCTGGGACATGGGTCTCACCCTTGTGGTTCGCCACATTTTTTTAGGTAATCGAAAGTGACGAAAACAAACATGAGGCAGCAAAGAGGATCTATAGTAATGAATATTTGATAAGGTTGATTAGATGTCTAGTTTGTTCTAGAGTCATCCCTATACTCTCAGGTCTGGGCAGGAAAAGTTTGTATATGGTGTTTCAAATGAATTAAGATTTTGTTAGCATGTTAATGCTTGTTTGTGTGATATATATGAATATTGTTCTTCTGTGTATATATGTTGTGGCTAAGGCAATAGAACATTTGTATCAAATTCTTGGCCTAGTATGGATAAAAGAAATATGTTTGGTCTTATGAAAATGTTCTAAGAAGGTGCTGACATTGAAATCGGTTTTAATTTACCCATATTTTTGGGTATGTGATTATTTAGTGATTGATTGTGTTTTATGTTTTGAGTAATCTTGGTTAGTGTAACGGGTCCATGACATCTACCTCTCAGGAGGATGACAGTCAACTATAGTCCGGGTCAAGACTAGGAGCTGCCCAGACACTGTCAAAGATAGGTGGTTGAAGATCACACTTGCTGTGAGGTATAGTCATCGAGCAAGCCTCGAGACCAAGTATAACTTGCTAAAACCATCCTTCCCATTACATAGATGTTGATGTGATCTGCTGGTTATGGATTTATGGTTACATATTTTTTTTTATTTTCACTGCCTACTCTGACCACGTAAAACCCCAATAGTGGTATCAGAGCCACGTTAATACTCTATGTTTTAGGATAATCAATATGATTGGATTTTGGTTTTACCGTCTTTAATTTATTGCATATAATGTGAATATTTAAATGACTAATGTGAATATCCAATTAATACCATCCCAAACTAATATATACATATATGATATGGCATATATATGAAATCAATATGTGTCACCCTAAAAATAGTTTTGATGGTGGATATGTAGCATGGTTATGGCCTATAAACCCTATGTGCATGTGTGTGGTTGGTTATGATTGTTTGCATCTCAGTCTGCACACTGAGCCCTCTTCTTCTATTCTGAATGTAACTTGAGATAACTCGAGATTCTTTTCTACCTTTTCTCCCTTTGAATGTAACTCGAGGTTTCACAAAGTTTATGTAAAATAGGATTAGCTTTATTTCTTGTTATGACGAAGACTGAGGATGACCGCTTGATGGACCGAGATGATCGACCGAGGAGCAGTTGGTGGACCAACGAGAAGCCCAGATGACCAGATGAGCCATCTATCTGGAGGAGCCAGAAGACTGACTGGAGGAGACCAACTGATTGGCCAAGAGGCGAGTCGACCGGTTCAAAGGTTGAACCAGTCAATCCGGATTGGCATGAACATATCTTCATCAATAATAGGTTGCATGTGATGTAGACCTTAGATGACTGTAGTTCCTTGTGGCTCCAAGGAACTACAATAGGATGGCCATAATCATCTCTTTATTATTATTTCATGTTTTCATTTGTGGGATATAGCATGTATATGATATGTACTATATATGTGGTGATTGGATACATATATGCATATAGAAGCATATTAAAAATGCTCAACAAACATATTAAGTTGAAGGCCTTCTAAAAGCAGCACACATGAAAAGCTTGATCGACTAAGTGTGGGCACGCCTTCACATGGTGCACCATCTATCTCATGGAAGTGTGATGGTGAATATGTGGGTCTGCCTTCACAATGTGCATATTCATTGTGTTGTCTTTTGGGTTGGACTTAACAAGGTGACCTTGATCAGATCAAGCATCTTGAGGCAAAAAGATGAACATGCCAAGGAGTTGTGCATAACATCTATCCAAGAATTTCATATGATGCAATTGGTAAATGTTACCTACCTTAATAACTGATTATGGACCCTGGCATTGGCCGGGTAATAACTCAATTGTTTTTTATCTTGGTTCACTAGAAGGTTGTACGATACAATCTTGTGAATTGATGGTGAGGACTATCAATTTGATCAAAATAGTGGGAGTGATAATTAATTAAAGACCTAATTATATCGTCAAATTTTCAAATCAAATCAAATCAAAAGAGTTTTGGACTAAAAAAATTGCAAATTTCCTTTTTGTAAATAAATGGCTACCAACAACAATCACTTTTCATTGTGACCAGTCCTTGAGAAGGACAAGCTAAATGGGAGCAACTTCCATGACTGGTTTAGGACGTTGAGAATTGTTCTCACTCAAGAGAGAAAGCTCGATGTCCTAGATACACCAGAGCTAGAAGAACCCGTTCCCAATGCACCAAAGGCTGAAAGGGATGCTTACAAGAATCATACTGAGGATGCCATTGATGTGAAATGCTTGATGTTGTGCTCAATGAACTATAAGTTGTAGAGACAACATGAGAACATGGATTCCATTGAGATGGTTCAACATCTCAAGAACATATATCAAGACCAAGCACGACAAGAGAGATATGATGTCTCCAAGGAATTGTTCAAATGTTTCATGATAGAAGAAGATCTAATAGGCCCTCTGAGCCAAGAGTTGACTACTGATGTGATAATGCAATCATTTCCATAATCCTACAGTCAGTTTGTGATGAACTACAACATGAACAATTTTGACAGGTCATTGACAGAGTTGTTGGGCATGTTGAGGACAGCTGAAGCACAGATGAAGAAAGACAAACCCAAATATGTGATGATGATCAGCAGAAAGAAGGGAAAGTATAAAGGCAAGGGCAAGGGCAAAGCAAAGAAAGATTCTGATGCTAGCCAGCATCCCAAGTCATCTTCAACTCTCAAATCTAAGGGAGGGGTGAACAAGGGAGGAAAATGGCACCATTGTCATGAGCCAGGACATTGGAAGAGAAATTTCTCTCTCTACATAGATGAACTAAATAAGAAGAAGGAGGGGCTGGAAGTCTCCACCACAGGTATCATGAAATAAACTTAAAATGCTTCTTTATCTTAGGTATATGATACCGAGATATAGATCTTACATATATGATGTGCATGATCTAAAAAGGCGTGATGGTCTTTATGAAAGGACCAAAAAGGAACATTCATCAACATTGGAGCAAGTGTTGCTGCCATAGATAGTAGTACCTTTTAGTTTTTTTCAGCCTAAAGGGCATGTAATAGAGTTGTGAATTGATATTTTATTTTTCCAAAAAATAGAAACATTTTATTTCAGCATCTTGTAATGACAAGGATGCCTATCAATAAAGTTCATGTTTCAATTTCAAAGACATGATCTTTTATGGTGATACCTTGTTTATCTTGTGGTACTTGGTATGCATGAGATAAAATAATACCTAAAAGTTATTGATGACTCAAACAATAAATTATCATTATCAACTAAACAAATGAATAAGAAATTCATCTCTAGGTTCCATGTTGATGGATAAACTAGACTCTCTTGGTTAATGAACCATCAAGAGGTATGAATATCTTGTTTATTGAGCATGATGACAAGTCAATCTTCACTAGATGTAGTGGGAGAATGACTATTGTGTTAGGTATAATACATATTGATGTATATACATACCTATTGGAGTAAATGCTAATACTTCAGATATGGTATTTATACCAATATGAATATCTTGAAATGTTCAAGAATATCATAAATGAAGAAAAAACTTGGTAAAAGTATTAATTCTTTGATATGATCATTGAATGAGATACTTAAACCAAATGTTTGAGGACCTTGTGAGTAACTATGATAGTGTGTCATAGAGAACTCATGATTAAAGCATAATGATGTCTAAATCAAAGAAGGAATCATACTCTAAATAGTAAGAGCATGATCATAAAAAAATAACAAATCTTCTAGAATTATTCTAAAAAACATGCTTTACGCTAAATAAATGTACAAAAGGAGATTAAGAATCACAAGTGTTGTGGAATCTCAAATTCCTTATGTAACAGATACACCTCATGTATCTATTAGAAAACACCTTGAGCTTGATGGATAATGATATCCCACAAACTAAAAGGTGATGAATTGGTCATATGGTGATGAGCCAATAATCTATCTAGATGATGTTGAGGAACCAGATTTTGAGTTATGGCTTGAAGCCATAAGATCCAAAATGACTTCCATGTGAACAAAATAAGGTATGACCTTAATGGTAGCACTTATAGGGATAAAACCCATAAGTGCAATTGAGTCTTAAGAGTTAAGACTAACATGGATGACATTTGAAGAACTGATTGGTTGAGATAAATTCAAGTGAGTTCAAGGTGTTGAACCTGATGATTTTATTCAACCAATTGCAGTGGATATAGGCCATCAAGGATCATGCTTGCTATTGGAACTTAAAAACTATGCAATTTGGCATATGGATATTAAAATTGCATTCCTAGTAGGAATAACATGAGGCTTTGTACGTGACACAGCCTGAAGGGTTTTATAATTCTGTTAATGCAAATGCAGTCTATAAGTTATAAGAGATTAATCAATATGATTGATTAACACTAGTACATAACCGACCTTTATTGTCAGTTATTTAAGGCCTTTAGTGTCGGTTTCTAAGAGACACCTATGTGGGCGATGCTAAAATCCCAACCGTTACACGTCGGTTCAAAAACCGATGCCAAAACCCTTCGCACGCCCCCAAAAATGCACCAGCAGGGGACTATAGGCGTCGGTTATTAGTTAAGAAACCGACGCCATATACCTTCGCGCCACAGAAAGGGCGCCATCTGGGGCACTATCAGCGTCGGTTTGTTGGTAACAACCGACGCCATATCACCCCAGCACGGTCGTGGTGTCTGGTCCGCTGCCACGGCCATGCTGGCCAACACGACCGTGGTGTCTGGTCCACTCCTGCTGCCACGACTGTGGTGTCTGGCCTCATATAGGCGTCGATTATTAGCTAAGAAACCGACACCATATACCCCCATCACGGTCGTGGTGTTAAGGCAATAGACGTCGGTTACGAGTAAGGAAACCGACACTGTAACTATGTGGCGTCGGTTTTAGACAAATAACAGACGCCTATTGTTTTTTTTTTCTGTCATTCTGCAGACCTGCTGTGGCTGGTCGCAGGATGAGAAACCAACAGTTCAGTTATGAACTGCAGGTTTTATGACATCCATTGATATTAGCCAACAACAGGCCACAAACCTATAAAATTAACAACAAAAATATTCACACATTTAGTAACCTGCAGTTCCATTTGATTTTCACACATTTAGAAACATTCATGTAGCTAGCAATTTGTAGTTCCATTTCACATTCACACATGTAGAAACATTCATATAGCAACCAACAGTTTCATTCATTTTCACTCAGACACATGTAGAAACATTCACACATATATTATAATTCAGAAATTCATTTACAAAATATAATTCTTTTGTCATTATTCGCTATCAACATCCCAATTATATTTTAAAAACCCCACTACTTGTATGATTGTTGCCCATTCTTCTCTTACTTCATCTAATTCTCTCGTCGTATAGGGAGGATGTACATCTGGTAAGGCCTTTCCAGTAGTGTGGTCAGTTTTAAACTCTTGTAAAGAGAATGATGTATATATATAATTAATGAGCTATAAATAAGATTGATATATTTCATATTATCTAATGAGACTATATAATACCTCAAGAATAGTATCGATGTCCACTGCAGAATATTTGATAATCATGTGCATAAATCACATCACATAGTATGCACATGCCCATCCGTTGTCTTGTGTAGCACACTATAAATTCAAACATACAAAATATTAAAAAATACAACTAATTAAGCATTGTTCACATAAATAATATATACATATATTGCAGTCGGGAACTTACTTTCACGTTCTTCTAAATTATTGGCTGGTTCTTTTTCGTGGGGACCTTTCCTCCAGCCTTTTTGAACTCATTAAAACCCCTACATGTTAATGTAACACAGTACATTGCATAATTAAATAGTAATGTAATAACATATGTTAACGGATATGAAAATGAAATATTTCTCACTGGAATAATGCCATTTTCATTATGTGTCCATATTTTGAATTCAGTTTACTCCCCTTAGGATCTAGATAATAGACAGTGAACGTCTCAGGGACAATAACTAGTAACTTCTAATGCATACCACTAGAGGTAAAAAAGTTAAAAATTAATAACTCAAAATCCACAATAAAAATGTAATTTTCTTAAGTCCAAATTATAATAAGCAAAGTAAACTTACTCTACATTGAATGGAGCTATTATCACCGTCTTCTTATTTTGAGCAAAATTTGTAAAAGCCTCACAGCAGTATGTTGAACTGACGGAGGGTCTTTAGCTACCAGACTAATCAAAGATGGAATCAAAAATCCTACATGTTCGAATGTAAAATCTGCACATATCTTATCTAAGTAGCTGCAAAATATGTATTAATTACGCATGCATTAATAAATAAGAAACCAGATCACCAGATCCTACACAAGGTATATGGATGTATAAAGAAGATCTCACCTTATCCATAGCTATATCACAGATGTATTTAGCCAATCATATCGAAACAACTCCAAAATATCTTGTATAAATAGTTTGTTTTCGTATGATTGACCTGCAACATCTGAATATATAGAAACAGTTATAGGGCAATTTATATCATGTTCACCTAACCATATTTCCATACCCCTACAGTTAGGACCTAATGGGATAGGTAGGTCCTGTGGAACCCAACTGGGTAATGTAGGAGGTGGAAGTGGAGGCCTAGATACTGTGGGTGTCTTCTTTTTAACTTGTATATATATATATAATTTCAGATCAACTGACATCATATACACACACTAACAATTTAACGTAATGTAAATTTACCATACAGTTTCAGTAAAGAGGACATCCACTTTTAGCCACAATATCACTCTGCCTTCTGCCTCACCAAGCGTTTCACAATCTGGGTGGGCATATGGCAATGGAAGATCCATCCACTTGGGGAATATATGTACCGGGCTCACACGAATCCAACCAGCTGGTAATGGAGACCCGTGAAACATTTCCCCTGGTAGGGATGGGTAAGTCGACGCCTCTGCAATGACATATTCTTTACTTTTTAGACGGCATGGCTTCAAACCCTACATATTTTTGTGTAAAGAATGTTATATACATATATACATATCATCTTTTTTTGAAACAACTACAATTTCATATATACATATCATCTTGAAAACATATCATCTTGAATTTAAAAACTAGTTACTATGTCATAAAAATACTTACAGCGGATGTGCTAGGTGGTGGGTCTACAGGATTACTCCCAACCTCTGCAGTAGGAGTAGAGCGGGATGCCATAATAGGTATTGTCTGCTGAGTGACAGTCTGAGATGCCTGCCACTTTTTCAGTGCTTCTTCGAGTTTCCTATCAACAAGCTTATCTACCTATACATGGATAAAAGAAACGTTAGCTTCTAATTATTGAATTATCTTTTACAATAACATTATAAAGAAAGAATATGTTACCTCTTCTTGTGAAAGTCCCTCTTTTGGGACATGTTTGCGCCGGGATGGCCCAAAAAAAGCTTTGATGCCCACACCAGCGCATGCAGCCCTAACATGTCCAGGATGCTCTGGGTTACCCAGAGCAACTGTTAATTCATCCCTTGTGCCCTCAGGGATGAACTTGCCTTGTTTCCTTAGCTCGTGCAGCTCCCACTAATAGCCAAAACAAAAATTTGTAATTAAGTAAACACCACAAATAATGAATATTCGAACGATTGCTGTAAGAGTTGTATTTTACCATTTTTGCAGCCGCCTCAGCAGTTGCGGGCTTCCTTATTTCTCCCTTCTTATTTTGCCTCCCAGCTATCCAGACATCATGGCGAGGCAGAGGTGTGCTACCTATAGTAGAGGACTCCTGAGTAGCAGCAGACTGAGCAGTAGCCTCAGACTATAGTCTTTGGCGAATGCCTGCATACCCCTTTGGACCCATTGTGTGGTCATGCACATTCAATGCACGCCTTGATTTTTGTGCCTCACTGAGGGCCTAGTTAGTATGCACATTAATGATTTGGTTAGTAACACTAAATGTTAATCTTGAATAGGTGAATACAACATATATTAATGAGATTGGGACTGATGCCTAATACCTTGAATTCATCAGTTTGTCTTGAAGCAACAAACGCGTCCCATTCTTCTTTGTCCAGGAAGTTCCACTATTCAGTGGCTGTCTTCTTCCTCTTGTCACCTTCTTTTATGTATTCTCGGGTGAGATTTGTCCTATAGTTCCTTAGGACTCTCCCACAACATTGCATCATGCATTTACGATGCAACTTTTCATCCAATTCAAATATACTCTGCAAAATAGAATTGTTATTAACTAGTATCCAAAAAATTAGTAATCTACAAAATAGAATTGAAAATTAATAATAACTCATGCATAAATCCTTCCATATTACGTCTTTCTTCTCCTTAGTAACTTTATGCCAAGAATCTATCTTACAACCGCAATGGCTATGAGTAACATACCCAAGATATGAAACAAACGAATTGCGATTCACACCAGATGCATTTCCTGCATTATCAAAATCCACAACAAGTTTGGGTCCATTGCCCTTTTGTGCTATTAACTTCTTCATCATAGTGATGCCCCTTCTCTTGTCAACTTTTTGGTGCTGCTGATCAAGTGCCTCAAGTGATTCAGATGGTACATGTGCATCATCAACCTAAAATTTGACAAAATAAACACATTTACAAGATATAATTATAAATGGACATATAGATATAAATATATGATATATTTTTAAAACTTACATTGTGAGGCGGCGCATTGATGTCCTCACCCTCACGGTAATCATCAGCATGGTCATCAGGAGAATTCTCAGCCATCTAAAAATTCACATTCACATTGTAAAGTTCACATTGTAAAGTAATTCAAATTGTAAAGCTCACATTGTAAAGTTCACATTCACATTGTAAAGTAGTTCACATTATAAAGTAATTCACATTGTAAAGTAATTCACATTGTAAAGTTCACATTCACATTGTAAAGTAATTCACATTATAAAGTTCACATTATAAAGTAATTCACATTGTAAAGTTCACATTCACATTGTAAAGTTCACATATTCAGAAAAATAAAACATATAAAAAAATATAAACATGCCTCTAATATTGCGATTTTTTATCAATTAACAATCCTTCATTGTGATCTCCGCGCACATACAAGTCATCATTAGCTTCAATATTTGCTGGTGTTGGCAACCCAACTGAGAATGGGCTGGAGTCATCATACTTATCATAGTACTGTTCTTCATCTATAGGATCTTCAATGAACTGTCATTTACCATGAAGAAAAACCGACCATTAATCATTTGCAGGATCATCGATATAAAATATGTGTTTCGCCTGTGATGCCAATATGAATGGTTCACCCTTCTCACCAATCTTTTCAAAGTTCACTAAAGTGAAACCCAATTCATCCACTATAACTCCTTTGGTGTTATCAACCCAATTACATTTGAAGAGCGGAATTCTGAAATCTATGTAGTCAAACTCCCTTATGTCTTCAATGACACCGTAATATGACATTTTAGCTTCATGTGGACTCTTATCCTTTGCACTTGCAAAAAACATAGTCGATGCTTGAAGGGTGACCCCACTGTTTTGGACGACACTCTTATCATCTTGGCGCTTTGTGTAATATGTGAATCCATTAATGTCAAACCCTTCATAAGACATAACAGTCAATTTTGGTTTAAAGGCGAGGCATTTGATAGTTTCAGTAATAACATCTGGTGTTTGAGATAGTCGATGTAAGACTTTATCTTCAAACCACTTAATAAATGTCTTGTTATGCTCTCTAGCAAGCCACATTGTATTGGCTCGAGGATATTGTCTCTTGATGAAATTGGTATGTTCCTCAATATAAATGTTCACTTCGTCCATGTTGTGTAAAATATACAAGTGACCTTATTCCAACTGCTCATGGCTGATTACTTTCACACGTGATCCCAAAATTCCTTTGCCAAATAGCTCGTCAATATTCTTGTCATTATCAAGAGTGTCATTACCACTGAGAAAGTCATTGCAAAAATCCATAACTTCTCTCGCCACATAACCCTCAATAATACTCCCTTCAGGCCAATAACGGTTTCGAACATCACTTTTAAAAACGCTCACGTATCGTTCAAAGGGATACATCCAATGCAAGAAAACTGGTCCCAACATTTTCACTTCCCTAGTCAAGTGGACAACAAGATGTACCATGATATTAAAGAACGACGGAGGAAAATACATCTCAAGCTGACATAGGGTAACAACCACTTCTCTTTGCAATTTATCGAGAGTATCAGGATCAATAACTTTTCTGCACAGACTGTTGAAAAAGAAACAAAGTCTAGTGATTACAAACCTTACATGCTTCGGCAATATAGATCTAATTGCCATAGGCAATATTTGTTGCATTAGAGTGTGACAATCATGAGATTTAAGACCTATCAACTTCAGATCTTTCATTGATACCAATCTACGGATGTTGGATGAGTAACCCTGTGGCACCTTAACATTTACCAAACATTCACAAAAAGCTTTCTTCTCCTTTCTAGACAATGTATAACAAGCGGGAGGTAAGTATGTTCTCCGATTTTCCATTTCACAAATTTCTATTAATTCTGACCTTATTCCCATTTCACGTAGGTCCAGTCTAGATTTTATCCCATCTTTAGTCTTACCTGGTATATTCAACAAAGTACCAATGACACTATCACAAACATTTTTCTCAACATGCATGACATCGATACAATGCCTAACTGTCAAAGAACTCCAATAAGGAAGATCCCAAAATATTGACTTCTTCTTGAATAAAGATTTGTCACTCCATGAGGCCATAGTACATTGTGATCTCTTACCAAATTCATTGACAAAGTCTTTTACTCTTTCATAAACAACCTCCCCTGGTATAGGTTTAGGTGCACTCCGTTCATCATTCAATCCATTGAATGCTTTGCGCTTCCTACGATACGGATGGAATCTTGTAAGAAACCTTCGATGACCGAGATATACAGTCTTATCGCCATGTTTTAGTCTTGTTGAATCAGTGTTCTCTTCACATATAGGACACGTTTTAACTCCTTTGACATTATATCCAGACAAATTCCCATATGCTGGAAAGTCATTAATAGTGCAAAACAACATAGCATGCAAACGAAATGTCTCTCTTTGTGAAGCATCATAGGTCATCACACCTTCACCCCAGAGTTTCTTTAAGTCATCAATCAGAGGTTCAAGATAAACATCGATGTCATTTCCAAGTTGTTTAGGGCCCGATATCAACAATGACAACATTACGTACTTATTTTTCATACACAGCCAGGGAAGAAGATAGTATATAACAAGCATGACTGGCCAAGTGCTATGTTGGCTGCTCAATGTCTCGTACGGATTCATCCCATCTGTACAAAGCCCAAGTCTTAGATTCCTGACTTCTTCACCAAATTCAGGGTACAATAGATCAATCTTCTTCTACTGTGGGGAATCAGACGCATGTCGTAGGATCCCATCATTACTTTTCTTAACATCTGCATGCCACCTCAAATTCTTCGCATCTATCGGATTGGCAAACAAGCGTTGAAACCATGATATTATAGGTAGATACCACATCACCTTGGCAGGAGAACCAGTTTTGGACTCCCCCGAAGTCGTTAATTTATACCATGACGCACCACATTTTGGACAATCTTTCAAATCCACATAGTCCTTTTGAAATAATACACAATCATTCGGGCATGCATGTATCTTCTTGGCATCCATTCCCATTGGGCACAACAATTTCTTTACCTGGTATGTTGAGATTGGCAGCGCTTTTCCTTCAGGAAGCATTTCTTTCAACAAAGACAACAATGACGTGAAGCTTTTGTCGCTCCATCTATTGTTAGCTTTCAGCTTATACAATCTCAACATAGCGCTAAGCTTCGTAAACTTAGTACAACCTGTGTATAATGATATCTCAGCATCATGCACAATGTTTCTAAAAATGGGAGGTGGATCGGTGTGCTCTACCCCACAACTATCCAACATCGCATCAACGATGTCTACTGGAACTGGTTCATTCACATATACGTCATCGTAGGCAATTTCTTCTTCCACACAAGCACTGCTATCGACATCCACTAGTTTTGGGTTTGAAATCTCTCCATGTCGGTGCCATTCTGTATAGCCTTGTATAATCCCGTTGCACATGACATGACTTTTGATTTCGTCACCAGTGCTGACTTTCAAGTTGTTACCGCAATGCCTACATGGACAGTAGAACCTATTTCTAGGTTGTTTCCTATGTTCCTCGACAAATGTAATAAACTGGTCAAGACCAGAAATAAACTCTGGGGTGCAGCAATTGCGAATGGACATCCATGATCTATCCATTCTATGATCAAATAGAAATCAAATATACATTACAACAAGATTAGGGTCTAGGGTTAACAAATACATGTGATGTCATTCTTATATATAATAAATGTGTACCACCTATCCCATTCTTGAACACCTAATCTCACTAGTAAGTGTATAATGTGTATTGGGTTTTCAAGAAAATTTTGGCAGCATTTCCCCGCTGTTCTCCAAGTACATATGTACTTAGAGAACAAACGGGGAAATGCTGCCGAAATTTTCTTGAAAACCCAATACACATTATACACTTACATCCTAAGCGAGATCAGGTGTTCAAGAATAGTCCCAAACCAGGGACTATCCAAGGAGTAAATCTTGGACGGGTTTCTAGGCCAACAAATACATGTGTTGTCATTCTTATACCTAAAATCCTAGTTCTTCAAGTTAGGGTGATTATTGATGTCTTTAAAAGCATGATTGGCAATTTAGGGAAAAGTTCATTATTTACATTCCAAGCATGTCACATGTGTGCATTACAGTTCATCATTAAGCAAGAAGGGTGATTAGGATTCTCAATATACTCAACAATGAAACAAGTTACCAATTTCATAGTTAGGACAGTAGAGATACCCTAAGATCCAGATCTAATGGTTCATAATGAGCTTGTGATAAAGTTACATCAGTTGAGATACCCTAAGATCCAAAACTAATATAAATAAGTAGATGATCAATTAATTGCTGAATCAGTACATAAATATATACAAACATTAGATGAATACATACAGATCAATTGAAAAATAAAGTTAAATCAGTTGATAAATAAATTTCATTAAGTAGATGATTAAATCATAACAAAATCAGTATATAAATAAACATAATTAAGTAAATAACTTAATAAAAAAATAAAATAATGCCCAGCAGCAGCCTATGGCACCGCACAAGCATCCGCCCAGAGGGCACCTGGGCGCCAAGGCGCCGCCTAGGAGGAGGAAGAAGGCATGGTATACTTTGAGGGCAGAGGAAGAAGGCCCGGCCTGGAGAGCAGCGGCTGGAGCAGAGACCTAGCAGCAGCTGGCAACCGGCGCTGGAAAGGAGAGCACCAAAGCAGCCACTGGCGGGGGCGGCGGCGAGGAGAGGAGAGAAGCAGGAGCGTAAACCAGGAGTGGTGGCAGCACGGGGGAGCAACGGCGGCGGGGGCAACGATGGCGAGGAGCACCGGCAGCAACAATCGCTAGACCTAGCAGAGGTTCGCAATGAAACAGAGACAATGGGGAAAAGTTCTCTGTTTCGCGGGGCTATTAACTGTACCATAGGCGTCGGTTATTCAAACAAACTGACACATAAAATTAAAGGTGTCGGTTCTCCACATAAACCGACACCTATTCTCAATTATAGTCGTCGGTTTTAACTACAAAACAACCAACATCTATATACATATGTCGATTAAAAAAATTGTTCTCGATTAATGACCATAGTCGTCGGTGTCTTCTGAAAACCGACGCTTAAAGGGTGTGAAAAATTCCCCGCGAACATCGCGGGAAAACTCATAAGCGTCGGTCATTGTATTAAAATCGACGACCAAAATGTGCCCAATTTCTATCTCGCGAATAACCTTTACTCGTCGGTTTATTATTTATCAACCGACGCCATATGTTAAATTTTGGAGGTAATTTTTTTCGCTGGAAATTTTGGATTTGGCAGTTAATTTTAGGGGTCGGTTTTTTATTAAGTAACTGACACTGAATAAAAGTGGTACCCATGTCTGGTCGCCCTTCATAGATTGGATGTCGGTTTATGTTGTCAACCGACGATGTATAGTTTAGGTGTTAGTGTATTTATACAACCGACACCATTAAAAGTGACATTATAAGCCATTTCTGTAGTAGTGTAAATACAAGTACCTCAGAACCGAAGTCTTTACTTTGATTATATAGTCAAAAGGTTTGAATAACTAAATCTTTGTAATCACATATCCCTTCTTTATATCAAAATAAAGAAGGGATATGTGATTACAAAGATTTAGTGGGAGTGTATTCATATTCTACATGATGATGAGGAATAAAACAAAACTGGTGTGGAAATACCTTCTTTAAGGGAATAAAGAGAAATGTCCTATATGATAGGAATAGAGATCTATAGAGATAGTTCTTGAAAGTCTCTTGACCTGATAAAATGAGAGAGCATACATTGGCAGTCTGTGCTGAAGGGTTCAGTATGCAAAGATTTATTGGGAGAAAACTTATCCATATTACATGGAGTTAGTCTCTCATATGCCTAGTGTCCCAAATTCTTATGAAGAATAGGAACACAAAGATAGATGCCTTATGCATTCTCAATTGGATCTATCATTTATGTAATCATCCCATTATCTTGTATGTATCAGACATGACAAGAAAAAATATATACGCATTCATCATCTTGTATGTATTGGACATGACAATATGATATGCTCATCCAGTTATCTCGTATGTAATGGACATGCCGAGTGGATTTTTGTCTACTTCCAATGAGAGTCATTGGATATCATAAAGGAATTATTTACGTACTGAAAAACACTAGAAGGGGGGTGAATAGGGTTTTATAATGATTTTAAAATTAATTCAACCAAGCAACCACAATTGAAATTCGGAGAAGGAGACACAACATTTAGAGTGGTTCCACCCTTAGCAAAAACTAAGGGTGTCAGTGCACTACCCGGTTGTTCCCAACTAGGATTTTGAAAGTATTTGAATTTTATTACCTCGCAAGGATGTTACATAAAATTACAAACACCTTCACCACCCTTTGGACAGCCTTCACCCCGAAGTCGTCTCACTAAACTTGAAGCAACCTTCACTTGAAGTAACTTCAACCTCCCCCTTGAAGTAGCCTTCCTCCTTGAAATAGCTTCCCGTTGAGACCTTCTAGAAGTAGTCTAAAGTCCGCTAAGCTACCTTCACCACTTGAAGAAGCTCCAACAACCTCCTTTCCACAGCCTCCAACCTAGGAGTAGCAAAGGAGAACAAAATACAATAAAAGGAACAAGATTGGAAGAAAGAAACAATGTTACCAATTGGGTACATCGCTTTGATCCTATATCAAGCGTTTGATCTCCTAACCAAAGTGGATGGACGTGGATGTATAGTGGATAGGAGATATCAGCCTATAGGACACTAATGTAGAGCTCAAAGAAAACAGATTGCAAGTGTAGCTCAGCTTGTTTGCTCACAAGGATTGAATCTCAAGTGTAATTGTGTATGCAAGTTGTATCTTGAGGTGTCCTATGGCTGTCCTATTTATAGGAGTTGTTTGATAATGCTTGGGGATGTTCTAGACACCTTCTAGGGTGTTCTTAGCACTCAACTAGACCTTAAGTGTCCACTAATTGCATTTGTAATGGCTAGTTAATTAATTCTAAAAAGTGCATACATAACCATTTTCGGTCGAAGTATTTGTCGACCGAGAGTTTCTCAATCGAGGAATTTGTCGACCGAGTGGGAGTCTGAGTCAATATGTTGTAACATTTGATTCCAACTCCCAACTACTTTTCTAACTCAGTGTAACGTCTAGGAGGGTCTATTCTCGGTCGAGGAGTTTGTCGACCGAGAGTGTCTCAGTCGAAGTTTTTGTCGACTGAGAATATCCCTGATTCAATGTATTCATTTACTGAGTGTGTGTATCAATGTGAAATTGTGACACTAACTTAGGAGTTGACCTATCTAAGTGTTGTGTGTGGATAGGGAAGATCTAAACGCTTGATTTACATGATATCTAAGTACCTGTACATTATAAACTTGTACAAGTTTTTACATTGATTACAATCATGAAAATAAAGCAATTTTAGCAAATTTATCTTCCAAGTCTTCGCTATCCGCCACCTTATATTCTAGTCCCTAAAACACTCAAATAGCAAGTTAAAACCACAAGAAATAAATGTTTGTCATCATAAAAAAAAGGGATTATAATAATGCCAATTTAGCCAACAATCTCCCCCTTTTTGAAGATGATAAACATTTCCAAAATATATATCAATGAAATATAAATCATATGAGTTTCCTACCTGAAGTTTACCTTTTGCAGCCATTCTTTTATTTGCAAGTATGTTCTAGCCAAGAGATTATGAAACTCATTTTACTTTATGTTATTGATTTTATATTATTTCTCCCCCTTTGTCATTTCAAAAAGATAACCAAGCTAAACATTAATTATGACTTTTATTTCTCCCCCTTAATTTGATAATTTGATACTCAATGCAAACCACTTATTTTTATGTTAAATTTAGCCACAATTTATTTCTCAACCATTTGCAAATGATGTTAAGCCTTGAAATGATATGAGATCCTTTTAGATTCATGGAATATGTGTTTTGATTTTTCATCCATTTTACAAGGGATGTTACGCCCTGAAATGATATGAGATTCTTTTAAGCTTATAGTAGAATTAATGAATGTATCTCTAACCAAATGCACATGATATTAAGCCCTAATTTATTTAGAGAATTTCATTAAGGACAAGATATACACTATATTCATAAATATTGCAGACTCCCTTTTTTTATCATAACCAAGATTACTTTAAAGATACTAAGGTCATAACTAGTTTCAAATTTTCTTTATGCTATTTACAAAGTTTTATGAACTCCTTCTTAATCTTATAGTCAAGATAGTTTTTGTGAGCTCCCCCTTAATCTTATAATCAAGATAATTTAAGGATTCTAAGGTCACAATAAGCATTAGATCATAATAAGTTGACCTTTTATGAGATCTATGTACTAAAATATTGTTTTCAATATACTAAGATTAAGTGCAAGAACATGATTTATAATTAAGCATTTATTTTAGGTCGACCTTGACTTTGACCTGGGCACCCCTCGGTTGATTTTTATTTCGACTGGGAGGCAATTTTTGCAGATTTGCAGTTTCAACATTCACAATGATCCACTTGATTGAATATTTAAAACATAGCTTACAAAGTATCATATGAAGAGTATTCATGTATAACAAGGATGATATCATTTTCCAAAGGATAATCATTTAACTAATATGTCAAGATGCATTTGTGCCATAGA
This sequence comes from Alisma plantago-aquatica, assembly GCA_963693085.1. Lineage (NCBI taxonomy): Eukaryota > Viridiplantae > Streptophyta > Magnoliopsida > Alismatales > Alismataceae > Alisma > Alisma plantago-aquatica. Next base: position 1,352,737,925 of record OY856411.1, read on the forward strand.
GATTTACCTTAATGCAAAATTGGAATTTTCAATGATAACATCATCTTTATGTGTAATGAGATGAATCACTATGATCATTTTGAAAACAATATCCATTCATGGTTTATATACATATAGATTAAAGATTATTTTAGTCAAATCAAGTAACAGATGAAACACAATGATCATGGTGAAACAGTAAAGTCATATCCATAATTATAATGATCATGATCATTTAAAGGCAAATTTCAAGACACATGATTTCTATATAGATAAACCAAGGAATACTTAGGACAAACCATGTGGATTATTATAAAATAGTAATTTTCTTAATTAAATCAACATGGTTCATAATTTTCAGTTTTAAGCCAAACCATGTAGGAGATGAGCCACGATAATCTCATGAGAAGCAAATCCATGATTTGAGTAAAATCAATATTTTCTTCTTAAATACAATTTAATAATGAAAAGTATAAAGTTTTGATGCTCATATGTTCTTCCTTTTAATTATGATTATTCAAATATGCAGTATATAAAGTTCATTACATACTTAAGTTAATTGTAATTGATGTATCTTTATTTTTACTAAATAATTCTGTCAGAGTTTCCCTCGGTCGACAAATTTCTCGTCCGAGTGAGGTTCGGTCGAAATATTTGTCGATCGGCCGTTTATCAAGTTTTTGTAGGCTTAACATAGTAACTTTATCGGTCGACTATTTTCTCAACCGACATTGTCTCGGTCGAAAACTTTCTCGACTGAGATTGTTTTTGTACTTTTTCAGTAAAAACATAGATCCGTTTTACAAAATTATGCAAGTTAATGCTCAATTTAGTTGAGATAAGACATTTGAATATCAAAGAAACATTTTAGGTCAAATCTCAACTAATAAAATTAAAATCTCTAAGTTTTAGGAACCCAAACTAGATCAACATCCTTTTTCTTGTATGGGCAAGAGGATGAATAATGTCCAAGACGTAAACAGTAATGACAACATATAGAATCAATTTCATTTCTCTTCTTAGATGGATTGGCTTTAGGCACATACATAACTTTAGTCTTGGGTACTTGTTCCCTTCTCATTCTAGGTTTTTGAAAAGATTTACCTTTGGGATTATAACCTAGTCCTCTTCTTCCAATCTAACCAGAAGAATCTTGTAGAATTTTATGAAGAATATCATTGTTTCTCAAGCTACTAATTTCTCTTTGTAATTTAGCAATCTCATCCATTTTCTTTTTGATATCTAACTTTGCTTGATCTAGATTAGATGATAAAGCATCTCTTTCCTTAAGAATAGCATCATAATCTAGATGATTACATAGGATAGGTTGAGTCTGAAAATTATGCAATTTTGCAAGCAAATCAACCTTTTATTGAGAAAGAAGATCATGATTTGTTTCTAAAGTAAGAAACTTCATATTGCAATAATTTAAAGATGATTTCAAGGTAAAGTTTTCAGAAACAATACTATCTTTTTCAAAAGAAAGATTATTTAATTTAGCATACAAATCCTCATTAGTTTTAGTAGCTTTCTTTAGTTTCTTTTTGTAATCAAAATGTTTCTCATGTGTATCTTGAAGACTAACAATTAGATCTTCTTTTGGCAAATAAAAAAGGCTTACCTCTTCTTCTTCTTCATTTGTTGTAGCAATAAGGAACTCTACTTCTTTTTCTCCATCTTCACTATCATCACTTGAATCATCCCATGAAACTTTGTATGTTTTTTCTTTCTTCGTGTGAGATGATTTCTTCCCCTTCTTAAGTTTGGGACAATCACCTTTTAAGTGTCCCTTTTTGCCACATTCAAAGCACCTGAAAGAAGAAACACTAGAAGTTTTGTTAGCTTTAAAACTTCTATAATGTCCTTTCTTTTCTCCTTCTTGTGTTCAACCTCCATTCTTTCTTCTTCCTCCAAGGTTGCCTCATGTGCTTCTAAGTTGCCAATGAGTTGCTCCATCCTTAGTCGAGTGAGGTCATTGGCTTCTTCAATTGCAGTCACCCTAGGCTTGTACCTGGGAGGAAGTGACCTAAGAATTTTTGACACTTGATCCTCTTCACTAATTCTTTTACCTAAAGCATTCAAACCATTAACAATAGAAGAAAACTTTGCATACATTTCACTAATAGACTCATTTGGTTCCATACGAAATTGTTCAAACTTTTGTTTAAGCATACAAATTTTGGAATTCTTCACTTGAATAGTTCCCTCATAAGTAATATAGAGTCTATGACATATTTCATATGCAGTTTCACAATTTGATATTCTATTAAACTCACCTACATAAATTGAACAATAAAGGATACTGACAACTTTTGCATTCAATTGGGCTAGCTTTACCGTATTAGCATCCCACATAGAATACTCCATTTGAGGAAGAGTGTAAGCATTTGAAACCATTCTCCATAGATCACATCTTATCCCTTGAAAGTATAATTGCATCCTCCTCTTCCAATAGGTGTAATTGGTGCCATCAAATGGTGGAGGCCGAGCCACAAGCATTCCTTCCAGTTTGAGGTTGTTTAGTACCCCATCACCCATTTTCTTCAAGACTCGATTAGAGCTCCTTGAAGCCTGCTCTGATACCAATTGAAAAACACTAGAGGGGGGCGAATAAGGTTTTATAATGATTTTAAAATTAATTCAACCAAGCAACCACAATTGAAATTTGGAGAAGGACACACAACGTTTAGAGTGGTTCCACCCGTAGCAAAAACTAAGGTAGTCAATCCACTACCCGGTTGTTCCCAACTGAGATTTTGTAAGTATTTAAATTTTATTTCCTCGCAAGGATGTTACATTAAATTACAAACACCTTCACCACCCTTTGGATAGCCTTCACCCTGAAGTCATCTCACCAACTTTGAAGCAGCCTTCACTTGAAGTAACTTCAAGCTCCTCCTTGAAGTAGCCTTCCTCCTTGAAGTAGCTTCCCATTGAGACATTCTAGAAGTAGTCCAAAGTCTACCGAGCTACCTTCACCACCTAAAGAAGCTCCAACAACCTCCTTTCTGCAGCCTCCAACCTAGGAGTAGCAAAGGAGAACAAAATACAATAAAAGGAACATGATTGGAAGAAAGAAACAATGTTACCAATTGAGTATAACACTTTGATCCTATATCAAGCGTTTGATCTCCTAAACAATGTGGATGGACGTGGATGTATAGTGGATAGGAGATATCAGACTATAGGACACTAATGTAGAGCTCAAAGAAAATAGATTGCAAGTGTAGCTAAGCTTGTTTGCTCACAAGGATTGAATCTCAAGTGTAATTGTGTATGCAAGTTGTATCTTGAGGTGTCCTGTGGCTGTCCTATTTATAGGAGTAGTTTTCTAATTCTTGGGGACATTCTAGACACCGTCTAGGGTGTTCTTAGTGCTCAACTAGATGTTAAGTGTCCACTAATTGCATTTGTAACGGCTAGTTAATTAATTCTGAAAAATGTCTATAAAACCATTTTCGGTCAAAGTATTTGTCGACTGAGAGTTTCTCGGTCGAGGAATTTGTCGACCGAGTGAGAGTCTGAGTCAATATGTTGTAACGTTCGATTCCAACTCCCAACCACTTTTCTAACTCATTCTAACGGCTAGGAGGGTCTGTTCTCAGTCGAGGAGTTTGTCGACTGAGAGTGTCTTGGTCGAAGTTTTTGTCGACCAAGAATATCCTTGATTCAATGTATTCATTTACTGAGTGTGTGTATCAATGTGCAATCATGATGCTAACTTAGGAGATGACCTATCTAAGTGTTGTGTGTGGATAGGGAAGATCTAAATGCTTGATTTACATGATATCTAAGTACTTGTACATTATAAACTTGTACAAGTTTTTACATTAATTACACTCATGAAAATAAAGCAATTTTAGCAAATTTATCTTCCAAGTCTTCGCTATCTGCCACCTTATATTCTAGTCCCTGAAACACTCAAATGGCAAGTTAAAATCACAAGAAATAAATGTTTGTCATCATCAAAACAAAGGGATTATAATAATGTCTAATTTAGCCAACAAGTACTTATTACGTATTAAAGGATTAGTTATATGGTAATAAATGGAAGAGTTGAGTGTAAATGAGTTACACTGATGCAACCTTCCAAAATGACAAAAAAATAATCGTAAAATGCAAAATATAAAAGTTATATTCAATTGTGAAGTGAACAAGAGTTGTTAAGTGGAAATTTTCCAAGTAAAATTAAAAGGCTATTTAATCTAAAATGTATTATGAACAATAGAGGATACTATATGGATCTAGAATTTCATACAGATGAACTTATAGATATTCCAACCATTGATGACAAAGTAGAAATACTACATCAAACTATGGAGCTAATTGTTAGGAAAGAAATATCAGATAGCATATTATGGCAACTCCATCTCATACGAAATGTCGTATAGTGAGGAGATGTGAAAAATGCAATATACCGACTAAAGCAAAATGTTGCTAACTCACTGGATTTGCACTAGTGAAACAGAAACATGTGGGACATGTTTAGAGATCACTAAGAATATGATTCAAAGGTGATTGGCTCTAAGTGCAAGTGGGAGTCTGTTGGTATGTATGCCTGTAGAGCCAATCATATGATGATTGGATTGGCATATGTTCTGATTGATTTAATAAATATCAAAGGTAAGCTTCCAATTTATTCTAGCTCAATCAATTATGAGATAAATGATGGAGCAGAATAAATGTCTAAAGAATGACAATAATCAATGACGTATGTCTTCAGGTTGAGGACCTAAATATCAAGATCGTATGGATGCTAAGAGTATGTACATTCTTGTTATGTCCCTAGTCAGATATCATAATGGAAGGTTGATAGACAACAATGACACATCAAGACTAGAGTGTAAGTTGGTTGATGACAATGTCTCATTAGTCATGATATATGATATCACACCAAGTACACATATACATGTTAGAGAATAGTGTATCGGACATACCCACCATGAGAGTGATACATGGAACCATGACATGGTAGTCAAAATCATCTCTCATAGTGATGGTGGTAATTGTGATTCTTAGACCTGAAATCACTACACTCGTCGAATGTTATTGGGTACACTTTGACATCATCAAACGTAGTCATGAAACCTGGGTTGTTATAACAATGATGATTGGGTGGCTTTGACGCATGAGATAGACTGTGAGTGATAGATATGCAATTTGTCCCTCCTAAGGAGTATGATGTCCAGGCCACTTGATAAGAGAGACTGAGAAATCTATGTGCATGCACATGTGAATCAATATATGATATTGATGTCACACATATCTCAGACAGTCTAGTTCGAGAAACATGAATGAACATTGAAAGGATGACAACTCCATGCCTTGAGTTTATTCAGGATATTAGAGACAAAGGAATTATACATTCACTAGAACACCAATCACAGACTATAGGATTGAAAGTTGTTCACCAACTTTCATTTTCACTTGGGTAGCACTAATGTGTGACTAGGTACTGCTCTTTGCTTGTGATGTCATAAGCTAGTTATGGACATTCATTGCCAATGAGAAATGGGACCTATAGGGTCACACACAAAGGATTAACCTAGAAGAGGAGTTTGTCCATGAATGATGTTTGGATTGATTACTAAAGTGTTTAGGTACTCAATCAAACATTCAATCAATAGACTTGACTCAGAATCATCAAGTTCAAGTGTTGAACCAACTGATTAGAGTGTTAGATTGATTGAGAATTGAATTGATTGTGTTATGCACAATCTGGACCACCAACCGACCGGTTCACTAGATGAACCGATTGGCTCATGGTCAGTGAGATGACTGGTTCACTCTAGCGAACTGATCGTTCAATTGGACCAAACGAGAAGTATTGAGTTGTCAAAGTTTGTGAGAATATGTTTTTTTTGTTTCACTTATTCAATTTGATTGGGACAAGAATTAATCTTTGCGTTAATTAGAAATAAATAAGGAATGTCAATTCTAGGCACGTCTGGGAAGTGAAATGACTGGTTCACTAGGTGAATCAACTGGTTCACACTCCCAAATGACCGGTTCACTAGTGAATCGATTGGCTCACCTTGCCAAACGATCGTTTCAGTTACGAAATGACCATTTTGCCTACTGGAGTTCAAATTGTTCATGGAAATTTTGAAACCTTCTACTCCCACACAGATTGGGAACCCTGACCTTGCCCTCTACTATAAATAGAGGGCTTCTCCAGAGACACAACTCAGAACATCAGTTGCTCTGCAAAGTTGTTGTCCTCTCTGGTTGTGGTAATCGAGGGAGCCCAAGAAAGTTCTACCTGTCTAGGGAGGAACAACGAGGGAAAGACAACTGCAGAAAAGCAATTGGTTGTGGGAGAGTGTGTCGGTGAGTAGTACACTAACAGAAGGGTATATCTCCTTTTAGTCCATTCTTCAGGATGACTAGAGTTCTCGGTAGTCCGTATGGACTATCTATAGAGGCGGGAGACTTTTGCCGCTCAAGAAGATGACAGTCAACTACAGTCTGGGTCAAGACCAGGAGCTGCATAGACATCTTCGAATATAGGTGGTTGAAGACTGCACTTTCTATGAGGTAGAGTCATTGATCAAGCCTCAGGACCAGATATAACTCGCTAAAACCATCCTTCTCATTACATAGATGTTGATACAATCTACTGTTTATGGGTTTATGGTCAAGTAATTTTTTTTTTCGTTGCCTGCTCTAACCACGTAAAACCCCAATAACTGACACATGCAGGAAGGATTACTGTGAGTATTTTGACCTCCTTGACCCAAAGGCCTTCTACAAGCAATATGATATCACTTTCCCTAACATACTTAATTCTTGAAGAAGCCTCAGTTTCCCTATAGGAAGAATTCCACCCTTCCCTCCTCTGCCTTAGACATGAAGAACCACATTCTTGCCCTGGTAGTCAACTACAATATTCATTCAAAGAAAAATCAAACTAAAATTGTAGAGAATATCATAGTGATTATATTTTGTATCCTGAAGAACATCAAAGTCAAGTGTTCTCTATATATGATCCACCACATGACATGCTTCAACTTTGGCAAGAACACTGGAGGTACCCACCCACCCTACCCAGTCCTAGTTTGTGGTCTTTTACAATCTACCACTAGGAAGTCTCTTTTTCATGATCTTCATTACAAACCTGCTAGAAAAGGAGTCTATATCAATGAGTCCACAATTCAGAAGAGCCTGCCTCCATCTTCTTCAACCACACCTAGAGCCTCCAGCTCCACCTAGGCATTTCCACCTCTTCATCCATACTAACATGCTTGTGCTTCATTTAATGTATCAAATGAAACCCTCATGGGTTACATGATGCATCAACAGGCGTATAACCTTCAGGTTCATGAGCATATGCATCCGAATTTCTATGCTATCATGTATACCATGAACCTATCATGTGCCCTTCCTTTCCCTACCTACCAGCACTATCCATGAGGTGATTATACATCCTATGCATACAATCATTTTTACCCAGCCCCTCCGCATGCTTCTTCCACTGCTACACCCTCTGCTATTGGTGGATCTACCCCTGGAGTGCTACCTCTCCTTAATGGTCCTATAACTACCATGATTGCAGGACTTGGCACCTCTTCTCCTAGTTTTCCTCAAGACCAAGAGTTGCATGACATTGATATGTCTTGGGCTAAGAAGAATGCCACGTGACCTGGTCGTGGTTTCGATCCTTCTATTAACGAGGAGATGTCAGACCAGGTTGATGAGGAAGTTGCTACTACTGATGATGAGGAGGAATTTGATGATCTCGTATGGTTCTGATGATGGCTTTGCTGGTGCATCTGGTGATGTAGGTGAAGCTACTATCTTTGTTGTGCCTTCAGATGGAGATGATGACTATGAGCCTGAATCTTTTGATGATGTTGTTGACGATGATGATGATGATGTTGTGGACATAGATAGCCTAGACGTTTAGATGTTTTAGTTGTTAGTCAGTAGATGTTGATCATATAGATCTTTCTAGAATATTATGTATTAAAAATATGTGGGCACTTTATCTGAAATGTACCATTTCTATCATCATGTTGTTTTCACCATTTTGGCTTGTAGCTATTTCGAGGACATGCCTTCCATGTTGTAATCTTAATCATATGTAAACTTACTCTTTGATTGACTATATCTCATGAGTTGGTGCTATGTTTCCCATATTTTGATTATGACTTAGATTTCTCGTCTCCCTCTCGTCTCTGTTTGATGTGTGCTATGAGGTTTCATGTTTTATCTTGTGGATTGAATGCTTTGGTTGTGCTTCGAGAAGACCTACTTTTCCGCTCTTCTACCCCCTTCAATTTTTGATAATGCCAAAAGGGGGAGAGAAGTTCTATGTTTTAAATCTCAACCAAATTGCTTTTATTGCCTGTGTGAACCTTTTCTTATCTAAAAATATGTTTCATCATGCGACTTGCTAAAGGATCATATAGTATATATGTTATATTTCTTTGTGTAGAAAGATTAACTACGCAGATAAGAGTGAGTATATATTGAGCGGGATCAATTCACATTATTAAAATTATGAATCCCTTTGCAATTCACAAGGCTAAGGTATAACTTTACATATCCTTTTCAATATGATTGATGAATGGTTTGTCATTGTCAAAAGGGGGAGACTGTTGACTTGAGAGTTAAACATTGTCAATATTTTGATAATGACTTAACCATTCCATTCATATGTATCTAATATGTTTGTTCAAGATTGATTTTAGGCTTTAAGTACATGAAAAGGATCAAATTACACAGGCCCTGGCTTGTCCAAGTTTAAGTCAAAAGCAATACAAGTGTGCAATTTTGTAAATCACTCTAAACCACCATAGAATATTTTTGTAATCACTTGTATTGATTATATGACTTGTAACTAAGATGAAAAAAAATCAAAGACACTTAATTCCAATGTTTGGTCACTCATAAACCATTTTTAAAAAAAATTCACAACAACTATGTCGGTCGAGTTTGGATCTCGACCGACCAATCATGGATTTTTGGAAATGGATCAATTGATCGAGTTGTACACTCACAGAACTTGGCCGATCGATTTACTGACCAAAACTGATTTTGATTCATCGGTCGAGTTTCCCAGGACAAACTCAACCGATAGTTTGAAAATTGGCTTTGTCGGTTAGTGGATCGGTTGAGTTACCTTTATTGAAACTTGACTGAATGTACTATAGGGAAAACACAAACAAAGTGACTCCAATTGTTGGAGAGTTGTTAGAAATGAAAATAGATCCATTGGAAGTTGTAAAATGGCTATTTTTCGTTCTTAAGTGATCCCACACTCAAATGAACACCCCCAACTATAAATAGGACCACTTAGAGTTCACTCCAAGTTTTCTCATTCATGCTATCCTTGGTACTTGCTATAGTTGAGTGTTTTGCAACCCTTTGAGCCCCTTCTCTCTCTCATTTACAAAGCATTTCATGATCATGATTGAGTTAGGCATATTGTAAGGGAGCTACCTCCATATTATCTTGTAAAGCTCTCATTCCTTCCATCTTCTCAATCCCCTTTCTCAAAGAGCAAAGGTTGAAGTGATCTTCTCCGAGAGAAGGATGAGTTGTTGTTCTTCTTCAAGGTTGAAGAAGATGTGATGATCTTCTCTAGGTGAAGGATAAGGAAAAGGAGGAAGATTCAAGAAGAGTGGGTAATTCCTTCAAGGCCAAACACTTGATGCAAGTGTGGGTAAGTCCTTAGTGAAGGCTGAAGACATCTTGATCAAGTGGGTAAATCCTTGTGTAGGAGGACTCTTGTCATGAATAGGTAAGTTGTTGGAGTGATCTTCTTGTATCTCTTATGATGGAATATATAAGTATACATGGGTTGTAAAGTCCTAGAAGTTGACCTCTCTAGGCAGTGGATTGACAGTCTCCTAGTTTGGAGATTTGGAACCACTCTAACCACCTTGTCCAAGTGTATGTTTCAATCTCCCTCATTCTTATTGTGCTTGCTTAGATAGGACTTCAAATTGCTCTTAAGCATTTTGTTTTAATTGGTATAATTTGAAGGTCTGACTATTCTTGTGAGAATTTTGAAGCTCCATGTGAGAACTCGTTACACTAAATGGGATTACTCAAAACATAAAACACAATCAATCACCAATTAACCACACACCCAAAAATATGGGTAAATTAAAACCAATTTCAACGTCAGCACCCGCTTTGAAACATTTGCATAAGAGCCCAACATCTTTATTATATCCATACTATGCTAAGAATTTGATACAAATTGTTCTATCGTCTTAGCCACCACATATATACACAAGAGAACAATATTTTTATATGCCACACAAATAAGCATTAATATGCTAACAAAAGTCTGATTCATTTGAAACATCGTATGCAAACTTATTCTCACCTGGACTTGAGAGTACAAGGATGAATCTAGGACACACTAGACATCTAATCAACTTTCTCAAAGATTCATTACTATAGCTCATGTTTGTGCCACACGTTTATTTTCGTCACTTCCGATTACCTAAAAAAATGTGGCGAACCAAAAGGGTGAGACCCATGACCCAGTAATAGATATAACCTCCAGTAATGTTTATTGATTACAACATTTTTAAGTAATTAAACAGTTACACAAATTAATTAGATATAACAAATAAGCTCAGCAGCACTGATGATTAACAAAATACATAAAGGAGCTGATAACAATTATCATCATCAAGCTGACTATCATCATTTTCCTTATTAACCATATAAGAAATTCAATAGCATATGCATAACTAGCATAAGCAAGTCTAGTAGCATATTATCTATTAACATGAATAAGTATAGCATCATAAGCATATCTAACAACATTAACATGTCTAATAGTTTGAGCATATCAATATCATAAGTAGAGCTATCAACATAAGCAATAGTATTTGCATAAGAATGATTAGCAATATAGGCATTTCTAATTATAGAGGAATTGCTAGCATGCTAAACATAACTAACAACATGATATAGCTAGCATCCTAATTATAATCATCAGTAGCAGTATAGATATCAACATAAGCATGACTATTGTATGTACACATTTACAATCTTATGCATATCCACAACATAAATATAATTACTATCTCTTAATTGCACTAAGCATCATCTTTATGTAAAGAGAACAAACAAGGGTTATCATCTAATGTGAAGCATTGTGTATAACCGTAAATAGATATGCTATACAGATGTATTACATCTTTTATTATGCCCTAAGGAATTTGAGGATACCACTCAAAATCCAACTAACCACAGCTAAGTCAAAATTAGTGCCATACAAGATCTAGGAAGAGACAGACTCCTAAGATATTCTCCGCCCCCGATCAGTACGGGTCCACCACAGTGACTCATAAGGTCAAGCTACTAACAACCTAGTCCATCCTTGGTACAGGTCACGACACTAGTGAAAGGAGGTGGGTACGCATACCCTACCATCCGAGGTACAACCATAGTTGTCCTGTAATCTTGTCACATATATAATCATCGATACACGACCACAGTCATTCTCAATCACATCAGATGTGTGAGGCATGACCATAGCCAACTTCCACAATCTGCATTGTAGATGACAAGGATATATCCTCAACTTGCCACCCCCACATACTCAACAGTATGTGCTCCGAGTTTCCCTTAGGAATACTCATTTCACCATCTGACAAATTCTGACACTCAGATGGATCTATGGCACAAGGCACTACATGATTAGAGTTTCACTTGATTAGTTATGTCAATTGGGTGAATTAAGGCTGCATCAAACAAGTAGACATACAAATCCTAATTCACTTCTAGCAAGCATATAAATATCACAACTTTTAAAAGATATAAAATGTGTGAAATGTAATTTCTTATCTCATCATAACATGGTACCATTCACTTGCCATTCATGAGGCAACACTAGTCATCATACTATCACAAGATAGAAATCCTTTTCACAATATCACAGGGTATCAACCCTTATCAACACAATATGATTCCACCTCAAATAGGGCTCAACCATGCCCAAAGATCATTAAGACCGGATACAAATCCTTTTTAGAATATCACAAGGTATTAACCCTTATCAACACAAGAGGATTACACCTCATTCAGGGCTCAACCATGCCTAAATGTCATTAAGACCATCATGCTATTCCCTGCAAGATCATCATTATCTTTCCATGCCTTATAACAAGGATCAACAACATCACTTACATATAATACACCATATCAACACAATATTGCATTAATGAGCTAGGAGATATTCATAAACAAGCATAGCATGTTTATATTAACATTAAGAACATTCCTTTATTAAGTCAACATGCAAGGAATCTAGATATTATTAACCCCCATCACATTCATAATGCACATGTTTAGCATAAGAAAGTATCAACCATGTGGCTATGATAATCACCAATTAGCATATTAAGGTTATGATCATGTTAAGGAGGTTATTCGACCATCATTCCATCATATAAGAATGTTAAACATGAATACTCATCTTTATCTATTTTCATTAGAGTTAATTTTACAAGATAAATTATATTAATGTTACTAATCAGCACTCGTACCCAAACCCTAACTCACGGCATCCCAATTGGATCATGGATGCATAAGGTGAAGCATCGTCATCAAATTCCATACTATTCTCAAGTATGAACCCATAGATAAATCAAGGTGTAACCATTAGGTTATAGCATACTAGGGTTTCAACAATAGTAACAGAGTACTTCATGATTGCATTAGTCATTCAATGACTATCCATACCCAATTACCATCATTTAGTTATATTAAAGCTAGGTATAATAAGTTATACCTCTTTAGGGTTACATATTAGCACAATATGTTTATCATCCTTCTATTCATATGAGTGAATAGATAAGACTACCTTATTAAGGGTAATCCTCCATTTGTTCCATCATCAACCCATATCACCATACCATAATGTCACCCAAAACTATTGGATGTTTAAAAGGTAAGACCATTGGTTGTTTACATAAGTAAAAACCTTAGATAAACCACCTATGAAGTCCTTGATTTGTTCTCTAGAAAGAGTCATCATATAACCCTAGACATCCCTTGATTAACAACACAAAAATTTCCATTGGAAGTAGGGTAAAATCCACAATTGACTGTTCAGTTAAGATAAGCCATCCACTGTCAACAAGTAAGATCCTTAAGTTATCATATAAAGGAAACAATGTAAATGACATTATTAGGACCAAAATATTATATTAGACATCATTCCACTTTATTGGAGGAATAAACATTAGATTTTGACCATTGGGTCAAATTCATATGTTAAAACCATCAATTACAGTATACATTTGACCATTGCATCAAGGGACCCAAGAAACCATTGGTATAAGGCTTAATTGATGCTAAAACTACAATGCTTAACTCAACATAGGTTTTAGAGACCTTATCCACCATCATTAGTGACCATTAAATCACCATAGGTTGTTAGATCAACACTATATTCATTAATCAACATCAAATATTAAGCTAATGTCATCATTGATTGATAACATCACTAGGGTACTTAATGGTTGATCATTAAATTTCTAATTAATCCAAAACCTGGCGTATGGTGGTGACCATAGGTTGTCACCATCACCTGACACCTTTGATCTCGACCATCAGTTGGCATGAAGACAACACCATAGGGTTGTTGCAATGGTACCATCATCGGGTCATGGGTTTATAGAAGAAATCAACTTTAAACCCTAAAATTGACCATTGGTTGATAGGTTCTTAGCAGCATAGGTTGTCAAAACAACCTGATCCAAGTCATATTATATCTTAGGAATAACGTAAACATGATCAAAGGTTCATCTAAAACTGAAATAAGAACAAGGAACATTATAAAAATTGAAATCCAAGTCAAGCATAGCTTCTTAATGCATGAATCATCATTTTCAAGCAAGAACATGATCTAGAAAGCTTATGATAAGCAATAAACATAGATAAAGTTATAAAACTTACCTATACTGAGAAGATGAAACCCCACATAGAAGCAAACTCGAGCAGGTAGGGTAGAAAATCCAAGAATAAGCTATGAATTCGTCCATCTAGCACCTTTCTTCATCAAATGAGCAAACCCTAAGCATAAGGAGCAAGAAAGGTAGCGTTTTAGAGCTTTAGAGCAATTTATACCATGGAACAGTAGGGTTATGACCTGGAGAAAGTTAGGAGGAAGGATAAAAAAGAAATAAATGCAGGAAAGAAGGGGATTCTTACTCTTGTAGGTCAATATCACTAGAAGGAAGCTTTTTCAACCCTAAAATGAAGTCAATTGCAACCCGAGATTCTTTTTCCAAGAAGATCCCATCTTTCTTCTTCCTTGGATAGGAAATTCACAGAAGCACAGAGGGAGGACGAGGTTTGTAGAAGGAGGGAAGTGGTGGAGAGAAAATGGCTCATTTTGGTGCTTAAGGATAAGTATATGAAACTTTAAGATAAAGATAAAGAAAAAGTTGAAGTTCTAGTATCGTTCCAAGTATCCATGGACTTAAACTACTAAGAATATACAAGCACACACACAAGTAGCTCCCCCAGTGTCCATAGATACATGATTAACCCTCGTTTCTTGAATTTCCAAGAAAAACAAATAACTCATTAGTTGATAGCTACCAAAGGTAGCTCATCCATGAAGGGATAAACCCTAAAATACACTTGGAGAAAAAATCTTCAAACCAAGGTTTAAATAGGTGCCTCATGGATCAAAAAGCTCAAGAATGATGAGAGAATATCCAAGGACCATAATGCAAGTGATAACTTACAAAGAAAACCTCTTAATTGGGTAAATTGTAGAGAGGTCTAAAACGTGAATAAAATTTCATAACTTTCTCAAATAGTGTCCAAATTGGACCAAATTTGAAACTTAAGATTGTATTATGATTTCAAAGCATATCACAAGGTTATATTAGGGTTATAAGAATTAAATTATGATAATTAAGATTATTCAACTCATTAAGCAAGTTTAGGGGCCTTACACTCTATTCACCCCCCTCTAGCGCCCTAGATCCAAAAATGTACAAACATAGTATCATTGTGCTTAGGAACACATAGTAATTGACATGAGTGATATTGCACCAGAAAATTCACTAGGGGTGAAATCCCTATAATTTAACTCAACCAATGTACAATGTTCACCACCCAAAAGTAGACATATCCTATTGTAGTATAGTTAAATATTGAACCCCTAGTCTTTTTTAATAGGAATTAGATTCATGTAACCAAA
The DNA here is from genome assembly GCA_963693085.1 of Alisma plantago-aquatica. Taxonomy (NCBI): domain Eukaryota; kingdom Viridiplantae; phylum Streptophyta; class Magnoliopsida; order Alismatales; family Alismataceae; genus Alisma; species Alisma plantago-aquatica. The sequence goes on from OY856411.1 coordinate 1,352,753,091, forward strand.
CAAGAACTAGTATATATATCACAATATTAATGGTTGTTAGTTAAGATAATTGCAAATAATAAATAGTTGTATTTAGGTATAGATTTCTCAATGGATGGGAATACTCGAGTGGAATGGGTTTCACCACTACCACCTATCATTCACTCTCTCAGTGCATCATATTATGCATGAAAGTATATATGTTGAGGCTTGAAAATCAGCCTGTCAATGCTAGTATTGAAACTCAGGAAGATATTTATATAAGCTCATCATCTCCTTACAGTTAATGCATCTATCACCTTTGCAAACACTTATCCAGAATTCTCATCAAGTGTTTTACATGAATCGCTATGATATTCTACATATTAGGTTCAAAGTTCTCTATACACAGGATCTAATTTATGTATGCATTTGATGATCATGCAAGAATACAATTATACAAATGAATGATTCAAAATATATATCGGTCCCTATAATAGTAGATTCAATAAGGAGATAAAATCATACAATAGGGCTACTCCTCACACCCTATCTAGAGGAATACTCACTCATGGTAGAAAATACAAGTACATTATAGGAATGAAGAGAATTGATAGTTATCATCACAAAAGAATGGATTGCAACCGTGGTATGTGAGAGAAATTCTTAGGACTATATATTGAAGATGTCAAACTGAAAACAAGAACAACTCCTTGATGTTCGTTGGAGGTAAACTATTGGGTCGTCGATCTCTCTATTCTTATGGGTTGGACCAATTGCTATGATAGGGAAGCATGTAGGAAACAATGTTGGGTCAATGGGGGAGGTCAAAAATGGCTAGAGTATATGTTTTGAAATGAAATTGGCATCCCAAAAATGTGGTGGATGATTTTTCTCTTGGTATCTCTAGTCTTCTATTTATAGACACGGACTAGGGTTTAGGACCCTTCCTAGCCACTTCACACAACCTCCATAGATATGAGGGGTCATCAACTAATGTTAGACAAAGGGTTGTGACCCTTTGATACTCCCATGAGAGTGGGGTCATAATATTTTTGTTGGGTGAAACAACTGAGTGTTTGTTGAGCTAGGGTGTAGTTCTTCCATCATGAATGTAGAAACCTCATCAACTCACATATGTAGGTTATTCATCATGAAAATTTTTATCAGGTAGGAGCTTCTGTCAGTCCACAAATAAAGGAATCCCTTCAGTCGATGAATGCATGAATCACATTGATTGGGAATGTATGGGAGTAGGGTAGTTGTCGGGGGACAAGTGGTGCATTTCTTCCAATGGTGTTACACACTACTCAATTGGAATTTGAATAGATGCAACCCCGGGAAGAGAAACCCATAGTGGATTAAACTTTCAAAATTTATAAGGACCTAAACTCAACACACTCTCACAAACTAAAATACTACACCTGCAAACGCATGGGGTCGTGTTGTAGTATGGGATGGTGTCAAGTATAGGGTCGATCCATATGGAGAAAGGGGGAACTAGAGATAGGTTAGTTTTTGGGCTAGGTTCCTACTACGGAGTCTAGGGTTGAAAGGTTTAAAGGTGACATTTTGATTGATTACACTAAATTGAGAAAGAAAGAAAGTAACAACAAAACCTAAGTTAACCATAGATAGTTGATTCTAATGAGAAAGAAAAGACAAGGCAAGGCAAGAAAAGAGAACAAGTTATGCTAAGGCAAGCAAGGAAAAGTCTACACTACACTAAGCTAGCAAATAGGGAAAAAGAGAAATTAAAGAGCTAACTAAGCTAACACTAACTAAGCAAGAAGGCAATTAGGGTTTTAAAGCGATAAAGGGAAATGTGGGCTGTTTGGGGGACACCCTTATCAATTAGGTTGGGGGTGGCATGTAAACATAATGATTTCATTTAGATCATCAAACCAAACAACAAGCTAGTCTAATGAATTATGATAAACTACTATCTGGCCATGGATATGCTAGGTTTTCTTCGGGGAACTAGTCCCTAACACCCCCTACTATCCTTGCGAGGCTCAATTGGGTTAGGGTTTATATGTAATTGATTTGAAGTCTAAACTAGCCTAGGTTTCTAGGTTAGATGATTTTAGGATGATTAGGGACTGAGACTAGTAATGGGAGTGGAAGTGAGGTTTTAGGCCTCCCATCACTCAAATTCTAGCCTTGAGAAAGCTCCATGCTAAGCACACAAAATTCATCTAAACTAGCTACTTAGATTTCTCAACTAGGGTTAGGAGAATTGATTAGCATGTAGGATGATGGGTAGCTAGCTAGATATCCATGAACTGGACCTAGGAGCAAATCCAAAATTCATACATATAAGCAATTTCCCTAAATTCCTAGGTGATTTCAAGCACAAACCAACATGAAATTCATGGAGAGTGAGATAGAAATAGAACATAATCATTAGAAAATGAAATTACAATGTTTTCATATCATTGCCCCCAACATGGTATCAAAGTAACATTTTGAACCCCAAACAGCCCACCCAAGGGCCCCAGCTACTCATGGAAATGAAAAATACAAGAAGGGAAGATAAAGAGGAATAAGTAGCCATGGAGCTCGGTGTCGATGAGTGAATCCTCTTCTCCAACTACTACAAGGTCAACCTACTCCTTCTTCTTGGATGGAATGGTGTGGAATGATGGTGGGAAGTTGATGGAATGCTTGGAAATGAGGGTTTTAGTGGTGGAAATGGTGAAATGGAGTGGAATGGAGGTAGAAATGGAGTGGAATGGGTGGAATGCAAAAGTGGGGATCTAAGAGGTGGTAGAATGTAGCTAACCTCGTGATCCAGCTGCCACCTAGGTATATATAGGTGTTTGGGAAGAAATAGGTCAAGTAGGGGCAAAATGGAAAATGTTGTGCAAAAATAGCTAGGCATTTGTGAGTAGCACGGTCATGGTGGTCACCACGGCCATGGTGGGGAGGGATGAGCACGGTCATGGTGAAGAGGAATGACCAAGGTGAAAAATGGAGAAAAATCACAGTAACATGGCCAAGTTTGTATGTGAAGTAGCATGGCCATGGTGGTCCCCAGGACCGTGGTGGTCCCTACGACCATGGTGGCTTGAGAAACATTGCTCGTTCTTGGCTCCATGACCGTTCTATCTCAGCTATCACATGGTCGTGCAAGGTGGAATGGCCGTTATATGTCAGTTCACCACGGCCATTCTGAGGGGCACGACTGTGGTGATTCTAGCTTTACTCCAAGGTGACTCTGTTGATTTGCAAGTATGCTAGCACGTCAATTTTTTGGTACCACGACCATGTTGGCCTCTGGATCAACACTTGGACTTGTTTCTTTGGATTTTATTAGACATCTTTTCTTCAATGGATCTTTGTCTACTAGGGGTAGGTTGAGGGAGCATCAGATTTCACTTTAGGCCTCTCTAAGGGTAGAGAAACCCTAGGATCACTTCTCTCTCTTGCATCAAGTGTGGTCCAAATGCCTGAAAAACATGCAAATAATGTCCATAAGTGCATTTCATACAAATATGCATATTGAGGAAAATAACATGTATTCTAACATGTATAGATGTGATTGAAATGCAATATGACAGAAGATGAAGCCCTTAAATAGGGCTGAATCAATAAGGCAGTAGACATGTTGGGCATGATCATTGTCAGGTTTGGGTTTCTACCAGGTTTTGAGTATCATCGATCAAACATGGGGTGGCTATTTCTATGGGTTGTCGGGCTGACTTGGCGAGATTTCTAACCTATCAAACATGGATCAATGATGTTGCTCAACTAGGCTCGGATTATAAAAAATATGTCCATTTTATCAAAAATGTCTTGGGATCTCTAGTAGTAGGACCACCGCCTACTACACTCCTCACATGCAATAAAGTTCAAGCATGCCATAGTAGTCAAGAAATTAGATCAAAATAATATTAATTACCATAAAATTAAGAAAAATCTAATTGTAATCTAGTTCTAAAGTAAAAGATGAAATGAATGTAAATCTAGACAAAAGCAAAACTAAAATGAAGATGAATATGCATAAATCAGTACTCTCATGACTCTGGTATAACTAAAAATGAAAACATGATGCCACATCATTGGTATAACAAAATAAAAATAAGAGTGCACACATTAATATGATTAAGAAAAATAGAAAATATGTTCCATTTGTGTTGTGGATGACACAAATATTTTGTGTACATGAAATCTCTATTTTTCACATGCACTTCTATTATTTTCATTGTATAAACCGATCGCATGCAATCTCTTATTCTTTTATGAAAAAAATTCAACATTCTATCATTTTTCTTCTGGTAGTGACATATTTATCGCTCTAATTGAGAGTTACATAAATAGAAACTCAAGAAAGTGTAACCACTCACTTTTGTTACATCAATAGCCATATATCAATAGTGATGACTTAAGTTCCATCATACAAACTTCAATATTAGCTTGATAACATCCTCAATCAAACTGATAATGTACTTATAATGGAATCTAGAGAAGTCATTCCTAAAAAAAAGGAGGTATCAAAAGGTCGGGATTGGCACATACAAGAAGAATTTACAAATATATCTAGGACTGCAAGGCATACATTACCTATTATATAAAAGCATAGGTGGGTGAGTAAGGTAACCTACTACATATTGTCCATTTTTATCTTATCCCTATAGTGTAAAACCTCCACTATATACCAGTTCATTGTAATCATTACTTGTCTAGGCAGGGACACAAAATTCATCATAAGACAATAAGGAGTTAGATGGTGACCCAACTCTCAATGATGAGAATTATGTGTTCTTCCTATATTGTTATTGTGTCATACTCATCACACAAAATTGATATTACTCAAAACAAAGTGCAAAAGTAAAACTTAACAACTAGGTTACCAGAAAACACAAGAAAAACAAACAAAGAGACATCTACCTCAAGTGGAAACGCATGCCTCAGAGCCATCAAAAGTCACTTGTATTATGTATTTCATGCCAAAAGATCATTACATCACACTGTTCACTAGATCACCGGCCTCAACCTATTCATATACATGCATACCATATTTGTACAACAAAGGCATATATCCAAAACTTCGTCTCGATATACAACATCTACAAAACTCCCCCAAGGACCTGAGAGTATAGGGACGACACATATGACTCTACTACAAAACACAAGCAACTTATCCAACCTTTACTCATCTACTTTTCCTCTTGCTACTCAGCCTCAAAAGAACGATCTATACTTCTTTGTGCCTGACACCTAAAAGATGTGGAAACCCATGGGGAGAGGCCAAACATCCCAGCAAGAGATATAACTCTCCACCAACACATATTAAAAGCATAGGTAGATTAAAGTAGATAGATAACATCATTATCAGGTTGAGCAGATTCAGCTAAACGATATGCATTAAATTGATAACACATGTTAAGTAATTAAAGAATTTACCACTGAGAAGTAGAACAATTAATATTCTATGAAGGAACATGAAGAACATGTAGAACAGTCAATTTCTATTATTGCATTATAATTCAAGAAAATAGTACAATGATAAGGAAAAGGGTCATCCCATGTGAGACATATTTAACCCTAAGTAGATATACTACACGAATGTATTACATCTTTTATTATGCCCTGAGGAGATGAGTGATACTCATCGTTTTGCAATATCAATCACTAAGATGGTTAATCCTAGAGTTTAAACCTTTTTTACTTCCGGTTTTAAGAGTAGTATAGAAGGGTCGATCCCAAAGGACAACTATTAGAGATTGTTCTTTAGAACCCAAAGATTGAAGAACTTTATTATTTTTTTTTGGTATTTTTCTTTTTATTAAAGTAGAAAGTAAAGTCTAGTTGGGAGGTTTGAGTGATTACACTAATGCAAGAAGAAAAGTACTTAACAAGAATAAACATGCACAAGAAAATAATAAAAAGATTGTTAACACAAGCAAAACTATATGAATGGAAGACTAAGAATTAAAACGAATAAAGGATGCAATGATTAAATCAAGAGAAGGAAATCGAGGCTCGTAGGGGTTTTCACCACCTTAGCCTAGGTGATAACAACTAAATCTTAAACGACGATTCGATGAAGGCTTGCGAATTAAAAACTCACAAAAGAGAAACTCCACATGAGCCCATTGGTCTTGGTGCTCATGCTTCCTAGTTTATCATCCTAAAAGACAAAAATCCACGGTCGTATCAAAACGTCTATATAATCGATTTTATTGTTCTAAATCTGGATTTCCATGGTCATATCCATCCGGATTAACATGCGATCCGAAGATCAATCATTCAATTAAAATTGATTACCACCTAATCGTTTAAGAAGAAGTCGTTAAAATCATGGCTAAGGGGTTATTCTCCTTGCCCCGATAAAAGACTACTCACACATGGAGAAATGGGAGACGGAGGAAGAAAGAAATGAAGTCATAGTCTAGCCCAGAAATCAAAAAATTAATCCTTATGATAGAGACGATGAAATGGCTTAGCTCTTTGTTCCTTGCTCCAAAATTGAAGAACGAAAAGAAGAGGATTAAAACTAAGGCGGAGAGAAAAGATAAGAACAAGAATGAAAGAACTATGCTTGAACCAAAACCTACTTTATTGCATAATATGAGAATGATTACAAGATTAATTGCTGCAGAATTCTAAAAATACAAGAAATCCAAGATGATCTTGGGAGGAGGAAGTGCCCTTCCTTTTATAGGAGAAGGAGGGGTAGGCTATCCAAAAAAAGAGGGGGAAAAAGAGAGGGAGCTATCCTTTTGAATTTTCAAGATTTGGTCAATAGGAATTTGATATACTTTAATTGTCTTGACCATGTAACTCTCTTTCAATGCAGATTCCCGCAGCAGCGATTTCGAACGCATTTTTGGGCTAGTTAAAAATTCATAAGCGGCCCAAAAATATATTTTTTCTGTAGATAATTGAATTATTTTTCCAACGCATACTTGCACAATAAATTTCGCCTTAGGATGTGGGAGTTATACCAATTTTGGTGAAAGGTATATACTGAAATGACTCTGCGGGAAAACGTAATGCTACTTTCACTGGTTAATTGCGCAGCCAAATAAACACAAAAATTGCCGTAAAATATGTCTTTTTTGTAGCCAATAAAATTCTCTTTTCATTCCATGCTTTATCTTGAAATTCCGCCTTTAGACGCAAAAGATATGGCTATTTTGGTGACGCGTATCTCAGGCACTGCGAGAATATTTGAAAGCCTCATGTCTTCATCTTTTATTTTCTCGATTTACTTAGATAATTCTTAAAAATTAAGAAAAATATCATAAGAATTCAGGAAAAGTATATCAAGAAGATGAAAGTGCTATTTATTTTTGAATGAGCTAAAATTAATAAAAAAAAGTCCTAATTAATTATTCTAAATGAAGCAAAAATAAGAGATGAATATGCATTCATCAAAATATCCCAAACTTAAACTTTGCTCATCCCGAGCAACATTAAAATCAAGAAATACTTTCAAGACATACTCTCAACCTATCATCCTCACTCTCCTAACAATCACTTGATTCCTTCTACCAAAATATGGCCAAGCGACCCTGACTTCCTGAATTCACAAAAAGTAACTTTTATATTTCCTACTTCACAAACTTGCATTTACTCAAGACCTGCAATAAAATTAGATTTTCATTTCACCTTTGCTTTTGGTACTCCAATTTTTTTTAAAAAATTTTACACAAGAATAGGGCTGATTTGGATGGTTGGGGTTTTTGTAGTTTTCCCCTGGGTAGAAAATTGGAGTGAAGGAGGTATGGAAGAAGGACAGTCTCTCCTCTATTCGACTCGAGACCTTTTTATTTAGTGGACATGCAGTTACATTGACCGTATTTTTTTCTTTGATTTTTGGTGATACACCCAATTGCGTGGGTATGGAAGAAGCGGAAGAGGGGGAAGGGGTGTCACCCCAAACTTAGCCTTTTGGGCATTATTGGCTTTTTTTTCTTTTTGACGAATGGAAAGATTTGGAAGTGGTGGAAGAAGAGTAGAAGAGGTTGTTCTTGTGCAAACTTTTGTTTTCATCTCTTTTTTTTAGAGTACCATGCATTGGTTCAACTATTACTGAATCATGTGAAAAATCAATAAAATTTATACAAGTTGTACATGATAAGAAAGCATCACTCTTGAATCATATCAGTCCTCTATGGCTTGCCATCTTTTCCAAGGAGTGGTTATTATTTGAGGTCCTAAGTGACATGAGGATTTCTAGTCATGAAAGTTTCAAAATTTTAATTGCAAGGCAGTTACATCATTAAGGGGATTATTTTGACAAATGATCATATCAAGGTCGACTAGATAATGGCCTTTTTACAATTAAGTAAAAAAAATGGCCGAGTAGATAAAGGCCAAAAACTAAATTAACTAATGAAAATAAAGATGAAAAGAAAAAATAAAACAAATAAGGAAAAGATAGGGGTGGATCACGTACCACCCACCCCCACCCCAGACTTAGAATTTTTCTCGTCCCGAGCAAACTCTTAGACCGAGATGGAGGAAAGAGGATCACGGCGGTGGCGGATAGTATGGTGGTGGAGGAGCGGAGGAGGAGGCATGGTTGTGGTAGTAACTTGGTTGATTTCCTCAGAACCACTCCATCATCTTTGCTTGCGTGTCTCGAAATGTATCCTAAATGGCTTGGCGTACATCAGTATACCAAGGATAAAAATTGAAATCAAGATGGTTAGGTCCCCATGGTTTGAAATATGGTGGAGAACAGTCATATTGAATCTCATTTGTATAAGGATAATTATTATAAGAAGCATTGTTTTGCCTGAATTGTAGTTGTTCGATTATATATTGTCCACTAGTATCAATGGGGGTTGGGATGAAGGGATGATAGTCGGAGTATCCATCCATGACATTTGGTTGCACTTCTTGGGTAATGATATGTATTAGTGGCTCAAAAGATGTTTGGTGATTATCATAGAGCAGTTCCTCAAAGGGAGAGGGAGGAGAGGAAATGGGTATGGTCATAGATGGGTGAGAGGGTTGTGGGAGGGGAACATCTTGAGTGGTGATGTTGGTTGAACCCACAGTATGAATAGTGGGAGGGTAAATGTCCATCTTGATAGGACTGACAGGGCCAGTTTGAGTAGCAACTTGATTTTCCACCAGAGAAATTTGGGTTTCGATCACATGTGGTGGTTCAGAATTAAGGAAACGTTGTTGCATCTTATTGAACTGGTCCATGAATTCAAGGAAATAGACTTCTTCCTCATGCGTGTACTTCATGTTACCCCCAGAGGCTTGAAAATTTATGAACTCTGTTCCCACTCTTAGTGTGAGAAGTCCTGCCTCAACGTCGATGAGGGCCCTGGCCGTGGCGAGGAATGGTTGACCAAAGATGAGAGGGTAGCTAGTGTCTTCTTTTATATCAAGTACCACAAAGTCACAAGGGATATAGAAATTTCCGACCTTGATTGGCACATCATCAATAATACCAAGAGGCTTGGTAATGGAAGAGTCTGCAAGTTGAATACGCATCGGAGTTGGTCTAGCATCAATTAGACCAAACCTTCTACACATGCTCAAAGGGATGATGGACACACTAGCTCAAAGATCAGCTAGGACTGAATGGCTCGTAGAGTCACCGAAAGAACAAGTGATTCCGAAAGATCCTGGATCTTTGCGTTTCTTTGGCATTTTACTTTGGATGATGTCTGATGTAGTTTTGGCCAATTTTACCATTTCAGATTCCTCGGTAGTGTGCTTACGGTTTAGAAGGGCTTTGAAGAATTTTTTCCATTCAGGTAGATCAGTCATAGCGTCCAAAAGTGGGATGTTGACGCATAACGTTCTCATAATTTCCTTGAATTTGTTGAACCTAGAGTCTAATTGGGTATACTTCAGCCGACCCGCAAAAGGTACACACAACTTATATACATGACTCTCTTCTTGTAGGGGAGGTGATCTCAATGCTTGAGGGACAACAACAACCTCTTCATCACCCCCTTGGTCAAAATCTATGATGGGGGAACTTCCTTCTTCTTCTGTGGTAAGGCCAGATCTAGTAGTAACAGCCTTAAGTTGTTCTATATGCCTGGGGTTGGGTTCAGGATGTCCTACAAAAGTCCCGACAGGGGGTTTCTGTTGGGCAAATAGACGGGCCAACTGTGCGTCAGTTGCCTTTTGATGGGCTTGTATGGCCACGAGGGTTTGTTCTATGTTTGCCAGGCTAGGCTGACTTGGGGGGGGGGAGGAGGGGGGCATTTTGAGGCAGCTGGGGAGGTTGAGGTTGGTTTAGATTTTGGGGTGGAAGGTTTAAGTTTTGGAATTGTTGGTAGAGTTGTCGATTTTGGTGATTTCCTTGATTTCCAAAATTTCTTTGATTGTTGTATGGGAATCTAGGTGGTGGTCGATTGTTACCTTGAGGGTAGGGAGGCCTTTATTGAAGTTGGTTAGAGTTCTCGGCACCTGAAGGGTTCCCGTATTGAAAACCAGGGTGGTTTCTAGGTTGGTTGGGATTGTAGTAACTTTGGCCTGGTATTGTATGAATCGAATTGAGGTCTTCTGGTTGTTGTCCTACTTCAAGTTGCATGGGCATGTTGTAGAGATATTGACAGTGGAGGGTGGTATGGTCGTATCCTCGACAAATACCACAAAGGGAATCCATGGCTTTTAGTTGTTGGGGTGACTCCCTAAGGGTGACCAAGGATGACTCTAACCGATCTTGTTTTAGAGCAATTAATTTTAGGCTTTCCGCTATGTTTTGGATATCATTATTAACTTCTGCCTTGGCTACCTTAACGATTCCTCCAATCCCTCTTCTAGCCCTTGTTTCGGAAGCCTGTTTGACTACCTCCCATGCACTAGTCAAACTTTGATGCATGAAATTTCCTCTAGATGAGGAATCGAGAAAAATTTTGGTATCATCATCAACACCACGATAGAAAATCTCTATGAGTTGGGCTTGAGAGATGCCATGGTGGGGGCACTTCCTAAGTAAATCCTTGAACCTTTTCCAGGCTTCACCTAAAGACTCTCCTGGGGACATAGAAAAATGAGTTATTTGACCCCTAAGTTCATAGGTGAGAGACGGGGTAGAATTTCTCAAGGAACTTGCTTTGTAGAACTTCCCATGTTGTGACATGTTCTTCGCTCTCCATGGTGTTGTACCAGCTACTAGCTTGGTCGGAGAGGGAATACTTAAACAACCTAAGGCGGATGGCATCTTCATAGACGCCTGAGATTTTGTTCAAAGAACAAAGGTCAATGAACCTTTGAAGATGATCTTGGCAACTTTCCCCATTGTTGCCTGAGAAGGGGTTTGCTTGCATCATGGTGATCCATTGTGTTCGGATTTCGAATTGTGGAGCAATAAAATCGGGGGGTATAACCAGATGTTGCACATAGGCCGTTTTAGGAACAGAAAAGTCTTTTAATTGTTTTTGCCTTTCAGATTCCCTCCTACCTGCTTCTATGGTCTCTTGTTCGGCCCTAAAGGTTGCTCGCAAAGCGGCTTCTCATTCTGCTTGTTCGGCTTGGATGAGCTCTCTTTGAGCTGTGAGAGCTTGGTCGATCCTACGGGAGACCTCGTCTACATTCATTCTCACTAGATTTTGATGGTTTAGACGATGAAAGGTCCTTTCTATTTTCGGATCAAACGGTTGAAAATCGTCGTTCGGGTGTCGCATGCACAATTAAAGCAGTTATTCGTGTGCAGAAAAAACGTATTGTCGGAATGGAAACTCGGCAGAAAGAGGAGTACACTTCCAGAATGTTACTCTGAAGGTATAAAAAAAATAAAAAAAAGTTTTTCAAAATTATTTTGGGGTTCGAGAAAACAATCTGTTGTCCCCGTCAATGGTGCCAAATTGATACTCGTCGTTTTGCAATATCAATCACTAAGATGGTTAATCCTAGAGTTTAAACCTTTTTTACTTCTGGTTTTAAGGGTAGTATAGAAGGGTCGATCCCATAGGACAACTATTAGAGATTGTTCTTTAGAACTCAAAGATTGAAGAACTTTATTATTTGTTTTTGGTATTTTTCTTTTTATTAAAGCAGAAAGTAAAGTCCAGTTGGGGGGTTTGAGTGATTACACTAATGCAAGAAGGAAAACACTTAACAAGAATAAACATGCACAAGGAAATAATAAAAAGATTGTTAACACAAGAAAAACTATATGAATGGAAGACTAAGAATTAAAACGAATAAAGGATGCGGTGATTAAATCAAGAGAAGGAAATCGAGGCTCGTAGGGGTTTTCACCACCTTAGCCTAGGTGATAACAACTAAATCTTAAACGACGATTTGATGAAGGCTTGTGAATTAAAAACTCACAAAAGAGAAACTCCACATGAGCCCATTGGTCTTGGTCCTCATGCTTCCTAGTTTATCATCCTAAAAGATGAAAATCCACGGTCATATCAAAACGTCTATGTAATCGATTTTATTGTTCTAAATCTGGATTTCCATGGTCATATCCATCCGGATTAACATGCGATCCGAAGATCAATCATTCAATTAAAATCGATTACCACCTAATCATTTAAGAAGAAGTCGTTAAAACCATGTCTAAGGGGTTATTCCCCTTACCCCGATAAAAGACTACTCACACATGGAGAAATGGGAGACGGAGGAAGAAAGAAATGAAGCCATAGTCTAGCCCAGAAATCAGGAAATTAATCTTTATGCTAGAGACGATGAAATGGCTTAGCTCTTTGTTCCTTTCTTCAGAATTGAAGAACGGAAAGAAGAGGATTAAAACTAAGACGGAGAGAAAAAGACAAGAACAAGAATGAAAGAACTATGTTTGAACCAAAACCTAGTTTATTGCATAATATGAGAATGATTACAAGATTAATTGCTGCAGAATTCCAAAAATACAAGAAATCCAAGATGATCTTGGGAGGAGGAAGTGCCCTTCCTTTTATAGGAGAAGGAGGGGTAGGATATCCAAAAAAAAGAGGGGGAAAAAGAGAGGGGCTATCCTTTTGAATTTTCAAGATTTGGTCAATAGGAATTTGATAGACTTTAATTGTCTTGACCATGTAACTCTCTTCAGTGCAGATTCCCGCAGCAGTGATTTCGAACGAATTTTTAGGCCAGTCAAAAATTCACAAGCGGCCCGAAAATATATTTTTCCTGTAGATAATGGAATTATCTTTCCAACGCATACTTACACAATAAATTTTGCCTTGGGATGTGGGAATTATACCAATTTTGGTGAAAGGTATATACTGAAATCAGACTCTGCAGAAAACGTAATGCTACTTTCACTGGTTAATTGCGCAGCCAAATAAACACTAAAATTGCCGAAAAATATGTCTTTTTGTAGCCAATAAAATTCTATTTTTATTCCATACTTTATCTTGAAATTCCGCCTTTAGACGCAAAATATATGGCTATTTTGGTGACGAGTATCTCAGGCACTGCGGGAATATTTGAAAGTCTCATGTCTTCATCTTTTATTTTCTCGATTTACTTAGATAATTCCTGAAAATTAAGAAAAATATCATAAGAATTCAGGAAAAGTATATCAAGAAGATAAAAGTGCTATTTATTTTTGAATGAGCTAAAATTAATAAAAAAAGTCCTAATTAATCATTCTAAATGAAGCAAAAATAAGAGATGAATATGCATTCATCAATGAGGTATACCACTCATGCTCCAACTGGCCACTGCTAAGTCAAAATATGTTCCATATAAGATCAATGGAAGAGTCAGAATCCATGATCTCTCTACACACTCGGTCAGTCTGAGTCTGTTGCATTGACATATCAAGTCCAACTGCAAAACAACCTAGCCCGCCTTGGTATATAGGTTATGTCTTTAGTGAACTGAAATACAATCGTAGTCGTTCTCCTACTAGGATATCACCACACTCATATCGATAAACATATCAAATCACATGTAGTGAACCGCATCATCTGAGATACCGTCTCGACCATTCTCCTTCCAGGGTATGACCTCATCCATCCCTATGTATTAAGGATACAAGGATATACCTCGACTTGCACCCCACATATTCAACAATATGCGCTCTGAGTTTCCCCTAGGAATTTCTCATTTCAACATCCATCTAATACTGACACTAAAGATGGATCTATGGCGCAGGGAAACTACATGATTAGGGTATCACTTGATTAATTAATCCAATTAGGTATCTTTTAGCATCAACCAAATTACAATGCAAAAACCCTAAACAAACTCTACAAAGATAAGGGCCTAATAAAACTTCAAAAGATATAAAATGCTTGAAGTATAAACTTGTCTCATCATCACATGATACCATTGTCATCACACAACCATATAAGGCTATCACCATAATCACATTGTCATGGGATATCACTCCCTCATCACATCATTGGAGGATAACACCTCACATTAGGCATAAAGCCTCTTCCAGGTCATAAGACCCAATCACATATCTCTATGTCACATCATTACCTCATCATGACTCACAAGGCTCATAACCATCCACATAGAAATCACAAGCTATGTCATTCATTTCACCTGCATGATTAGATTCATACAAATAGGAGAGAGAAAGTACAATCATAAGATATTTATGAAAATAAGCTCAATAAGCATAGAACACCCTAGAATTAGGGTTAGGGTTTCATACACATAGCTGATTAGGGTTTCATATCATAATTCGAACACCACACATGGTTATGTCATCTTCCACTTTCTTAGAAGTGATTAGGGTTGAACATCATTACTTAATAATTACTAAACTATTATATTAACATCACTAAGTATCATCATCATCGACATGTACACATGCAACCATCTCACTATCTTATACATATGTAGAGACCATGTATCATGAATGTGTGTCGACCATCAATCAAAGACATGGTGTTAAGACCGCAACACCTACATGTGTCTCGACCAACCAAGGATGACAAGAGTCTTGACCGAAACACAACATCAAACAAAGCATGTACATTGATAGTTAGGTGTTACGACCACCAACTAGTAGGGTTAGGGTTGCGACCATTACCAAGGTATGTGTTGTGCCTGACACACATCACATGACACACCTCAATCAAGTCAAGACAAAGAATATCAACCAAAACAAAACCAACCCAAACATAAGGGTATGTGGACCGCAACAAAGCCAAGCAAGGTGTCAACTAGCTAAATGTACGAACCACACTAGAGTGTGTCGACCAAAACACCAAGCGTCGCTAAGATCAAAATAGATGTAAACATCAAGGCACTAAGAATAATCAAGAAGGGAAAAACTCCACACAAGATGAACCTCGAAACCCAAAAACAAACTCCAACATGATCCATCAAGAAACCAAACTAGGTTAAATGAGACCAACATTCAACCTCAAGAAAAATTGAACAAAAACTTCAAGAATACATGAGATCCAAACCATAGCATAATGATCCAAACAAGGATCATGATGTATGTATCAAATTCACTTCATCCATCACATAACCAATGTGTATTAGAAACCACGGTTAATAAAGAGAGCATCTACATAGACATAAACCCTAAAATCATAAGAATATCATATACCATCTTAACATCATGGTTTTCGACATGAAATCATTAGCATGCAAGAACAAATAAAGTGCAATAATAGAAGAAGGTAGAAACTTATACAACCCACCCTAAGAAGAGATTAATCTCCAAAGATCATGAGCTACAATGAAGAAGATGAAGCTCCAACCAAGATCAACACTTTGGCCACAAGGTCACCTCCAAAGAGAAGAAAACCTTGGTCAAAGGAGAGATAAAAAAAGAGGGTAACAACCCTAGGTTGAACCAAAGAATAAGAAAGGAGAAAGAGAAGAAATCTTCCTCTAACTTGGGTACCACCGTGTCAAAATATAGTCTCCAACCCCTTTGCGATGAAAAGTTTCTCTCAAGATGACCACCATAATAGAACCATAGTCTCATGGCCAAGAAGGAAGGAAGAAGAATATAGGATGCAAAGGAAAATGAGATCAAAGGTTCATAACCACTTACCAATAAGAGAAACCACCAAGAATCACCACAAGGATGGTGATCAAGCTCAAAAGCACCACATGCAAGGTTGATCAGCCATCAAAGCACCTTGATCAACACCCTATAGCTCCACCAAGCTCCAAGGTTAGCCGAGCAAGGAAGGAGAAAGAAATAGAGAAAAAGGATTGCTTGCAAAAAGAAGAGGGAGGTTATATACTCAAGGGATGAGGGAGGTAAGGTAGATATGACATGTCAATACATGAGGGAACCAAAGGGACACTTGTCCAATAAGAAAATATCCATGCAACAACTTAACAAGTGCATGCAACACATGGTGATACAACCTAGGTGGGGTATTGACCTCAGGGGTCACCACCACCCTAGGGGTCAAAACAAACATCAAGGAACCATGTATCGACCACTACAAAAGAGTACCAAACCAACATAGTTGAAACACATAACTAGAAGACAAACCATCTCAAACAAACCTCACCAAGACCATCATGGTCAAAACAAACATCATCTAGGGCAATTCTTGTTGTTACAACACTCCTCCAAGTGAGGTGTTGCGGTCACAACACACCTAACTCAAGCTCAAGGTCAAAACACATCTCCAAGGTCAAAACCCTTGGATCACCACAGGATGCCACTTCATCAATCAGGGTCCAAGCAAGGCACCCCTCAACACTATCCTCTCTATCATAAAGACAAGGCATAAGAGGCACAATCTACATGTGAAAAATTGCAATATAACCCCTCAACTTGGGTAAACTTGGTCCACCACAAGGATGCATAGTTCAAACATCATACAAACTGGACCAAACTAAAAACATAAGATTGTCATATGGTAACAAAGCATCTCAAAGGATTAGATTAAGGTTTAAACATCTTATTAAGCAAAGCAAACAAGGTTAGCCTAAAATCTAGGTTAGGGGTCTTACAACTATAAACCCCTAACAAGGATTTTTCTCCCAAAATCATACACAAAAAGAGACGGGTACTTCCTTCACATATCTTCCTCAACCTTCACCAACACTATGTCTTTCTTCTTCAACTTCTTGATCATCCTATCTAGAATCAACACATGACCTTCCACATAGGATATGTCCTCATCGAGCTCAACCTCCACAGGATGCAAAACCAAATCAGTATTAGGGTGGCACTTTCTCAACATCGACACATGGAACACTGGATGCAGCATGTGCAACTCAGGTGGCAACTCCAACTTGTAGGCCACCATCCCAACATGTGCCACCATAGGGTAAGGTCCCATATATCTAGGAGACAACTTACCCTTCCTCCCAAATATCAAAACACCTCTCCATGGAGAGACCTTAAGATACACCCTGTCTCCCAGTTGAAACTCCAATAGTCTATGCCTATCATCTGCATATGACTTATGTCTATCCTGTGCTTCCTTTATTTACTGCTAAATCACTCTGATCTTCTCTTTCCTCTACTGCACAAGCTCAGTACATAGAAGCTAATATTCACCAGTCTTGTACCAGCCTAACGGAGACCTACAACGTCTCCCATACAACGCCTCATATGGTGCCATATGGATGCTCCTCGAATAGCTGTTATTGTTGGAAAACTCTATCAAACTGAGATGGACATCCCAATTTCCCAATAACTGCAAAACACAGGCTCTCAACAGATCCTCTAGAATCTAGATCATCCTTTCTAACTGCCCTTCTATCTGTGGGTGGCGCGCCACACTAAACTTCAACTGATCCATTGTTGTCTATAGACATTCCCAAAAATGAATGGTGAACTGAGGACCTCTTTCAGATACGATGGAAGTTGGGATACTCTGCAACTACATTATCTCATCAACATAAACATGTCCAAGATTCTCTACTATGTACATGGTCTTTACAGGAAAAAGGTGAGCTGTCTTTGTCAACTGGTCAACTATTAGCCATATAGAGTCATGACCTTTAGCTGTCCTAGGAAGACCAACCACAAAGTCCATCGTGACAGGATCCCACTTTCATTATGGTATGGGTAATGGTTGTAAATTCCCTACAGTCTTCTAATGTTTGACTTTGACCTACTAACACACAAGACACTTGGCAACAAACTCTACCACATCACTCTTCAAACCAAGCCACCAATACAAGTCTTTCAAATTGTGATACATCTTGGTGCTTCCTGGATACATGGCATACATTGAAGAGTGAGCCTCATCCAAAACCATATTCCTCAGGTTGTCAACACCAGGAACCAAAACTCTATCGTAGTAACACACTGTCCCATCCTCTATCTCATGGAAACCATCACACTTATTTCTGCCAAACTTTGATCAGATCTGTTGTACCATGGTATCATCTTGCTGAGCCTCTCTAATTTACCGTTTGAACATGGGCTTTACTTGCAGCAATGCCAACAGTTCTTCTAGAATGGACACCTCTAACTTCACATTCATATGACGTAAGGAGACAAAAATTTCTCTCTTATGGTATGCCAGGGAACATAATTGTGCCTTCTCACCAAATGATGATGAAGAAGACTTCCTTCTCAAAGCATGTGACACTACCTTTGCCTTCCTTAGATGGTAATATATGGTGCAATCATAATCTTTGATTAGCTCCATCCAACATCTCTGTCGCATGTTCAACTCTTGCTACAAAAAATGTACTTCATATTCTAGTGGTCTGTGAAGATCTGGCACTTCTCACCATAAAGTTAGTGTCTCCATATCTTCAAGGAATGGACCACTAAAACTAGCTCCATATCATGAGTAGTGTAGTTCTCTTCATCTTTCTTAAACTATCATGATGTTAAAGAGATCACATTCTTATCTTGCATCAACACAGAACCTAGACCATTCTTCGAGGCATCACAAAACACAATATAGCCTTTTCCTTGCTCTGGAAGCACTAGCACTGGTGCAGTTGTCAGATTCTCCATTAACAACTAGAACACAAACTAGCACTTGTCATACCAGATGAAAGGTACATCTTTCCTTGTCAGCTTTATTAGGGGTAATGAAATTGCGTTGAAGTTCTTGATGAACCTCATATAGTAGCCTGCTAAGCTAAGAAAACTACAAACTTCTATCAGCGACTTTGGTTGCTCCCACTCTATCATAGATTCTACTTTCTTGGGGTCCACACAAACACCTTCAACATATATCACGTGTCCAAGAAAAGACACCTCCTTTAGCCAAAACTCACACTTCCTAAACTTCACATACAACTGATGTTGTCTCAACAAAGCTAACGCCCAACAAAAATGTTGCTTGTTTTGCTATCTATCTCAGTTGTATATCATAATGTTGTCTATGAACACCACCACAAACTGATCAAGATAAGGTCTAAACATCTTGTTCATCAAGTCCATGAATGTTGTCGGTGCATTGGTTTAGCCCAAACAACATAACCACGAACTTGTAATGACCATACCAAGTCCTAAATGTTGACTTGGGTGATTACTTTGATGGCCTAATGGCATTTAGCTCGTTGACTTTGATCCAGTGTCCCTGGTTCCAATCTCTATGAGCATAAGTTGTATTTTTTCTCATGTCGGGGAGGGTGAGCTCTCGTGTCATGCGATAGGATCAAGTATCGTGTGATAGGCTCACATATCGTGCGATAGGTTCTATTTGGAGTATCGTGTGATAGTTTGTTCCCGATAGGGATTTGTTTATTGGTTAGGCTTCCGGCAGATTCACGCATTCCGTGTATCGGGCAAGCAGCTGGGTAGGAGATGACATGCGGTAGTGTTGTGCGATAGGCCTTTGCATGGAGTATTGGGCGTTAGGCTTTGGCTGACAGAGATTTGTTTATTGAAGCATACGGTTTCATGGGGGGAGCTCTCGTATCGGCTTGCTCAAAGCTCCCGTGATGGCCTAATCAAAACTCCCGTATCGGGCGACAGAAATTCTGGTGTCGTGCAGCTCCAGTGAGCAGATACAAGCTTGGTAGCCGATACATTATAGGAAACTGATACGCAAAAAAGCTAGCCGATACGTGTTGGCAAACTGTTATAGAGGAAACGAGAGCAAAGAATACCGTATCGTGCATGAGCTGAGCTCTCGTATCGTGCATGAGGGGGTAAGTACCCGATCAAGATGTTGCCCTCGCCCCTTTTGCGTAGGGTGACAAGACAGACCACGTGAGATCGCGGGACACAACAGGTCATTGTGGAGAGGAGAAACAAGATGATATCGACTGCAGTCTCACCGGAGGAGTTGCTTCCCGATATTAGGGTTGTGATGACCCGCGAAGACACACCGCATGAATCGCCGTCTAGGGTTTCGGTGATGGAAGAACGGAGGGATGATCGACCCGATCGTGTTGGGCCCGAGCGAAAGGAGGTTCTGGCATCTAGTAGCCCATTGATGGCGCAGCCGCAGGAGGTTACCCAGCGTCCTGATGATGATGGGGCGCCACCGCCGCCACTGAGGGAGGAAGGAGACGTAGCTACTCCTATGGTGTTTGAGTCGGACTGCCCACCGATCGACCATACTGGTCCGGTGAATCAAGCGACGCAGTCATCTGAGATCAGAACGACAGAGGTTCTTACTGTCCCAAACCCTAGGCAGGAGCCTGTTCTGACACCCATCACACAGTCGGTCATCTCGCAGCGGACACAGAGAAAGACACCGCTATACGGGATCCCTCACGACACATGCTTCAGATGTATGGGGAGAGGCCATTGGCAGGCGCAGTGTAGAGGAAGCAAGGTTTGCTATAAGTGTCTTAGACCGGGTCATGTGGCTGCTAGATGCTCGCAGTATATGCTGAGAACGAGGCCACCGGACATACACTCAAGGGCAACGTTTCTGCCACTGTCGTCGGGCATCCCGGCCAGGGGCGGCCCACAACACATCCCTAAGTGCATCGTTGTTGATGTCGGGCCTGACGACGAGATGCGCAAAGTGAAGATGACGGTTCTTGAGAGGGCGGTGGAGATATCATGGCCGTATGATGTTCAATGGAAGGAGCTTTGCCCACTCTTGCGGCAGTGCTAGCCCAATGCGGCGGACCTATACATATTTGCTGAGCGTAAGGCTGTTGCTTTCTTCTCATGCGATAAGGAGGCGAAGGACGTAAAGGAGAAGGGCGTACCGGATATGCGCGGAAAAAAAATTGATTTGCAACTCATGAGTAATGGAGAACAGCACCAACAGAAGGAGGCTTTCTGGTTTTGGGTAGCAGACATCCTGATTACCTGCAGAGATGATGACACGATGGAGAAGATGATATCACCTTTTGGTAAACTGAGGTTCATTTCAGACTGGCAGAAGGAAAAAGATGACTTATCTGGCTTGATTATCCTAGTTGAGGCATTTAGTGAAGATGTCCCTCAATTTGTATCTCTTACTTACGGGCAGCGTCGGACATCTGTGCAGTTCTTCATGTTGGCAAGAGGGCCGGTGGGGTCCAATAGCACATAGCTTACTGAGTTTGGGAGAGATTCAGGGATACCTAGGGAGGCCTTATCTATGCAGGGGAAGACGATTGTATCTAATGCCATGGTGGTTGTGTCAGACAAAACCTCAGATTCTAGAGCGATACCTCAGACGCGGAGCCCGTCCCCGATCAGGCAACACCATAGATCACCAAGACGAGTGGTCGTGGATAGAGAGGGCAACAATAGATTTTTATCGAACAGACGATTGGAGGATTTCATTTTCATTGAGGGTGACTATGCTGATCATAGGAGGACATCTGGAAGGAGTCATGGCAGACATAGAAGAGAAGGGGATGATAGTCGGTACCACAGACGGTATCATTCCAGGAGGAGACACTCAGACTACGACGGAGAATTCTTTGATGGATACTGGTCGGAGTTGGAGGGGGGATATAGCCCCTGATCATTTTCATCTTTGGTGGTGACGGCGGTACAAAGTTAATATGGACTTTACTTCTATTTTTTGGAACATCAGAGGGGCATCTAATAATCCTACAAGGAGAGTTATGAGTAGAATTTGTGGTAGATATAAACTAGGTGTGGTTTGTTTGTTTGAGCCGTTTCTCCATGTTGAGCAGGCTGCGGAACTCATGGACATTGTGAGGCTTGATTGGACGGTGAATAATCAAGAGGAGGAAGGGAAGATTTGGTTCTACACAGACATAGATACAAATCCTTCTATTTTCAAGAGACATAGGCAACACATCACGGTGAGATTGGAGGCCAGCGATGGGGCAAAGTTCTTTGTTACAACCATATATGCCAGTTGTGATCACCTTGAGAGGAGGTCTTTGTGGGAAGAGATAATGACAATGGCGGAACATATAGGTGATGAGCCATGGATGATTGCAGGTGACTTCAATGTGGTACGTAATATAAGGGAGAGATGAGGCGGGAACACACCAGGTTATCAGGACATGCTGGATTTCAACACCTTGATCGAGGATGTTGCTTTGGATGAAATTCCGTTTGAAGGCAGTCAATTCACTTGGGTGAACAAGCAAATTCTTACACCTACTATGTGGCAGAGAATAGATAGGGTGTTAGTGAATGAGGCATGGATGGTGGAGAGGCCCGCAACCAAATCGATACACTTAACTAGAGATAGAGTTTCTGATCACAGTCCTATAGTGACAATTCCAGGTGATCAAGCATTAGAGTGAAAGACGGCACATTTTGTTTTCATGAAGGCATGGCTCGAGCACGAAGACTGTTTAAAGGTGATTGAACAGGCTTGGAGTGAACAGGTGACTGGACACCCGTCCTTCATTTTCTATCACAAGCTTAAAAGAGTTAGATCAGCTTTGCGAAGATGGAGCAAAGAGTCCTATGGAGAAATCAAGCAGCGCATCAAAGACTTGGAGGATGTGGTGTTTACTACACAGGTGGCGTTCGATGGGAACCCAACTATGGCGAATGAAGCTAACCTGAGGACGGCTGAGAAAGAAATGCAACATTTGTTGGATGAAGAAGAGGCGATGTGGAAAGAGAAAGCGAGGATAAGCTGGCTTCAAGACGGGGAGCGTAATACAAAATTTTATCATGCTACCGTCAAAGCACGGAGGAAGCGCAGGAGGCTTAACAGCGTGGTCTTACAGGATGGCACGTGTATATCGGATCCTAAGATGATGGCGGAGGTGGCGGCGGACCTCTATAAACATTTCTTCAATGAGGTGGTGGAAACAAATGTACCTGAATTGGAGGATTTCTTGCATAATATCCCGGAGTTGGTATCTATGGATGAAAATCTTTCCCTACTCGTTGTCCCCCGTGAAGAGGAGGTTGTGAAGGCCCTACTCAAGATGGACTCCTCAGCAATTCCAGGTCCGGATGGGTTCACTAGGATGTTCTTCCGGGCTGCTTGGTCAATCATTGGTACGGATTTTATGAAGATGACGGAGGCTTTCTTTAGAGGACAGCCTTGCTTTAGGGGCCTTTTTTGCTGCTGAATTCTGCTTATTCCGAAGGTGGATTGCCCAAAGAGACTACCAGAGGACTTTAGGCCAATCTCTATTGAAAATTTTGCCCTCCGTATTCTTGCACGTATTCTCAGTGATAGGATGGCTCCCATGATGCCGAGACTGATTTCCAAGGTACAAGGTGCCTTTGTTAAAGGATCCGACATCACTCATCATGTCAGGCTTGCGAAGGAGCTGATGCACGACATCAATAGGGGACAAGGGACACCCAATGTGATTCTGAAGTATGATATGTCGAAATCTTACGATAGGACTATCTGGAATGTTCTGTGGAGAGTGATGTAGCAATTTGGGTTTAGTAAGGATATGGTGAAGCTGTGCTTAAGTTTCTTTTCTAATACATGGGCTACCATCACGGTTGGGGACGAAACTGCAGGATTTTTTCCGATGAGTAGAGGACTCAAGCAAGGTTGTGCGCTATCCCCTTTCTTGTTCATTGTTTTCGAGGAGATTCTATGTAGAAAATTTCTAAAGATAGAAGAGGAGGGGAACATTTCGAGATTCAAGATCAGGGAGGAGGCGATTCCGCCAAGCATTCTATTATATGCGGATGATATTGCTTTATTCTTCAATGCTGATTAGAGATCGATGGAGAAGGTTAGGGATACTTTTGAGGCGTATGAAAGGGCCACGGGGCAAAGAATCAATAAAGATAAATCCATATGTGTAGTAGGTGGGAAAGATTTGGAGATGATAAATAGTGTGGCAGTTTGTATGGATATGGGGGCGGCGAAGGAATCTATCACTTACCTGGGTATCCCTATAACAAAAGGAAGGATGAGACTCAACGACTTCGAGTTCTTGATGAAGAAGATTGTTAATAAATTCACAACTTGGAGATCCAAACTCCTATCCTTCGCGGGAAGAAGACTACTAATCGCTCACGTGCTATCATCCATTCCTGTATATACGGTGGCTGTGATTGGCATTCCAGTGGGGATTGCAGACCGCATTGAGAGGAAGCTTTCTCATTTCTTGTGGGTGGGCAGGGATGAACAACACAGAAAATCTTGGCTCAGTTGGCACAGAGTTGCAAGACCTCTATCTCAAGGTGGGTTGGGGTTTCCATCGCTCCGTCTGATAAATGATGCTTTCGTTGGGAAGGCTTGTTGGGAGGTGTTGACGGTGAATTCAATATGGGCCAGTTTCTGCAGGTGGAAGTATGCCAATGTGGTAGCAGGTCGTGATAATGTCTTTCCGGTTCCTTGAAGTTGGGACCTTCTCCTTCTCCGTACTGGAAACGTATATGGGATATGATGCCACATGTGTTCCCTATGTGTAGATGGGTGGTAGGGAGAGGTGAAATTCCTTTCTGGGACTCGAGGTGGTGTGAGCAGCGTTTGACAAATCATGCTAGATTCGCTAGTGATAGAAGACACCCTTTTCTTATTAAAGACTTCTGGATTGAAGGCCAGGGATGGGATTGGGAGTTACTGAGGACGATAGTTGACGATGATGGGTTGGATATCATCCGTGAATCTAACGCATGGATCGCTGATGTGGAAGATAGAATGGTATGGAGTCCGGGGTTGAGAGGTGTATTCTCTATGATATCATTCAAAAAGCTACTGATGGTAGATGGAAGGGAAGGTCCTGCTGGGTTAGAGTGGATTTGGAAGAGTAGCTTCCCTAAGGCGGCGGCTTTCATTTGGAAGTCTGTTAGAGGGGCCACGTCAATGGATGATAATATTAAAGCTAGATGCTGCATTCCCTTTGCATCTCGATGCAACTGCTGTGAGGAGCCGCATGAGGAGAGCATTGGACACCTGATTTTCCATGGACAAATGGCGGGTTTCTTTTGGGGTAAGTTTGCTGAGATGACAGATTTGCATCCACCTAATGACGTCAGATCCCTAATAGATACCTGTGTTTTGGGGAAGAGGAAGAAACTAAAAGAGTGGCTAGCTGGAAACCTGGCGGTTCTAATCCCGTATAGCATATGGCGGTTGAGATGCCAAGCCAGATTCGAGGAGCAACATCGACCTTTCTCTCATGAATGGAGTTGGGTTATTGCGGTGCTGAACGTCCAGCTGAAGAGGAGATCTTTTGTGTTAGATACAGATAACAACATTTATGCACGGATGAGGGAGGCAAGCTTGACTGAGCCGCGAGTCTTGATGAGACAAATAGAGCTTGTGAGATGGCAAACTCCTGACCTGCATAATCTTAAGCTCAACCTCACGATCGGGAGAGATAGAGATAACCAAGGAGTGTCTCGAAGGTGGGCGGAAGGAGTTATAAGAAATCACAGGGCTAATATCTGCCTTGTATTCAGAGCTTGGCTCAGGAGTACGGATTACATTCTTGCATATATGCAAGTGTGTGCTATCGGGTTGAAGATAGTGAGAGACCATGCTTTGATCATTTCGTGTATTGAGATTGATGAGGCGTACGTGCATGACATCTTATGGAACAACGGGATGGAACTATGGAAGACGTCACCGTTCGTTAGGGAGCTGCGAGAGGAGCTTGATTCTGCTATGATATATGGGTCCTTGGTTCACAAGGTCATCAACTCGATACCTCATGAACTAGGGAAATGGGGCAGCAGGTTGAATGAGCCTTTCATTGCTTCAGATACACTGAATATACCACGTAGAGTAAGAGGTATGGCGGCTTTAGAGAAACGTAGAGTCCCTTACATTGTTTTGCGAAGTGCCGTTGATTAGGTTGTTATGATGTTTCTGGTTTTTATTGCTCTTTACCTGCGCTGTTATAAGCAGGAGCTGTAATTTCTGGATGATTGTGCCCACAAGAGGGGTGTGGGATGAATAAGAGTGACCCCTGGCTTAACCAAAAAAAAAATGTTGACTTGGGTATGTCATCTATCTTGATCCATCACTAGTGATATCCCAACCTTAGATCTATCTTTGAAAAGACCACATCACCCCTTAACTGGTCAAATAGAACATCAATCGGAGGTAAGGGATACTTATTCTTAATCGTCACTTTGTTCAACTATCTGTAATTGATACACAACCTATGGATTTATCTTTCTTTTTGACAAACAACACTGGAGCACACCCATGGTGACATACTTGGGGTGATAAAACTATTCTCAAGCATCTCT
The DNA here is from genome assembly GCA_963693085.1 of Alisma plantago-aquatica. NCBI lineage: Eukaryota > Viridiplantae > Streptophyta > Magnoliopsida > Alismatales > Alismataceae > Alisma > Alisma plantago-aquatica. Next base: position 1,352,779,411 of record OY856411.1, read on the forward strand.
TGCAATTGTTTCTTCAACTCTAACATCTCTGTTGGCTCCATTCTATAGGATGTCTGAGCTAGCAACTGTGTGCCCAACACTAGATTGATCTTGAAATCAATCTCTCTAACTAGAGCAACACCTGGGAACTCTTTTGGAAACACATCCTCATACTCATAAACAACTAGCACCTCCTGGATACTTGGACTCCTTGCCTTGGCATCCACCACATGTGCCAAGAATGCATCATAGCCTTGCCTCATGAGCTTCTCTACCACCATCTATAACACCAAACATGTCAAAAGAATCCTCCTATCACCTTGAAAACCCATGAAATATCGCCATCAACACATGTCCCCATCTTGAAACTACAGTCCAAGTTCACCTAATACTTCTCTAAAGTATCCATTCTAAGGATAACATTGAATCCATGCATATCAAGAGGTATGAGGTCCACTTGAATGTTATGTACTAAAAAATAAAGGACCCAATAAGGACACACCTCCTGCAGCTCAGTTGAACCAACCAACGGGGTTTCTAAACAAAGACTATCATGCCTATGACTAACATGCAAGGAACATCTAGTAATCACTTCTCTAGTGATAAAAGAGTGTGTAGCACCCATGTTAACCAAAATAGATATAAAGAAAGAAGAAAATGAATTAGAATGAAATAACTCCATCTGACCTGTCACAACTCACGGGTTGACCACTCCTTCTAACTGACTCATAGCAAAGAATCAAGTCATTGCATGTTGTTGCCCCTATAATCTGCTAGCCTATCTAGAAGAACCAGCCTACAACACATGACCACGTCCTCTTCCACTGCCAATGTTGAACTATTGCCACTACTATGACCCTTGTTGGCTCTGTCTTGGTTGTTGGGTAACTTCCTCATCTCTTACATGGCAGTTTCATCTGATATATCCCACCTGTCCACACTTATGGCAAGTTCTGGAGTCATATTGTGGCCTCATCAGTCCTATCACCGATACTGATACTGCACTTTGGGCTCCTATAGGAAGAAAGTTGCAATCTCTTCCTCTTCTAGGTGACCATTATGACTGACTTTTTGATCTCTATTGTGATGGTGGTACGAAAAACCTTGACTTCTTAAAGCCAACTGATTAATGTCCCTGATACTGAGCATGTCTCTTCTTGGCCTTTGTCTCATATTTCTCCACCACCGACCATTCCACCCTTCCAACTGACTCTACAAATAAAGAAAACTTCTCTATGTTCTCTAGAGATGACACTAGAGTCGTAAACTTAGTACTCAAACCTTTCTCAACCGTCTAATCCTATCCTTTTATATTGTTTCCATATGGGGACAAAATCTTAAAAGCTCCATGAACTTGTCTTCATACTCGTTAACTGACATAGATCCCTATCAGATCTTATTGAACTGGTTGATCTTCCCATCCAGATAGGTCTCCAGGAAGTACCGACTCATAAACTCTCGTTGGAACTCTTTCCAATTGATCACAACACCTGGTCTGATCTCCTCCTCAATGGCCCACCAGTGGCCAACACTCCACTTTAACAGATACACAGTGTGCTTTCACCTTATCCTCCATGTGGATGTTGAGGATCTTGAAGGCCTTCTCCAACTTGATCAATAACAAATTTGCATCTATCGAGTTTTTTTACCCGCATACTCCACCACCCCTACATGTCTCAACCTCTCAAAGGTCTACCTGATCCCAAAGATTCCACATTGGGGTTTGTCGCTCTTGCTTGAGGTGGAGGCATTTTGTCTGCCATATGTGTCATCTGATGAACCCATATTCATCATGATTTTTAGTCATCTTTTTTGGACCAATTCGATTCAATATTTTCGATTTCATCTCCTAAATCTCACAAAATGTAAGATTTCTTAACTGACTCAATTATCAAGATTATTAACTAGATTTATATTGATTTTATGCAGGTCTTGATGAGGATCAACCATAAACTAGAACTCACCAAAGATCCTCTCAACCTTGGTCTTGACCAAATGATTTTGCCTATTTGGTCTTGGTCAATCGTTCTTTACCAAACGGTTTTCCCTAGCGGTCTACCCATTCAGTTTTGACCTATCGGACTTAGCCATTCACTCACACGTTCCTCCACCTGCCACCTACCCAAATGGCCCCCAAGACCATTTGGACCCAAGACCGTTTGGGACGCCAAAGACTGTTTACATCTCAAGACCGATTGAACCCATCGGTCTTTAACACCGTTTGGAAGTGAAGACCGATTGAAGCCAAGACCATTTGGAGCCAAGACTAGTTGGACTAGAAACCATTTGGAAGTGAAGACCGATGGGTTGCAGACTGTTTGCCCGAGACCGTGAGAGCTCAAAACTGTTTGGCAGTGCATGGTCCCAAGATTGTTTGGATTTGTTCAGTCTTCAAGACTATTTGGTCAACCGATACTCTCAAGACCGTTTGAACGACGATCGTTTCCTGAAGACCGTATAGTAATAGATCCGCAAGACAGTTTGGACAGAGACTCAAGACCGATCAGAGGCAGAAACCATTAAAGCTAGAACCGTATGAAATACGAGACCGTTTGGCCTTCAACCGGTCTCCAAGAGCGGTTGGTGGGTACTAATCAAAACCGTTTGGACAAAGACTCAAGACCGTTTAAAGAAGTTCATAGAAAAAATGTGAGGACCAAAGCCAAGCCTATAAATAGGACCACATGGGTCCCCATTTGGGCATTGATCTGGGGTACGCCGCCAGGCTTCCCAAACGCAAGGTTCGATCTAGCTCCATCCACGTACATCCACGCCATAGCCACTTCACCTGCTCCTCCTACTGTGAGCAAGGAAGTCAAGTAGAGAAGGAAGGTGGAGAAGAAGGTTCGCCCGGTCTGCCTTGGTGGTTCTTCCTCCTCATCCAAGATCTGCCCCGACATGATGCAGAAGACCGCATCATCTTCACCGAGCTGCGACGACCTTCTTCATCATGCTCATGGTGGTATCTTCCCTCTCTCTCTTGTTCTTCTTGTTTCTCGCATCATGAGCAAGTAGTTCCTTTTCGCTGGGGTGCGGGGACTTGCCCCACTGCCCATGCAAGCATGTTCTCTTATTAAACATTCCCTGGCAATGTATATAACTTTTCATTTCGTTGTTAATCGTTAATGTTTGAAGATTGGTTGCTTGCTTTCATCATGTTTTCCCTATGTTGTGAGAACTTCTATACATAGGGTAGAATGTCGATTAATGAGGTTGACTCCCAAACTAGAAATAGAATGTGATTCCTTGAGGTAGTAAGTGTATGATCCGTAAGGGGACGAGCCATCTAGCCTACAGTGACGCTTCTATGGCCTAAACATCCCTCAGGGAGGGCCACAACCTTAGTTGGATTTTGTATCTTCCTTGTTAATCATTGATGTTTGCTTGTAGATTAATCACCGATTTGCTTGTCGATTGGCACGGTTGACTCCTTGTTGAGAACTTCTGATAGGATTCCTTGAGGTCGTAAGTGTGTGATCCGTGAGGGGACCAACCATCTAGCCTACGGTGATGCTTCTATGTGCCTAAACATCCCTCAGGGAGGGCCACATCCTTAGTTGGATTATGTATCTTCGGAACTGTAAGTGTATGATCTGGATGGCGATGAGATATTTGATACCTAAGGGGATGCTTACGCGGACCTAAACATACCTAAGGGAGGGTTCACAACAGTTCTATTTGGATAGTTATTTCTTTCCTGGATGTTTGATGTTTGGATGTGTTTGCATGTGTAGTGGTGGTGAAACCCGGGACCATCCTAGCAATTCCATATCATTACTTTAGATCCAACTTTAATCTGCTCTTTACTTTCCTACAATTAGTTTAATTAACCTCAAATCAACTAATCGTTCTAAATATTAGTCTTACTTGAGCTAGATTTGACTGATAACGATTCTTAAAAATGTTGTCTCTTGGGATTCGATCCTTAACTATACTACGATAAGACCCATCCGCTTGTGGGTGGTATTATTGCACAAGGTTTTGGTAAAAGCTCGGGGATCTCAACCCTGAGTGAATTTGTTAGTGCGATAATATTTCACGTCAAATTATTGCGCCGTTGTCGGGGACAACGGAATTAGTTAGTCAAATCTAGTTCTTTAAAGGCTAATCTAGGTTTTTGTTTTCCTTTTTGATATGATCGATCATTCACTTGAATTTGGTTTCTCTCCATCAACTTTAATTTTGAAAACTATTTTCATCTCAGGTACCCTCAAGGACTAGTGCATGCACCGTCTGAACAGTCCCGGACTCACTGCTAGCTTTGACCCTGAGATAGATAGAACTTTTCATCATCAAAATAGAGAGAACCAAGCAAGAATGGTTTAAGAGGAGGAAATAACTTGAAGGGTAGCTCAAGCCCTTAATGCACAAAGAGAAAGGCTCATGCAAGAAGTCAGAGCTATAGTTGAAACAGAGATCTGAGCAGCTCAAGCAGCAGCACAAGTAGCAGAACTGCAGAAGGACCTTAGAGAGTTCTCAATCCCTAAAGCCACTGACGTTCATCACCCAGTTCAACCTCCTCCCATCAATGCTCCCAACTTTGAGATACGAGCACATTGGATTACCTTGCTTCAAAACAGCCCATTCTATGGTAAACAAGGAGAAGATAGTCAAGAACATCTTCTGAGGTTTATTGATCTATGTGCCATGACAAAACAAAATGGAGTGTCTGATAATGCCATTAGACTCTGTCTTTTCAAGTATTCACTTGCTGATCGAGCTATGAGTTGGTACAACTCCTTGCAATGCGAGCCCATCACTACATGGGAACAACTGCAAAATGTTTTTCTGGAAAAATTCTACCCTCCTTCTCTCACCTATGAAATTAGGGGTCGAATAACAATGTTCACTCAAGTCCCTGGAGAAACCCTCGCTGAAGCATGGGAAAGATATAAAGACCTTCTACACAAGTGTCCACACCATGGAATCCCTAAGAATCAACTTATTCAAATCTTCTACAGAGGTGTGTATGATGATATCAAGAGGTTTTTAGACTCCTCATCTGGAGGAAACTTCATGTGTCAAAGTTATGACAACGCATGGAGAGTCGTCACCCTTAGAGCTGAAAATCAAGCTAATTGGGGTAAATCTGTAGGTAAAGGAATGTTGAAAGTTGCTATGACTGAAGCTACTCCTGAGTACAAGTCTATCGCTGAAACTCTAAAACTCTTAGTTTCCAAGTAAGACCATATTGAATCATCCCTTCCTGCTTTTGGAAGAGAACGTTCACCCCTTCAGCAACAGGAACAGATTAACTCAGCTTCACTGTTCTGTGAAGCATGTAAAGGTACTGATCATTCCACTTTACCATGCAATGTTCTCTACGATGTTGTTCTAAGCAACTCTAATGGCCAAGAAGATAATAGTCAAATGGAAAATCTTAATGCGGTAAACACAATCCCTAGTCAAGGATATTAAAATCCAAATCACAATAGGAACCATCCTGGTTTTCAATATGGAAATCCTTCAGGAGAAGAAAACTCGCGACAACTAGGTTCAAACAATCAACAACGAGGCCCACCAGGATTCCAGTATAACCAACAACAAAATTTTGGGAATCAAGGGAACTTCAGAGGCAACTTCCCAAATAGGAACTTCAACAATTATCAGAACAACTCACAATTCCAGAATCCCAACCAGGTCCCTTACCAAAATCAACAACAAGGGAAATAAGTTAGACTCATCTCTCCTGATAACAAATTGACGACCATTGAAAAGATGTTGTAGTCATAGAAAACTATGATAGCTAACCAACAAACCTTGATAGCTAACCAGCAAGCACATCAGAAAGCCATTGAATCTCAACTAGCTCAACTTGTAGCTAGCGTGAAGCCACCTATTGGAGCCTTTACTGGTCAATCAGAGAACAACCCTAAACATCTTGAGCAATTAAAGGCTGTTATGACTCGTTCTGGTAATGTATATCCTGACCCTCCTCCCAGGACACCAATGGTTGTCATAGACGAACAAGACCAGGTGAAAGATCAAGTCGACAAGGAATCTGAATCTTTTCCAGAGGAGCAGCCAAGCAATGATAAGTCAGACAAAGAAAATTCTGAGAAACCTACTACAGAAGACGAAAAATCAACACCAGAACATGATATCCCTATTTACAAGCCTCGTATACCTTTTCCAACTCATTTAAGGCAAACAAAGCTTGATACTCATTTCAATAAGTTCAAAGAAGCTATGAAGAAGCTTCATGTTGACATACCCTTTCTGGATGCGCTGGCCGAGATACCAACCTAGACAAAGTACTTGAAGTCTCTCCTCACCAGAAAATATATAACTGAGGAATATGAAATAGTCAAGCTAGCAACAACTACTTCAGACATCATCCAGAGCAAGATGCCTAAGAAGTAGAAAGATCCAGGATCTTTTGGGATTTCTTGCCATATCGGTGATTCATCTTGTAATAAGGGATTGGCAGATCTTGGTGCTAGCATTTCCATCATGCCACTTAGCCTTTGCAAAAGACTAGGGTTTTTTGAACTGCTCCCAACCGGCATGACAATACAACTTGCAGATAACATTGTGACTCTACCCTTAGGAATCATCGAGGATGTCCCTGTCAAGGTAGGAAAAGACTCCTATGTTTCTTGTGACTTTGTCATCATGGACATAAAGGAAGACACTAGATACCTTCTCATATTTGGACGTCCGTTCCTCGCCACTGCAAGAGCTCTGATTGATGTTGAAGCATGAACTTTGTTGCTTAGATTAGGTAAAGAAACTCTCGAGTTTAAAGTTTTTGAAAGTATGCGAAGGCCAAGCATGCAAGAAGTAGTCTACTTGATTGAGTGCATAGAGAATATGTCACTACTCACGTAAGAGGATTACGAACAAGAAGATCCTCTAGGAGTAGCTTTTACTAATCCAAATGCAACTAGTTCAGTTGATGAACATGTGAAAAATTGTGTTCTTGACCTTGACACTGCCGAAGAAGATCCTGAAACCAAAATTGAGGAACTCAAAGCTGTGGATGTCACTGAAGAACCATGTGAAAAACCATAAGCTCCTGAAATGAAACCTCTACCTGAGGGATTGAAGTATGCATTTCTAGATGACCTCAAAGTCTGCCCAGTCATCATAAATTCTGATCTAACGGAAGAACAAGAAGATAAACTCTTGACATAACTAAAGGAAAGAAGGAAAGCCATAGGCTACAAGATGAGTGATCTCACCGGGGTGATTCAAGCGCTTTGTATGCACAAAATCTCCATGGTGGAAGACCATAAGCCGACTGTTGAACATCAATGAAAGCTAATCCCAAATATGAAAGAAATAGTCTGCTGTGAAGTTATCAAATTACTTACTACAGGGATCATCTATCTGATATTTGACTCGCCATGGGTAAGTCCCGTGCATATTGTCCCGAAAAAGGGTGGAACTACTGTAATACAGAATGAAGACAATGAACTCATCCCCACTCGAATAGTCACCGGGTGGAGGATGTGTATTGATTATAGGAAGTTGAATACGGCAACCCGAAAAGATCATTTCCCGATGCCTTTTCTTGATCAAGTCTTAGAGAGGTTGGCTCACCAAGAATATTTTTTTTATCTTGATGGTTACTCTAGATTCTATAAAATATCTATACATCCAGATGACCAAGAGAAAACAACCTTTACTTGCCCATTTGGAACATATGCCTTCAGAAGGATGACGTTCAGAATCTGCAATGCACCTGCAACTTTCCAACGTTGCATGGTAGCTATATTCACTCGTCTAACTGAGACTATCATGGCAGTTTTTATGTATGATTTTTCTGTATATGGAGATTCATACGACTCATGCCTAAAGCACCTCTCCCTTGTCATTAAACGGTGTGAAGAAGCACATCTTGTCTTGAATTGGGAGAAGTGTCACTTTATGGTGAAGGAAGGCATTGTCCTTGGTCATAGAGTCAGCAATTGAGGAATTCAAGTAGATAGGGTGAAAATTGAAGTGATTTCCAAACTCGCTATCCTGAAAAATGTAAGAGAAGTTCATGCATTCCTAGGTCATGTAGGTTTTTACAGACGGTTTCATAAAAGATTTCTCTAAGACAACCAAGCCAATGACAAATGTGTTACTAAAGGACACTGAGTTCCATTTTGACGATGAATGTGTCAAAAGTTTTAATAACCTAAAACATGCCCTTACAACAACACCCATCATTAGAGCTCCCGATTGGGATCACCCATTTGAAATTATGTGTGATGCCAGTGATTATGTTGTGGGTGCTGTCTTAGGCCAATTTATAGAGAAGAAACATTATGTGATCTACTATGTATCGAAGACCCTCGATGAAGCTCAAAGGAATTATGCAACTACCGATAAAGAACTTCTGGCATTCGTGTAAGCCTTTGACAAGTTCAGATCCTATCTCAATGGTTCAAAAGTCATTGTCTACACAGATCATGTTGCCATACATTACCTCCTAGCTAAGAAAGATGCTAAACTCAGGTTAATAATATGGATTCTCCTCCTACAAGAATGTGATCAAGAGATAAGAGATAAGAAAGGTACAGAGAACATGGTGGCAGACCGCCTTAGTCGCATCCACACTTTAGAAACCGAGAAGATACCGATTAACGATTCTCTTCCAGATGACCAACTAATGAAAGTTTTAGAAGCTACCCCTTAGTATTCAAACTATGTGAACTACCTTGCCGCTAGTGTCATCCACCCTGAATGCACCGGAAATGCACTGAAGAAATTCATGCATGATGTGAAGCAGTATCACTGAGATGAGTCGTACCTCTTCAAGCTCTGTGCTGATGGTCTTTACATACGCTGTATCACTGAGGAAGAAGCCCAACTCATTTTAGAGCAATGTCACTCAGGCCCAGTTGGAGGTTGTATGAGTTCTAAGAAAACTACTTTGAAAGTTTTGCAATGTGGTTTCTTTTGGCCAACCATATCCAAAGACTCCTACAATTTTGTTCTATCATGTGACAAATGTTAGAGAACGAGTAACATAACAAAGAGAGATGAGATGCCACTGAAGTTGTGGCAAGAAGTCGAGATATTTGATATTTGGGGTGTGGACTACATGGGTCCATTCCCATCTTCTTATGGATATTCCTACATCCCAGTGGAGGTGGATTATGTCTCAAAATGGGTAGAAGCCATACCGAACGTCACTAGCGATTCCAAACCCGTCATTAAAATGTTCAAAGATATTATTTTCCCCCGTTTTGGAGTCCCACACACTGTGATATCCAACGGAGGTTCCCATTTTCTAGAAAGAAGCTTTGAAGCATTACTGAGAAAGTATGGTGTAACGCACAGGGTAGCCTCACCCTACCATCCAAAAATGAGTGGACGGGTAGAGGTTTCTAACCGTCAACTCAAGGCTATTTTGGAAAAGACAGTAGGCCGCAATCGAAAAGATTGGTCAGTGAAAAACAATGGCGCTTTGTGGGCCTACCGAACTTCTTTTAAGACTCCCCTTGGAACTACACCATTTTGATTGATCTATGGAAAGTCATGCCACTTTCCTGTAGAACTTGAACACAAAGCATGGTGGGCAATCAAACAACTGAATTTTGATATTAAGAAAGCTGGCCAAGCCAGGATTTTGCAACTCCAGGAGCTGGAAGAACTCCAGATGACAGCTTATGAGAATGCATGAATCTATAAAGAACGTACAAAGCTTTAGTATGATGGTCATCTGAAAAGAAAGGAAATACAAGTGGGATACCATGCTCTATTGTTCAACTCAAGACTAAAGTTATTCCCAGCAAAACTTTATTCTCGCTGGTCTGGACCTTACATTGTCAAGAGCATCTCCCAACATGGTGCTTTCTCTTTATGGAGGGAAACGTCAGGAGAATTCGTGGAAAATGGTCAATGTTTAAAGAGATATTTTTCCTCAAATGACATAGACACTGAAGCAATGCTAGAACTCACCAATACAACATATCCGCCGTAAAATTAAAGGATTCAGTTGAGCCATCGACATAAAACAAAGGTGCTTGTCGGGAGGCAACCCGATCAATAAATTCATTTTTACTTTTAATTTCAAATTAGAATGTTTCTCTAATTTTTTTTACTTTTTTCATAATTTCTCACTAAAATAAAAATCACATCGTGAGATGCTATCTTTTGTTTTGATTGGTTTTCATTCTTGAAATTTTCAGATGGAGAACACACATTGATTGGAACACAACCACATCTCATGGTCCATACGACACGAATTTTCCCCTCCATCTCAGATTTAGAGTTTGCTCAGGACGAGAAAATTTCTAATTTCAGGGTGGAGGGTGGGTGGTACGTACTTTACCTTCCACCCACACCCATCTATCTCTAACATAAAGATTTCACCGTTGCACTTTTGACCAAAATTTTCTTTTCAAATAAATTGAATAGATACTTGATGAAGTTTTGACGCTTTTTGAATCATTATACCCTCCTTATTCAAAGCAAATCCTTAAAAGGACCATTTTTTTGAAACTAGCCTTTTGATTGAAATCATCATGTGAAGCTTATGAATCCTAACATCATGATCTTTATGCAAAAATGGAAAGTGTCTGTCGAACTGATAGGGATTAAACATGTCGTTCTTCATAACTAACTAGTGGAACAATATCATGGAATCCCCACTGGATCCTCATCAAGTCATTATTTGAGCATAATAAGATAAAGAGAACAATCTGGTGCACTGAATTGTAAATAAAGTTGCATTATGATCTGAACTCTCTTCTACACTTCTTCTATCATCTTCGTACGCCTCCATCCATCAAAAAGAAACAAAAATAGCCAAAATAGTGCAAAACCCAAAGCTCGGGGTGGCACACCACCTTTTTCTATATCCGCTTCTTCCATACCCCTTTCTAATAAATAGGGGTGTACCACCAAGAAAAGATGCCAAAGCACACATAAAAAGAAATGCAATCTCGAGTCAAATAGAGGAGAGATTCTCACAAAAAATGCAATCAACGAAATTGGAAATAATATAATAAAAATTTTGAGTCGAATAGAGGAGAGATTTAATTGTTCCTTCCATACCACCCTTCACTCCCTTTTCTACCTAAAGGCACAATAAATGCCTCCACTACCCTGAAATACACCAGTGTCAGATTAGTTGCACACTTTTTATTCTGCAGGTATCTCTGGACTCTTATAAAACTCTTTGACATGCTTGTGAAAAGGTGAGGAGGAAGTGATGTTGGAAAACAAACTCAGGAATGAAGATATAGTAAGATGTTTTTAGTGGTCTCAGGAAGTTAAGATGCTTAGTCATACTAAGCAGAGGGAAGCAATCGTGATGAGAATAGGAGGCAATCACACGACTTGAAAGTATTTAGTTGGCGATTGTTTCACATTTTGTGTTACTCGAGGACGAGCAATGTTTAAGTTCGGGGTATTCTGATGAACCCATATTCATCATGATTTTCAGTCGCCTTTTTGGGACCAATTCGATTCAATACTTTCGATTTCATCTCCTAAATCTCTCAAAATGCAAGATTTTTAACTGACTCAATTATCAAGATTATGAACTAGATTTATATTGATTTTGTGCAGGTCTTGATGAGGATCAACCATCAACTAGAACTCACCAAAGATCCTCTCAACCTTGGTCTTGACTAATCGGTCTTGACGAAATGGTTTTTCCTATTTGGTCTTGGTCAACCATTCTTTACCAAACAGTTTTCCCCAGTGGTCTACCCATTTGGTTTTGACCTCTCGGTCTTAGCCATTCACTCACACGTTCCTCCACCTACCACCTACCCAAATGGTCCCCAAGACCGTTTGGACCCAAGACCGTTTGGATGCCAAAGACCATTTACATCTCAAGACCGATTGAAACCCATCGGTCTTCAAGACCGTTTGGAAGTGAAGACCGATTGAAGCCAAGACCGTTTGGAGCCAAGACCATTTGGAGTAGAAACCATTTGGAAGTGAAGAATGATGGGATGCAGACCGTTTGCCCGACACCGTGAGAGCTCAAAACCATATGGCAACGCATGGTCCCAAGACCGTTTGGATCTGTTCGGTCTTCAAGACCGTTTGGATCTGTTCGGTCTTCAAGACCGTTTGGTCAACGGATACTCTCAAGACCGTTTGAACGACAATCGTTTTCTGAAGACCATATAGTCATAGATCCGCAAGACCGTTTGGACAGAGACTCAAGACCGATCAGAGGTAGAAACCGTTAAAGCCAGAATTATATGAAATATGAGACTGTTTGGCCATCAACCGGTCTCCAAGACCGGTTGGAGGGTACTTGTAACATCCCTGACCCGGGTTATATTCTAACCCTAGATGTTTTGCCTAATAAGGTTGAGTAGATGCTTAATCTTATATTGGGAAAAGTAATTAGGGCTCATGAGAAACTTATGTTTCAATTTTGGTCCTATTTGAACAATGTTGATGCAATGTTGCTTTTTTGGACTAAAGTGCAAATTACCCAAGTTGAGGGGTTAACTTGCAAATTGCACATGATAAAATGTTCCTCTAATGTTGAGACATCATAAGAATGAATATGATGTAGTGTTATGGTTTTCACAAGCTTGGGCACCAAGATTAAGCTTGTAAAGCAATCCTTGTGCATTAAAACCTAGTTTTGGTGTAATGTGCAATTTACCCAAAACCTAGGGTTCAATATGTAATTTACCACTTCAATAAGGTCCATAATGTTTCTTGGAAACATGAGGAGCAAATAAAATGAAAGGGGCGCCTTATTTGAATTAAGTTGGAGGAGAGAGAATCTTGATATTAAAATAATCAAAATTTAATCCTAATTGAAACCCTAATTCAATTTAGGGAAAAAATGAATGTATTAATTAAAGGGCCTTCAAACAAAATTAAAATGGTTGTATTAAGATGTGTGTGGATGAGCTTAAACCCTTGCAAAGACACGAGCATATTCTAAGGAGGTGAAATTCCACTCACCATTATTATAAGAAAAAGAATTTCCACTCAAATATGGATATTCTTATTATAAGGGTTAAGGTGCTTAATTTCTTTTCCCTTAATTCATGGATAATGGAAGGGAGATTGGTAGGGATAGAGATTCCCTTGCATTCAAGAAACCCAGGGGGAAGTGGTGGCAACAATTTAGGAATTAATAGACTTTTATAAAAGATTTTCTCTCTCATCAATTTTCTTATGAAAGTACCCTTTCTAAGCCAAAACAAAGGCTTTTTCGGATTCCTTTCTTTCACCTTTCTTGGAAAACGACCAAGGAGCTGTGGAGGATCAGGAGGATGACCCCCAACCTGTTGGTAAGGTTCTTGACCTCCTTTCACCTTGAATCCATGGTGAAAATCGAAAATCAATGTATGAATTCTTCATAACTCGATTCCCTCTTCAATTCTAACCAATCCTTTTCACTCAAATCTTGAGGACAACCCTTGGAATAGTGAAAGTAGTTGCATCCACCATTGTTTCCATGAGCTTGGAGCTGTGGAGCTCAATTGGAGGTGGGTTTTATAACTTGAACCCTTAATTTTATTATTGCAATCAATTCCTTATCAATTGGTGATCATTTCTACATTTCTGAAATTAAGTTTGGTTGATTGATGCAATCTCCATGGAAATCACAGTAGATTTCGTGATTTTGGAGCTTGATGATGATGACATCATCATAAGCACACACCTCCCCAAATATCTAGGGCAAACAGTTTCAATGTTGAGTCCAAATAGTTTCACCAAACCGTTTGGTGACCAAATGGTTTGCAAACCGTTTGGTGGTTTGGGTTCCAAACCGTTTGGAATGGTTGACCATTTGAAGATATAATCTATGATACTTGGATCTTGATCCAATGGTTTCAATTGGTTTGATCCTTAAGGTTTCAATTGTGAATGATTCCTTAATTGCAAACCCTAATCGGCTAAGTGCTGATTTTGCAATTGTTTGAGATGATGTTTTGGGTTGATTGACCCAAACGGTTTTAAAACCATTTGGGGATCACTCAAACGGTCTCAAGACCATTTGGGGGTCACCCAAGACCATTTGGAGGTCTAGGGTTAAGTATGGCTAAGTGTTTGAAGGTCCAAAGGTACCAAATTGATTTGCAACTAAGTGTTGATTTGATAATCAATCCAATGGTCCAAAACCCTAATTGGATGTCATGGATTTTGATGATGGAATGGGAAAAAGGTCTCAAGACCATTTGGTGGTCATCCAAGACCGTTTGAGGTCAGGTCGTATCATGTGATGATGATAGTTCATTGATTTCAATTGATTGGATTCCACAATGTCAACCATTGATGGATCCTCGATTTCAAACCCTAAGTGATGGTTTCTTGATTATCAAACCTAGTTCAATTGGGTTCAAAACCCTAAATTTAAGGTCTAATTGAATGGTGATTCATTGGTCGAATTGATGAATACTTTAGTGGTTCAATTTATAATTGGTCCATGGAATGAAACATTGAGTCGATTGAGTGTTGAAGTACCTTTTTGGTCCATGGGGTTTTGAGAAGGTTTGGACCAAACGGTCCCAAGACCGTTTGGGTCCAAACAGTCTCAAGACCGTTTGAGTCCAAACGGTCTCAAGACTATTTGGGACCAAACGATCTCAAACCGTTTGGAAACCCAAAGTGCAAACGGTTTCAATACCTACCTTGTCCAATTGGTTTCAAGTATAACTTGTTCAAATGGTTTTCAACCAATTGATTTATGAGAACTAAGATCATTGAGGGTCTAAGTAATTAATATTGTGAAGATTAACATGGTTAATCTATTTGAGTATCTCATGTAACTGAAGGTCCAATATGGTGAACCCATTTGGATACTTAATGCAATTGAAGATTTCAATGGTTAACTCAATTGAATACTTTGTGGAATTGAAAGTTTAATCGGTCAATTCTTTTGAATTCCTTATATAATTGATGGTCTAACTGATTAGACCATTTGGACATCTAATATGATCAAAGGTCAATTAGCTATGTGATTATTAATGATGTATACCCATGATGATTATGAAGGTTAACCCTAGCTTAGTGTAACAATGAAGGAAACCCTAATTTAATGGGAATTGTACATCCTAACCCTAATTTGGGTATGAGGAAAGAGAAACCCCATTTGGATATGAATGGTAAACCCTAATCCCTAAAATGGGATAAAAGTATATGAAACCCTAATATAGGGTAGTGCCATTAATGCTAATGTGAAGCCTTAACACTGGGTGATGTGTTGTGAAATCTTAATTTCACATAATACTAGGTGAAACCCTGATATAGAAGGATATTATGTGAAACCCTAATGAAGAGTGATTCTAGGTGAAATCTATATATGTTTGTGAGATGCTAAGTGAACCTCAAATTATAATTGTGGAAATCTTATTCCTATTAATGGAATAGTGATTAATGTATTGACAAATGAAATACCTAGAGGGGTTGATTATGGATATCCTTACATTAATAGTCCCTAACTCAAGGGTGAGTCCATATCAATGGAAATGGTTGTATTTTCTAGATAGATGAATCATGACCAATACATTGCATGATGAATGTGATGATCTAGTGTATAAGTATTAGGATGAGAAATACCCTAATATAAGCTAAGTGAATAAACTCAAGTAAGATGAAGGTGTTGAGGGAAGTGATACATCAAGACATGATAAATATCACATCCAACACCCCAATGCTGAAATACCTTGATGTGGTTTTAAATCCAATACAATTGGAAAAGTGACATATGAAATGTGTCTTGTCAATTGTTACATTGAGATGTAATACACTTTGTCGAATGTAGACTAACATGCCTTATGAAAAGGTTAATCCAATCAATAGACTATCAGACAATCATATTCTGATAAAGATGAGAAAGAAACTCATACATTGTGTTGATAATACATTCAATGATGAATGATGAGTATAAATAAGTATGATTGAATACTTATGTTATCCATATTGAATCCTTGATATGTGAACCCTAATACAGGGTAATGCTATGTGAAACCCTAGTACAAGATGATGCTATGTGAAGTCTTAACACAGAGTAATCCTATGTGAAACTCTAATATAGATTGATGAGTTATGAATGTAATAAGATAACCCTTATTTTAGTATAGTGCTGATATAAAAGAGATATCATGAACCCTAAAAAGGGATTAGTGATATTACTTAGTGTTGAATGATACTGATATGAAAGCATTATAATTATTATCATGAATACTAATCATGCAGGGATGATGAGATGAGGAGTATAGCCAGGTATGGGCTATGATGCTTTATTTATTGAAAATGATTTATAGGCTTTATAAGCCTCATATGCTTTGTGTAGTAAGAATCATTGAACTTTTTGTACTATGTGGTATATAGTGTGTAGCAAGAATCATGATGTCCTTGGTAAGATGATCTGAACGTATTAAGTTACCTAATAAGTGGTAATAAGTATCCTATGGTGAGTTATGGGTTCAAATACCCAGATGCTATAATTATAATGATGAACTTGTCAAGAAGTGGAATTGTATTTGGTGAGTTGAGGAACTAAGATCCCAACACTTTGTGAAAAGAGTATGGCTACAGGCCATGACTCCACAATGAAAATGCCAGGCATTAGATATATGATCTAAGCCTGAAGAGAGTTAATGTTGTGGTAATAATTCTGTAGTGAATAAATGTTATACATGTTCTATATATTCCTTAATGGATAAGTGACATGTTGCTCTTTCAAGTTATAACTGCAAAGTTTTAGATAAGAATAATATTTTAATCTGTTAGACATTGAATTAACAGTTGTCAAACAAATATGATTCCTCTGTTCATAATTATCTTCTTAAGCAGCAATAATAATGTTACTGGAGGAGAGTTATATCTCTCGTCGGGACAATTTACAATTGTCTCACCCCCGTGGGAACTACTTTTTTAGGTGGTCGCGGACGAGGAGAGAGGAATCCTTCAGTAGGTGAAGGACAGCAGCAGCAACAATAGAAACAACAGTGAAGTCTCAGGTGGAGACACGGGATGTTATACCTTGTATAGATGTAGATAGAGTTCTATGTGTCATCTCTGTACTCTCAGGTCTTCGGAGTAGTAGTTAGTGATTTTGAGATTTTGGCTCAGTGCCTCGAAATTTTCATATTGCTTGTGCTCAGTTTAACAGGGCAGATGATGTTTGTAATTCACAGAAAGAGATGATACAAGCTATGTACTTTTGAAAAAAAGAATGTAAATGTGTTACTTTTGTTCTATGTGAGAAATTTTTCGTTTGATGGACCTTTTGGGAAAAAGGTTTTAATTTTTAGTGATTTTTGGTAATATGTTGCTTAGAGAACACTTCCACATTAGTTAATTATGTTTTTATGAGTTGGATGTCACAATTAAGTGGTATCAGAGCTCTAGGTTCACTGAGTCTACAAAGACATAGGACTAAGGTTGTAGAGTCTATTCTAAGTGTCTTCCAGTTTATCTGATAGTATCTTCAGCTCACATAGGAGAAGAAGAACTTGAAGATGTCTGGACCACATGAAGAACATGCTGCTGAGGGTAGCACTGCTGCACCAGGAGGAGGTGCAAAAGACCAGAATAGGGAAGGGGCTGTACCTGAACAGTCCCAGATTGACCCAGCTGTGATAGAAAATCTAGCTCTCCATGCTCTATTTGAGAAATTTCTGACAGCCATGACACATATGGTAGACAGGATGCCACCACCTACACCTAGGGTGTAACATCCCTGACCTGGGTTACACTTTAGCCCTAGGTGTTTTAATTAAGAAAGATGACTATATGTTTAATATTATCTTGTGAAAAGTAATTAGGGCTCATGAGAAACTTATGTTTCAATTTTTGTCATGTTTAACAATGTTGAAGCAATGTTTGCTTATTTTGGACTAAAGTGCAAATTACCCAAGTTGAGGGGTTAGATTGCAAATGTTGCATGATAAGATGTTCCTTATTTTTTGAAGCATCATGAGAATGAATATGATGCAAAGTTATGGCTTGTGGTAGCCTGAGTCCCAAGGAAAAGCTGATAAAGCAATGTTTGTGCATTAAAACCTAGTTTTGGTGTAAAGTGCAATTTACCCAAAACCTAGGGTTCAATATGCAAATTACCACTTCAATAAGGTCCCTAATGTTTCTTGGCACCATGTAGAGCAAACAAAATGAGAGGGGCGCCTCATTTGAATTAAGTTGGAGGAGAGAGAATCTTGATATTAAAATAATCAAGATTTAATCCTAATTGAAACCCTAATTCGATTTAGGGCAAAAATAAATGTATTAATTAAAGGGCCTTCAACCAAAATTAAAATGGTTGGATTCTTATGTGTGTGTACATCCTTGATCCTTGCAAAGACCACGAAAATATCCAAGGGAATTGATAACTCACTCACCATTTTATAAGAAAAAGAAATATCCACTCACATATGGATATTAGTATTATATGATTTAAGGTGCTTGATTTGCTTTTCTTGAAATCATGGATAATTGAGAGGAATAAGAGGCAAAAAATACAGCCTCTTCCCTAAGGAAGTTAAGGGGTAAGAGGCGGCACCATTTTTGGAATTAAATGAATTTTGATAAGGCACTTTCTCTCTCCTTGAATTTCTTATAAAAAGACCCTTTACAAGCCAAATGAAAGGCTTTTTCGTTTGCACTTCTTCTCCTTGCTTGGAAACCGAAAAAGGAATCTAGGGAGGACCTGTAGGACGACCCCCAACCTTTTGGTAAGGTTCTTGATCCATTTCACCTTGATTCCATGGTGAAAATCGAAAATAAATTATGGATTTCTTCTTATTTCGATCTCCTCTTCAACCCTAGCCAATCTTTTCAACCAAAAGCTTGAGGACGAGCTCAGGGGGAGTTGAAAAACCTTCATCCACCATTGTTTGCGTGAGCTTGGAGATTTGGAGCTCAATTGGAGGCCGGTTTTATAACTTGAAACCCTAACTTTTTCATTGCATTCAATTCCCCATCAGATAATGATCATTTCTCTATTTACAATTATTGATTTGGTTGATTGATGCAATCTCCATGGAAATCACAGCAGGTTTCATGGGTCTAGAGCTTGATGATGATGACATCATCATAAGAACACACCTCCCAAAATATCTAGACCAAACGGTTTCAATCAAATGTCCAAACGGTTTGTGTTTTGGAAGCAAACAGTTTCAAAACCGTTTAGTAGCAAATGGTTTCACCAAACCGCATGAGACCAAATGGTTTCAGACCTTTCGGTGATGTTTACCAGGGTTGACCGTTTGGGGACTTGTTCATAATGAACTAGGTTAAAGACCCACCAATTATTATCGATTAACTCCAATCGGTTCATGAGTTAAAGGTCCATCAATCGCCTAAACCCTAATCGGGTTGAGGGCTGTTTTCATAAGTGCATGAGTTTGAAACTTGGGTTGATTGACCCAAACGATTTCAAAACCATTTGGGAATCACCCAAACGGTTTGGAGGTCAACCAAGACCGTTTGTAGGTCAATGGTTGGGTATGGTTAAGTGTTTGAAGATCCAAAGATATGGTATCAACCCTAATCGGCTAAGTGTTGATTTTGCAATTGAATATGTTGATGGTTTGGGTTGATTGACCCAAACGGTCTCAAGACCATTTGGGGGTCACCCAAGACCGTTTGGAGGTCTAGGATTAAGTTTGGTCAAGTGTTTGAAGGTCCAAAGATACCAAATTGAAATACAATTAAGTGCTGATTTGGTGACCAATCCTAGGGTCCAAACCCTAATTGAATGACATGGTTGATGATGATATGATGACCAAACGGTCTCAAGACCATTTGGAGGTCATACAAATGATCCCAAGACCGTTTGGAGGTCCAGGGTTGACTATGGTTAGGTGTTTAAAGATCTAAAGGTACTAAGTCGAAGTGCAATCAAATGCTGACTTATTGATCAATCCAATGATCCAAACTTTGATTGATTGACTTGGATTTTGATGTCGACATGGGAAAACGGTCTCAAGACCATTTGGAGGTCATCCAAACGACCTCAAGACCATTTGGGGTCAGGTCATGTCCAATTTGGATGATGGTCCAATAGTTTTAAAGCAACTAGACTCGCATTGGTTAATGTTGAAGGATCATCGATTCCAAACCCTAATTCAGTTGATTCAAACCCTAATTGATGATCAATTAAGGGTTAATTGAGGATCAAATCAGTTGAAGGATGACATAATTAACCCAATTGGAGTATGGTTATGGGTCCAATTGAAGATTGGTTACATGAATTCAATGATTGAAGAAATCAACATTGAGAACCCCAAATCGATTTGATAGGTTGAGACCATCTTTGGTCCATGCGGTTTTGAGGAGGTTTGGACCAAACGATCTCAAGACCATTTGAGTCCAAACGGTCTCAAGACCATTTGGGACCAAATGGTCTCAAGACCATTTGGGACCAAACGATCCCAAACCGGTTGAGCCCATGCGGTTTCAAAAGGTGCTTTAGCAAACGGTATCAAGCACCACCTTTACCCAACGGTTTCAAACTGTTTGAACTTTGAATGACTAAGACCGTTTGGGGATCAAGTAGTAAAAATTAATTGAGGACTCAATTGGTTAATCCACTTGGACACCTTTTGTAATTGAAGATTCAATTGGTCAATTCAATTGGATACCTTATGTAATGGAGGTCCAATGTAATCAAATCTCTTGAGAATTAATATGATGAATGATCCATTGATCCAATGATGATTAGTAATGATAATCAATGAAGGTACAAAGTTTGAATCCCTAATTGTACCTAAGTGAATAGTGCCAATTAAGGGATAAACCCTAATTGCCTATAAGAACAATGACTTGGTACATTATGTTAATCATAATTGTATGTACTTGATTGAAGGGTCGATGTAACCTAATGAAGTTGAGAGGATGATGGAAAGGAATTCATACATGAGTAGTGATCATGTGATGAATAGGGTATGATCCATAATAAATATATCATGAAACCCTAATCAAGAAGGTTGTTGAACCCCAATCCCTAATTTAGAGCAATATTAGATGTAACCCAAACCTAGGATAATGTTGTGACTCTAAAACCAAGATAATGAAATGTGAAACCCTAATTGAGGTTGATTCCATGTGAATCCCTAATTGAGGTTGATTCCATGTGAATCCCTAATTGAAGTTGATTCAATGTGAAACCCTAATTGAGGTTGATTCCATGAGATACCCTAATTGAGGGTGATGCTATGAGAAACTCTTGTTGGGATGAATAGTAAACCCTACTTTTAGGCAATAAGATGTGAAAGCCTAATGAAGGTTAATGTTATATGCAATCCTCACCCTAATGAAGTATGATAGTATGTGAAACCCTAAACCCTATTAAAGAGTAATGATATGGGAAACCCTAATTCGAATAATGGAATGGTAACCAATACATTGATGGGGGAAATACCTAAAGTGATTGATTGTAGATACCCTTATAGCAAGCAATGCTTTAACCTGAGATGAGTCCATATCATTAAAGATAGTTGTACTATTCTTATGTGTGACCTATGCACTTCATGATAAGAGTGATAGGTTAGTGGATGAAAGGATTAAGATGGGAAGTACCTTAATCCAAGATAAGTTGATAACTTAAGAAAGTTGGAAGTAATAAGGTAAGTGATACATCAAGATATGAAAGACTTCACAGTTCGCATCTCAAAGTTGATATACTTTGATAACTATGAAACCCTAATATGAGATGGGAAACCTTAACCCAAAATTGGGTAATGGGACATGAGAAATCATAATATGATATGAATAGTAAGACCTAACCCTATTGAGGGAATAGAGGTGTTACTATTGTATTACATGAGGATGGTTGTTTCCTAGTGAGAGGTAACAAAATGTTTTAAAGGTTACCCAAGATTGATATAGATCAATACCTGGAATAAAATTACAGGATTGATATAGTTCAATACCTGGAATAATAACACAAGATTGGCTAATTCCCAATACCTGGAAATTGGAATGCACAGGATTGGCTAACTCCCAATACCTGGAATAATAACACAGGATTGGCTAACTCCCAATACCTGGAATAATAACACAGGATTGGCTAATTCCCAATACCTGGAATGCATAGGATTGGCTAACTCCCAATACCTGGAATAATAACACAGGATTGGCTAACTCCCAATACCTGGAATAATAACACATGATTGGCTAATTCCCAATACCTGGAATGCATAGGATTGGCTAACTCCCAATACCTGGAATAATAACACATGATTGGCTAACTCCCAATACCTGGAATAATAACATAGGATTGGCTAATTCCCAATACCTGGAATGCATAGGATTGGCTAACTCCCAATACCTGGAATAATAACACATGATTGGCTAACTCCCAATACCTAGAATAATAACACAGGATTGGCTAATTCCCAATACCTGGAATGCACAAGATTGGCTAACTCCCAATACCTGGAATAATAACACAATATTGGCTAACTCCCAATACCTGGAATAATAATACATGATTGGCTAACTCCCAATACCTGGAATGCATAGGATTGGCTAACTCCCAATACCTAAAATAATAACACAGGATTGGTAATAACCCAATACCTGGAATAGTTGCACAAGATTGACATAGATCAATACTTGGAATAGTTGCACATGATTGACATAGATCAATACCTGGAATAGTTGCACAAGATTGACATAGATCAATACCTGGAATAGTTGCACAAGATTGACATAGTTCAATACTTGGAATGGATACACAGGAATAATATAAGTCTAATGCTTGTACTAGTTGTACATGATTGGTATAATCCAATGCCTGGAATATTTATATTGGATTGGTATAGACCAGTGCCTGAATAAGACATGATGATGCACACTCTGATGTCCAATATAACCAAAGTCTGTTTAGCAGATTGGCTAAGGCCAATAAGTTGAAAAGATAATTAGTGTCACAAGAGAAGTTTGACATGATGATATAATATGGAGGATAAATGATATACATGTTCTTCCTATTCCTTATTAAGAGAAAAGTTGATCTATTGTTCTATGATAGATAGTTACAATGCTTTAAGATGAGAATGCTTTAAACTGCATATCCTCTGTCCAGTTTTATGTATATAACTGCAATAATAATGTTTTGGCGGAAAGTTATATCTCCCGTTGGGACAATTTACAATTGTCTCACCCCCGTGGGATCCAATGTTTTTAGGTGGACACGGACAAAGAAGCAGGAAACCTTTAGAAGAGAAAGAACAGCAGCAGCAGTATCAAGGATAGTAGTAATATCTCAGGTGGAGATATTGCCTATCTAGTCATATAGTTAGAAAGTCCTATGTGTCGTCTTTGTACTCTCAGGTCCTCGGAGTCAGTAATCAGTGTTTTTATTGAATCAATCCGAGATTTTGGCTTGATGCCTTGAGGTTTTATGCTGTCTATATATAATGTTGAATAGTACAGCTGATGTTGCGATCCTCGAGAAGAGATAGTATAGGTTGTGTACTTATGGAACAGAATGTAAATATTATACTTTGGTTCTTGATGAAAAGATTTCCTATGTGTGGATCTCTTTGCAAAAAGTTTTAATTTTTAGTGATTTTCAGTAATCCGTTGCAAATGATTCGCTTTTGCTTAAGTAAATTTCGTTTTTATAAGTTGGATGCCACAATTTAGTGGTATCAGAGCTCTAAGTTTGCTGAGTCTACCGAGACATAGGACTAAGGTAGTAGAGTTTGTTGTAGTGTCATCCAGTGTATCTGATAGTGTCTTCTTCTCATATAGGAGAAGAAGAACTTGAAGATGACTGGGTCACATGAGGAGTTTGCTGCAGAAAGCAGCAATGCTGCACTAAGAAGAGGTGCAGGGGAGCAAGAAAGAGAGGGACAATTTCCTGAGAATCCCCTAGCTAATCCAATTATGATGAGAAATCCTTCCTTAGGAATCACTGTTGGGGAATTTAGGGCAACCATGATGTATTTAGTGGATCGAGCACTAGCAGTGCAACCTAGATTACTAGCCCCTAATGATGATGTTTTGGACATCAACAGGATACATAATCCACATCAACAGGTGGAAGCAATGGGAATTGATGAAGTTCTGGACTTAGAACAAGTCTGTGCTCAACCTCAGCCTGTTGAATCAATAAATAATGAAGGATGGGATAGGTTTCAACCCAGAAGTAGAATTTGCTATAGGTGTAGAAAGCCTGGAGATATTGTAAAGAATTGTCCAACAAAGAACAAGGAAGAGAGAATTGAGAAAAGGCCTATCCAAATCCAGGGACAGAGGCCTAATAGTCCCAAAAAGGGAAAGATTTTGGTACCACCAGTACAACCAGGACCTAGTGCACCAAGGCAATGGTCATCTAGAAAGGGTAAAGAACCCTCTAGACCATACCTGACACCCAAAATTTGCTACCTGTGTAGACAGGTTGGACATCTGGCAAGAGATTGCTCAGCCAGAAATGTTATGGTGAATCAACCTCTGAGGCAGAATCAGCCTGAGGCAGTGAATAATCCACGAATCATGACAGGTTAGACAAAATAATGTCATTCTTATATGTCTTTTTATGATTTCCTGAGTTAATTTGAGAAGGTAATTGATTGAGCTATCTTTGATCAGTCCTATGAGGACTTATATTTTGCATAATAAACATTATAGATGTTCATGTTGCTCTTACCTCTATGAGAAGAAGATGAGGTATTGAAGAGATGCATGTGTAAAACCCTGTAATGTTAAATCTTATACTTGTGATAATATAAAAAGGATGGAATATGATAGTATAAAAAGTGCATACTACTTGATCTCAGTATTTATATACCCTGGCCAGGTATACAACTATTGATGATAAAGTGAGTATGGAAACTCTTAGATTGTAATCTTTTTGATTGCCCTGATCAAGCAGTCATTCTGATACAATCTAATGAGTATCATGAAATAAGAAGCATGGAATGAATAAATGTGTCCTATTTTAAGCATAAGAAAGAGAAATCTGAGATAACCTCAGATGAGCATGTTTGTATGAGGAATTAAAAGCATAATCCTCATAAGATTAGAAGGAGGAATATGATCCCTTGTTTTCTTTTCTCTCTGGGACATGGCAATCAAGTGGATCATAGAACACTTGATGTGCATAATATAAAGATGTTAATGTGATGGATACTTAGAAAGGTATCAGTTTATCTTGGACTTTGGCTCTAAGATGAAGATATATGCAACAAGTAATGTCCCAAGATGAAAGGAAGATAAATAAGTGATGTGTTTTTAATACATGTGATAGATACCAAGGTAAGAGATTCTGGTATCTAAGAAATAATAGATGGTTTATGTTGAATATGTGAAATGGTCAATTATGAAATCAAATTAGTCATGTAAAATAATATGAACATCACATGTTAGGGGTTTATGTTTTGCATAAACATAACAATTGAAGATATCTTTGAGATAAGTTCTTAATTGATAAGTAACCTTTCCTTATGATAAGAGAATGTACAACTAATGAGATAGATAGTGCAGGAAATAAGGAAAGATAGTATGGTGTTATCAGGTGAGATAGCATAATCAGGGTATGAAAAGACTTATAGTCTCAAGTGGATGACAGAATATAATGATGATCTTGAAAGAGAAATACCGAACCAACTAAGGAACATGGGAGTATGTGTTCCATGTGAACCATTCCATGATAAATTTGTGTGAAATTACTTTTTGTTGATCAAAACCCTATGGTGTCTCCATAATAATGAGGTGTTATGTGAGGACATGATGATATGATGCATGGATAATATTTGTTTCCCTTTATCTGGGATTTCGGGGACGAAATCCTTGTTAGGGGTTTATAATTTGTAACATCCCTGACCTGGGTTACACTTTAACCCTAGGTGTTTTGATTAAGAAATATGATTATATGTTTAATCTTATCTTGTGAAAAGTAATTAGGGCTCATGAGAAACTTATGTTTCAATTTTGGTCCTATTTAAACAATGTTGAAGCAATGTTTGCTTATTTTGGACTAAAGTGCAAATTACCCAAGTTGAGGGATTAGATTGCAAATGTTGCATGATAAGATGTTCCTTATGTGTTGAAGCATCATGAGAATGAATATGATGCAAAGGTATGGCTTGTGGTAGCCTGAGTCCCAAGGAAAAGCTGATAAAGCAATGTTTGTGCATTAAAACCTAGTTTTGGTGTAAAGTGCAATTGACCCAAAACCTAGGGTTCAATATGCAAATTACCACTTCAATTAGGTCCCTAATGTTTCTTGGCACAATTTAGAGCAAATAAAATGAGAGGGGCGCCTCATTTGAATTAATTTGGAGGAGAGAGAATCTTGATATTAAAATAATCAAGATTTAATCCTAATTGAAACCCTAATTTGATTTAGGGAAAAAATAAATGTATTGATTAAAGGGACTTCAACCAAAATTAAAATGGTTGGATTATAATGTGCATGGACATCCTTGAGCCTTGCAAGGACCACGAAAATATCCAAGGGAATGAATAACTCACTCACAATTTTATAAGAAAAAGAAATATCCACTCACATATGGATATTAGTATTATATGATTTAAGGTGCTTGATTTGCTTTTCTTTAAATCATGGATAATTTAGAGGAATAATAGGAAAAAAAGATAGCCTCATCCCTAAGAAAGTTAAGGGGGAAGAGGTGGAACCATTTTTGGGATTAAATGAATTTTGATAAGGCACTTTCTCTCTCCTTGAATTTCTTATAAAAAGACCCTTTACAAGCCAAATGAAAGGCTTTTTCATTTGCACTTCTTCTCCTTGCTTGGAAACCGACCAAGGAAGCTAGGGAGGACCTGTAGGACGACCCCCAACCTGTTGGTAAGGTTCTTGATCCATTTCACCTTGACTCCATGGTGAAAATCGAAAATAAATTATGGATTTCTTCTTATTTCGATCTCCTCTTCAACCCTAGCCAATCTTTTCAACCAAAAGCTTGAGGACGATCTTAGGGGGAGTTGAAATAGCTTCATACACCATTTTTGGCGTGATATTGGAGCTTTGGAGCTCAATTTGAGGCGGGTTTTATAACTTGAAACCCTAACTTTGTTATTGCATTCAATTCCCCATCAAATAATGATCATTTCTCTATTTGCAATTATTGATTTGGCTGATTGATGCAATCTCCATGGAAATCACAACAGGTTTTGTGGTTCTAGAGCTTGATTATGATGACATAATCATAAGAACACACCTCCCAAAATATCTAGACCAAACCGTTTCAATCAAATGTCCAAACGGTTTGTGTTTTGGAAGCAAACGGTTTCAAAACCGTTTAGTAGCAAACAGTTTCACCAAACCACATGAGACCAAACAGTTTCAGACCGTTTGGTGATTTTGACCAGGGTTGATTGACCCAAACGGTTTCAAAACCATTTGGGGATCACCCAAACGGTCTCAAGACCGTTTGGGGGTCACCCAAGACCGTTTGGAGGTCTAGGGTTAAGTTTGGTCAAGTGTTTGAAGGTCCAAAGATACCAAATTGAAATACAATTAAGTGTTGATTTGGTGACCAATCCTAGGGTCCAAACCCTAATTGAATGGCATGGTTGATGATGATATGATGACCAAATGGTCTCAAGACCGTTTGGAGGTCATCCAAATGATCCCAAGACCGTTTGGAGGTCCAGGGTTGACTATGGTTAGGTGTTTAAAGATCTAAAGGTACTAAGTCGAAGTGCAATCACATGTTGACTTATTAATCAATGCAATGATCCAAAGTTTGATTTATTGACTTGGATTTTGATGTCGACATGGGAAAACGGTCTCAAGACCATTTGGAGGTCATCCAAATGACCTCAAGACCGTTTGGGGTCAGGTCATGTCCAATTTGGATGATGGTCCAATAGTTTTAAAGCAACTAGACTCGCATTGGTTAATGTTGAAGGATCATCGATTCCAAACCCTAATTCAGTTGATTAAAACCCTAATTGATGATCAATTGAGGGTTAATTGAGGATCAAATCAGTTGAAGGATGACCTAATTAACCCAATTGGAGTATGGTTATGGGTCCAATTGAAGATTGGTTACATGAATTCAATGATTGAAGAAATCAACATTGAGAACCCCAAATCGATTTGATAGGTTGAGACCATCTTTGGTCCATGCAGTTTTGAGGAGGTTTGGACCAAACGGTCTCAAGACCGTTTGGGACCAAACGGTATCAAGACCATTTGGGACCAAACGATACCAAACCGGTTGAGCTCATGTGGTTTCAAAAGGTGCTTTAGCAAATGGTTTCATGTACTTGCTTTAGCAAACGGTCTCAAGCACCACCTTTACCAAACGGTTTCAAACCGTTTGAACTTTGAATGACTAAGACCATTTGGGGCTCAAGTAGTCAAAATTAATTGAGGACTCAATTGGTTAATCCACTTGGACACCTTTTGTAATTGAAGATTCAATTGGTCAATTCAATTGGATACCTTATGTAATGGAGGTCCAATGTAATCGAATCTCTTGAGAATTAAGATGATGAATGATCCATTGATCCAATGATGATTAGTAATGATAATCAATGAAGGTACAAAGGTTGAATCCCTAATAGTACTTAAGTGATTAGTTCCAATTAAGGGATAAACCCTAATTTCCTATAAGAACAATGACTTGGTACATTATGTTAATCATAATTGTATGTACTTGATTGAAGGGTTGATGTAACCTAATCTAGTTGAGAGGATGATGGAAAGGAATTCATACATTAGTAGTGATCATGTGATGAATAGGGTATGATCCATAATAAAGAGATCATGAAACCCTAATCAAGAAGGTTGTTGAACCCCAATCCCTAATTTAGAGCAATATCAGATGTAACCCAAACCTAGGGTAATGTTGTGACTCTAAAACCAAGATAATAAAATGTGAAACCCTAATTGAGGTTGATTCCATGTGAATCCCTAATTGAGGTTGATTCCATGTGAATCCCTAATTGAAGTTGATTCAATGTGAAACCCTAATTGAGGTTGATTCCATGAGAAACCCTAATTGAGGGTGATGCTATGAGAAACTCTTGTTGGGATGAATAGTAAACCCTAATTTAAGGCAATAAGTTGTGAAAGCCTAATGAAGGGTAATGTTATATGCAATCCTCACCCTAATGAAGTATGATAGTATGTGAAACCCTAAACCCTATTAAAGAGTAATGATATGGGAAATCCTAATTCGAATAATGGAATGATAACCAATACATTGATGGGGGAAATACCTAAAGTGATTGATTGTAGATACCCTTATAGCAAGAAATGCTTTAACCTGAGATGAGTCCATATCATTAAAGATAGTTGGACCATTCTTATGCGTGACCTATGCACTTCATGATAAGAGTGAGAGGTTAGTGGATGAAAGGATTAAGATGGGAAATACCTTAATCCAAGATAAGTTGATAACTTAAGAAAGTTGGAAGTAATGAGGTAAGTGATACATCAAGATATGAAAGACTTCACAGTTAGCATCTCAAAGTTGATATACTTTGATAACTATGAAACCCTAATATGAGATGGGAAACCTAAACCCTAAATTGGGTAATGGGACATGAGAAATCATAATATGATATGAATAGTAAGCCCTAACCCTATTGAGGGA
This sequence comes from Alisma plantago-aquatica, assembly GCA_963693085.1. Lineage (NCBI taxonomy): Eukaryota > Viridiplantae > Streptophyta > Magnoliopsida > Alismatales > Alismataceae > Alisma > Alisma plantago-aquatica. Next base: position 1,352,808,846 of record OY856411.1, read on the forward strand.
ATAGAGGTGTTACTATTGTATTACATGAGGATGGTTGTTGCCTAGTGAGAGGCAACAAAATGTTTTGAAGGTTACCCAGGATTGATATAGATCAATACCTGGAATAAAATTACAAGATTGAGATAGTTCAATACCTGGAATAATAACATAGGATTGGCTAATTCCCAATACCTGGAATGCACATGATTGGCTAACTCCCAATACCTAGAATAATAACACAGGATTGGCTAACTCCCAATACCTGGAATAATAACACAGGATTGGCTAATTCCCAATACCTGGAATGCACAAGATTGGCTGACTCCCAATACCTGGAATAATAACACAGGACTGGCTAACTCCCAATACCTGGAATAATAACATAGGATTGGCTAATTCCCTATACCTGGAATGCACAGGATTGGCTAACTCCCAATACCTGGAATAATAACACAGGATTGGCTAACTCCCAATACCTGGAATAATAACACAAGATTGGCTAATTCCCAATACCTGGAATGCACAGGATTGTCTAACTCCCAATACTTGGAATAATAACACATGATTGGCTAACTCCCAATACCTGGAATAATAACACAGGATTGGCTAATTCCCAATACTTGGAATGCACAGGATTGGCTAACTCCCAATACCTGGAATAATAACACAAGATTGGCTAACTCCCAATACCTGGAACAATAATATAGGATTGGCTAACTCCCAATACCTGGAATGCACAAGATTGTCTAACTCCCAATACTTGGAATAATAACACAGGATTGGTAATAACCCAATACCTGGAATAGTTGCACATGATTGACATAGATCAATACCTGGAATAGTTGCACAGGATTGACATAGATTAATACTTGGAATAGTTGCACAGGATTGACATAGATCAATACCTAGAATAGTTGCACAAGATTGACATAGTTCAATACTTGGAATGGATACATAGGAATAATATAAGTCTAATGCTTGTACTAGTTGCACAGGATTGGTATAATCCAATGCCTGGAATATTTATATAGGATTGGTATAGACCAATGCATGAATAAGACATGATGATGCACACTCTGATGTCCAATATAACCAAAGTCTGTTTAGAAGATTGGCTAAGGCCAATAAGTTGAAACAAGAATGTCTCATGGGTGACACATCCAAATAATTAGTGTCACAAGAGAAGTTTGACATGATGGTATAATATGGAGGATAAATGATATACATGTTCTTCCTATTCCTTATTAAGAGAAAAGTTGATCTATTGTTCTATGATAGATAGTTACAATGCTTTAAGATGAGAATGCTTTAAACTGCATATCTTTTGTCCAGTTTTATGTATATAACTGCAATAATAATGTTTTGGCGGAAAGTTATATCTCCAGTTGGGACAATTTACAATTGTCTCACCCCCGTGGGATCTAATGTTTTGAGGTGGATGCAGACAAAGAAGCAGGACACCTTTAGCAGAGAAAGAACAGCAGCAGCAGTATCAAGGACAACAGTAATATCTTAGGTGGAGATAATGCCTATCTAGTCATATAGTTAGAAAGTCCTATGTGTCGTCTTTGTACTCTCAGGTCCTCAGAGTCAGTAATCAGTGTTTTTATTGAATCAATCTGAGATTTTGGCTTGATGCCTTGAGGTTTTATGATGTCTGTATATAATGTTGAATAGGACAACTGATGTTGCAATCCTCGAGAAGAGATAGTATAGGTTTTGTACTTATGGAACAATATGTAAATATTATACTTTGGTTCTTGATGAAAAGATTTCCTATGTGTGGATCTCTTTGCAAAAAGTTTTAATTTTTAGTGATTTTCAATAATCCGTTGCAAATGATTCGCTTCCGCTTAACTAAATTTCATTTTTATAAGTTGGATGCCACATAGGGCACCAGCCCATTATGAGGGTTATGGAGCCGGTAAGACTTTTGAGAGACTTCGCCGGGTTGGAGCCATAGACTATGCTGGTACATCTGATCCAGCAGATGCTGATCTGTGGCTGACAGAGCTGGAAAAGGCTTTCAGGATCCTTGATATTCCTGAAGCTAAAAAGTTAAGACATGTTGTATACCTCCTAAAAGGAAGTGCTGGTCATTGGTGGATGATAGAGGAAGATTAGAGACCAGGTGAAGAAATTGGATGGGAGGTATTCCGACGAGAGTTCGTCAGTAGATACTTCCCTAAGACTTATCTAGATGAGAAGATATCTCAATTTGAGAGGATCAAACAAGGGCAGATGAATGTTAGCGAATATGAATCTAAGTTCATGGAGTTGTTGCGGTTTTGTCCGTAAATGGCAGTTAGTGATGAGGAAAGAATTCAGCATTTTGAGAAGGGGTTGAACGTTGAGCTAACCACTCCTATGTCTGCTTTAGAGAATAGGGAGAGGTTTGCCACCTTTGTGGAGTCGGTAAGGAGGATAGAGAGGTCTACAATCGAGAAACGACAAACTAGTGGTAAGAAGGTGTACACCCAGTCTCAAGAACAAAGGTCTGAAAGTTTTAAGAAATCGAGATTTTCTGCAACGACAGCATCATCGAGATTCCATACCCAGACACAATGGATGTCAAGTAGGGATAGGGATCTTAGTAATGTTCCAAATGGAGCCTCTGACATAGCATCAACATCGGTGACTGGGTCTCATAGACATTTTGCGCCCATAATCTATTACCAATGTAGACAACCGGGACATCTGGCAAAGGATTGTCCAGGCGGGAATACGATGATGACTCAACCTCAGGGCCAGAGTCAGCAAGGCTCACAAAGGAGGCAATTTTCTAGTAACAATAGAGGACGTGGACAGACATCCTAGATAGGTCAGATGAAATAGTTTTGTTTTGATACTTCATATCATGATTCTATGTGTTAAAGATATGAAAGTAGTTGTTTTTGAATTCCTTTGACTAGTCCTATAAGGACACAAGGGAGATGAGAACTTATATCTTACTCAGTGTTCCTTAAAATGTTTTATAATCTCCCTTATCTGTGTGTTGAAAGATGATATATAGAAGTGATGCCTGAAGAAAATTCAAGAATGGAAAATCCTATGTGTATAATGATATGAAAAGTGAGGAATATGATAGTAAATAAAGTGCATACTACCTAATCTCAATACTTTTATACCCTGGCCAGGTATATGATTATTGTAGATTAAGCAAGTATGAAACTCTTAGATTGTTATCTTTTTTATTACTCTGATCAAGTAGTCATTCTGAAACAATCTAGAGAGTATAATGAAATTAAATAGGAAGAGCTAAGTGAAATGTTTTCCAAATAAACTACTTAGTGAACATACTTAGTGAACTTTCTCAGTGAATTTTTCCAAAACAAATTACTTAGTTAATATTCTCAGTGAACATTCTCAGTGAACTTACTCAGTGAATATTTTCAAAACAAATTACTCAGTGAACTTCCTCAGTGAATATTTTCAAAACAACATACTTAGTGAATATAGTCAGTGAACTTACTCAGTGAATAATTTCAAAAAAAATTACTCAGTGAACATACTCAGTGAATATTTTCAAAACAAATTACTCAATGCACATATTCAGTGAACTTACTCAGTGAATATTTTCAAAACAAATTACTCAATGAACATACTCAGTGAACTTACTCAGTGAATATTTTCAAAATAAATTACTTAGTGAACATACTCAGTGAACTTTCTTAGTGAATTTCTCCAAATAAACTACTTAGTGAACATTCTTAGTGAATATACTCAGTGAACTTTCTCAGTGAATTTTTCCAAAATGAATTACTTAGTGAACATACTCAGTGAACTTTCTCAGTGAAATTTTTCCAAAATAAATTACTTAGTGAACATACTCAGTGAAATTTTTCCAAAATAAATTACTTAGTGAACATACTCAGTGAACTTTCTCAATGAAATTTTTCCAGAATAAATTACTTAGTGAACATACTCAGTGAACTTTCTCAGTGAATTTTTCCAAAATAAATTACTTAGTGAATACTCAGTGAACTTTCTCAATGAAATTTTTCCAAAATAAATTACTTAGTGAACATACTCAGTGAACTTTCTCAGTGAAATTTTTCCAAAATAAATTACTTAGTGAACATACTCAGTGAAATTTCTCAGTGAAATTTTTCCAAAATAAATTACTTAGTGAACATACTCAGTGAACTTTCTCAGTGAAATTTTTCCAAATAAATTGCTTAGTAAACATTCTTAGTGGAACTTTCTCAGTGAACTTTCCCAAACAAATAAAGGATTGCTGAGTGAATTATCTGTGTTAGATATATATATTTTTATTTTGGTAAATATTCTTGGGTGATGATAGAAGTATGTTCTATTATGCTTCTTCCTTTCAATAATATGAGCATCATATGTTAGGGATTTATGCTTTGCATAAATATAAACATTGATAAGGTTGAATTAGTGAAAGGAACTTTGTGTGAATTACAGATCTATGGTATCTCCATAACATTAATATGATATGTGGAGACTCGAGGGCATGATTAATGAATAATATGTCCCTCCTTTTTCTTGGGATTTTGAGGACAAAATCCTTCTAAGGGGTGGATAATTTGTAACATCCCTGACTTGGATTATATTCTAACCCTAGATGTTTTGCCTAATAAGTTTGATTAGATGCTTAATCTTATCTTGGGAAAAGTAATTAGGGCTCATGAGAAACTTATGTTTCAATTTTGGTCCTGTTTGAACAATGTTGAAGCAATGTTGCTTATTTTGGACTAGAGTGCAAATTACCCAAGTTGAGGGATTAACTTGCAAATTGCATATGATAAAATGTTCCTCTGATGTTGAGACATCATAATAATGAATATGATGTAGTGGTATGGTTTTTACAAGCTTGGGCACCAAGATTAAGCTTGTAAAGTAATCCTTGTGCATTAAAACCTAGTTTTGGTGTAATGTGCAATTTACCCAAAACCTAGGGTTCAATATGTAATTTACCACCTCAATAAGGTCCATAATATTTCTTGGAAACATGAGGAGCAAAGAAAATTAAAGGGGCGCCTTATTTAAATTAATTTGGAGGAGAGAGAATCTTGATATTAAAATAATCAAGATTTAATCCTAATTAAAACCCTAATTCAATTAGGGCAAAAATGAATGTATTAATTAAAGGTCCTTCAACCAAAATTAAAATGGTTGGATTCATATGTGTGTGTATGAGCTTAAACGCTTGCAAAGACATGAGCATATCCTAAGGAGGTGAAATTCCACTCACCATTATTATAAGAAAAAAGAATTTCCACTCAAATATGGATATTCTTATTATAAGGGTTAAGGTGCTTAATTTCTTTTCCCTTAATTCATGGATTATAGAAGGGAGCTCGGTGGGGATAGATATGCCCTTTCATGCAAGAAACCAAGGGGGAAGTGGTGGCAACAATTTTGGAATTAATAGACTTTTATAAAAGAGTTTCGCTCTCATCAATTTTCTTATAAAAGTACCCTTTCTAAGCCAAAACAAAGGCTTTTTCAGATTCCTTTCTTTCCCCTTGCTTGGAAAACGACCAAGGAGCTGTGGAGGATTAGGAGGACGACCCCCAACCTGTTGGTAAGGTTCTTGACCTCCTTTCACCTTGAATCCATGGTGAAAATAAAAAATCAATGTAAGAATTCTTCATAACTCGATTCCCTCTTCAATGCTAACCAATCCTTTTCACTCAAAGCTTGAGGACAACCCTTAGAATAGTGAAAGGAGTTGCATCCACCATTGTTTCCGTGATCTTGGAGCTTTGGAGCTCAATTGGAGGCGGGTTTTATAACTTGAACCCTTAATTTTATTATTGTAATCAATTCCTTATCAATTGGTGATCATTTCTACATTTCCAAAATTAAGTTTGGTTGATTGATGCAATCTCCATGGAAATCATAGTATATTTCGTGAGTTTGGAGCTTGATGATGATGACATCATCATAAGCACACACCTCCCCAAATATCTAGGGCAAACCGTTTCAATGTTGAGTCCAAACGGTTTCACCAAACCGTTTGGTGACCAAATGGTTTGCAAACCGTTTGGTGATTTGGGTTCCAAACTGTTTGGAATGGTTGACCGTTTGAGATGGTTGACCATTTGAAGATATATGATGTGGTACTTGGATCTTGATCCAATGGTTTCAATTGGTTTTATGTAATAAGATAACCCTTGTTTTAGTATAGTGCTGATATAAAAGAGATATCATGAACCCTAAAAAGGGATTAGTGATATTACTTAGTGTTGAATGATACTGATATTAAAGCATTATAATTATTATCATGAATACTAATCATGCAGGGATGATGAGATGAGGAGTATAGCCAGGTATGGGCTATGATGCTTTATTTATTGAAAATGATTTATAGGCTTTATAAGCCTCATATGCTTTGTGTAGTAAGAATCATTGAACTTTGTGTACTATGTGCTATATATTGTGTAGCAAGAATCATGATGTCCTTGGTAAGATGATCTGAAGGTATTAAGTTACCTAATAAGTGGTAATAAGTATCCTATGGTGAGTTATGAGTTCAAATACCCAGATGCTATAATTATAATGATGAACTTGTTAAGAAGTGGAATTGTATTTGGTGAGTTGAGGAACTAAGATCCCAACACTTTGTGAAAAGAGTATGGCTACAGGCCATGACTCCACAATGAAAATGCCAGGCATTAGATATATGATCTAAGCCTGAAGAGAGTTAATGATGTGGTAATAATTCTGTAGTGAATAAATTTGATATATGTTCTTCATATTCCTTAATGGATAAGTGACATGTTGCTCTTTCAAGTTATAACTGCAAAGTTTTAGATAAGAATAATATTTTAATCTGTTAGACATTGAATTAACAGTTTTCAAACAAATATGATTCCTCTGTTCATAATTATCTTCTTAAGCAGCAATAATAATGTTACTGGAGGAGAGTTATATCTCTTAGTGGGACAATTTACAATTGTCTCACCCCCATGGGAACTACATTTTTAGGTGTTCGCGGACGAGGAGACAAGAATCCTTAAGTAGGTGAAGGACAACAGCAGCAGCAGCAGTAGAAATAACAGTGAAGTCTCAGGTGGAGACACTGGATGTTATACCTTGTATAGATGTAGATAGAGTCCTATGTGTCGTCTCTGTACTCTCAAGTCCTCGGAGTAGTAGTTAGTGCTTTTGAGATTTTGGCTCAATGCCTCAAAATTTTGATATTTCTTGTGCTCAGTTTAACAGGGCAGATGATGTTTGTAATTCACAAAAAGAGATGATACAAGCTATGTACTTTTGAAAAACAGAATGTAAATGTGTTACTTTTGTTCTATGTGAGAAAGTTTTCATTTGATGGACCTTTTGGTAAAAAGGTTTTAATTTTTAGTGATTTTCAGTAATCTGCTGCTTAGAGAACGCTTCCGCATTAGTTAATTATGTTTTTATGAGTTGGATGTCATAGTACTAATCAAGACTGTTTGGACAAAGACTCAAGACCGTTTAAAGAAGTTCACAGCAAAAATATGAGGACCAAACCCAAGCCTATAAATAGGACCACAAGGGTCCTCATTTGGGCATTGATCTGGGGGAAGCCGCCAGGCTGCCCAAATGCAAGATTCGATCCAGATCCATCCACGTACATCCATGCCATAGCCACTTCACCTGCTCCTCCCGCTGTGAGCAAGGAAGTCGAGTAGAGAAGGAAGGTGGAGAACAAGGTCCACCCAGTCAGCCTTGGTGGTTCTTCCTCCTCATCCACGACCTACCCCGACACGACGTAGAAGACCACATCATCTTCACCGAGTTGCAACTACCTTCTTCATCATGCTCATGGTAGAATCTTCCCTCTCTCTTGTTCTTCTTATTTCTTGCATCATGAGTGCGTAGTTCCTTTTTGCTAGGGTGCAGGGACTAGCCCCGCTGCCCATGCAAGCATGTTCTCTTATTAAACATTCCATGGCAATGTATATAACTTTTCATTTCATTGTTAATCGTTAATGTTTGAAGATTGGTTACCTGCTTGCTTTCATCATGTTTTTCCCTATGTTGTGAGAACTTCTATACGTAGGGTAGAATGTTGATTAATGAGGTTGACTCCCAAACTAGAAATAGAATGGGATTCCTTGACGTAGTAAGTGTATGATCCGTAAGGGGAGGAGCCATCTAGCCTATGGTGATGCTTTTGTGGCCTAAACATCCCTTAGGGAGGGCCACAACCTTAGTTGGATTTTGTATCTTCCTTGTTAATCGTCGATGTTTGCCTATAGATTAATCGCCTACTTGCTTGTCGATTAGCGCAGTTGACTCCTTGATGAGAAATTTTGATAGGATTCCTTGAGGTCGTAAGTGTGTGATCTGTGAGGGGACGAGCCATCTAGCCTACGGTGACGCTTCTGTGTGCCCAAACATCCCTCAAGGAGGGCCACAACCTTAGTTGGATTATGTATCTTTGGAACTACAAGTGTATGATCCAAATGGCGATGAGATATCTGATGCCTAAGGGGATGCTTACGCGGACCTAAACATCCCTCAAGGAGGGTTCACAACAGTTCTATTTGGATAGTTATTTCTTACCTGGATGTTTGATGTTTGGATGTGTTTGCATGTGTAGTGGTGGTGAAACCCGAGACCATCCCAGCAATTCCATATCATTAATCTAGATCCAACTTTAATTCTGCTCTTTACTTTCCTGCAATTAGTTTAATTAACCTCAAATCAACCAATCGTTCTAAATATTAGTCTTACTTGAGCTAGATTCGACTGATAACAATTCTTAAAAACATTGTCTCTTCGGATTTGATCCTTAACTATACTGTGATAAGACCCATTCGCTTGCGGGTGGTATTATTGCACAAGGTTTTGGTAAAAGCTCGGGGATCCCAACCCTGAGTGAATTTGTTAGTGTGATAATATTCCACATCATCATCATAGACATGAACTATCCAAACATGGACTGAAAAGTGGGATTGGATACCACAGTGAGGTCAAACTGGGGTGTCTCAGAAAATCCATCAATCCTCTCTTGCCTCCTAGCACCACCTCCTGGTGCAACAACACTACACTTGGTTACATGTTCATCATGTTCTCTAGCCATCTTTTCTTCTCTTCTTCTTCTTCTGCATAAGCATATGTTACCATAAGATAGACTGGAGGACACTAGAACAGACATGAATCCTACTCTTACGTCCCTGTAGATTTAGCAAACCTAAAGCTCTGATACCAACCAAGTGTGACATACTCATCACACAAAAATGAGATTACTCAAAATAGAGCTTTGAATTAAAACTTAACAACCAGGTTACCAGTAAACATAGGAAAAAAAAACACACATCCATCTCAAGTGGAAACACATGCCTCTGAGCAATCAAAAGCCACTTATATTACCTATATCATGCAAAAAGATCATTACATCGCACTGTTCACTAGCTCACTGGACACAACCTGTTACATATGATAACCTATTCATATACATATAGCCAAAGACATATAGCCAAAACATTGTCTCAATATACAACATCTACAAAACTCCTCCAAGTACCTGAGAGTACAGGGATGACACATAAGACTCTACTACAAAATACAAGAAACTTATCCAACATTTACTCAGCTAGTACTCCTCTTGCTGCTCAGCCTCAACAACACGGTCTCTACTTCTTCATGCCCGACCACCTAGAAGATGTGGAAACCCATGGGGTGAGACCAAACGTCCTAGTGATAGATATAACTCTCCGCCAACGTCTATTAATCATATGTATATTAAATAAGATAGGGAACATTATTGTATAGTCGAGTCGATTCAGCTAAACAATATGTATTAAACTGATAACATAGGTTAAGAAATTACCACTGAGTAGTAGAACAATTAATATTTTATGAAGGAATATGAAGAAATGTATAACAATTTATTTCTCTTACCACATTATAATTCAAAAAAAAATAGTGCAAACATAAGGCAAAGGGTCATCTAACGTGAGACGTATTTAACCCTAAGAAGATATACAACACAACTGTATTACATCTTTTATTATGCCCTCAGGAGATGAGGAATACCACTCATGATCCAACTGACCACTGCTAAGTCAAAATTAGTGCCATACAAGATCAATGGAATAGTAGGAATCCATGATATCTCCACACCCTCAGTCAATATGAGTCTTCCACAATGATATATCAAGTCCAACTACAAAACAACCTAGTCTGCCTTGGTATATAGGTCACGATGCTAGTGAACTAAGATACGACCACAATCGTTCTCCTTTCAAGGTATTACTGCAGTCATCCCAGAAAACATATCACATCACATGTAGTGGATCACATTATCTTAGATACGGTCTCGTCCATTCTCCTATCAGGGTATGACCTCTGCCATCCCAGTATATTAAGGATACAAGGAGATACCTTGACTTGCACCCTGCATATTGAACAATATGCGCTCTGAGTTTCCCACAAGAATTTCTCATTTCACCATCCAACTAATAGTGTCACTGAAGATAGATCTATAGCACATGGCAACTACATATTAGGGTTTCACTTGATTAATTAAGACAATTGGGTATCTTTTAGCATCAATCAAGTTAAAACATACAAACCCTAAACAAACTCTACAATGATAAGGGCCTAATACAATTCAAAAGATATAAAATGTTTGAAGTGTAAACTTGTCTCATCATCACATGATGCCACTATCATCACAAAGCCACACAAGGCTATTTCCATAATCACACTATCAGGTAATATCACTCCCTCATCACATCACTGGAGGATAACACCTCACATTAGGCATAAAGCCTCTGCCAGGTCATAAGACCCAATCGCATATCTCTGTGTCACATCATTACCTCATCATGCCTCAGAAGGCTCATAACCATCACCATAGCAATCACAAGCTATGTCATTCATTTCACCTACATGGTTAGATTCATACAAATACGAAAGAGAAAGTACAATCACATGCTATTTATGCAAACAAGATCAATAAGCATAGCACACCCTAGAATTAGGGTTAGGGTTTCATATGCATAGCCGATTAGGGTTGTATATCATAATTCGAACATAAAACCCTAGTTATGTCATCTCCCACTTTCTTGGAACCAGTTAGGGTTGAGCATCAGTACATAATCATGACTAAACTATTATATCAACAACACTATGTATCAACATCATCCACATGAACACATGTAACCATCTCACTATACATATGTAGCAACCATGTATCATGTATGTGTGTCGACCATCCATCAAGACATGATGTTTTTCCTGTAACACCTACATGTGTCTCAACCAACCAAGGAAGACAAGAGTCTCGACCGAAACACAACATCAAACAAAGCATGTGTATCAACCCTTAGGTGTGACAACCACCAATCATTAGGGTTGGGGTTGCGACCGTTACCAAGGTATGTGTTGCGCCTGACACACATCACAGGGCACACCTCATTCAAGTCAAGCCAAAGTATTTTGACCAAAACAAAAGCAACTAAAACACAAGGGTGTGTCAACAGCAACAAAGTCAAACAAGGTGTCAATCAGCTAAACGTATGAACAACACAAGAGTTTGTCGACCAAAACACCAAGTTCGCTAAGATCAAAATTGATTTAAATGTCAAGTCACTAAGCATAACCAAGGAGGGAAAAACTCCACACAAGATGAACCTCAAAACCCTAAACCCAAACTCCAACATGATCCATCAAGAAACCAAACCTAGTTAAAGAAGGCCAAGCTTCAACCTCAAGAACAATTGATCAAAAACCTCAAAAAAACATGAGAGACAAACCATAACATGGTGATACAAACAAGGATCATGATGCATGTATCAACTTCACTTCATCCATCACATAATCAACGTGTACAAGAAATTAGGGTTAAGAAAGAGAGCATCTACATAATCATAAACCCTAAAATCATAAGAACATCATCTACTATGTTAACATCATGGTTTTAGACATGAAATCAGTAGCATGCATGCATAAATAAAGTGCAACAATAAAATAAGGTAGAGAGTTATATAACCCGCCTTGAGAAAAGATCAAGCTCCAAAGATCATGAGCTCTAAGGAAAATGATGAAGCTCCAACCAAGATCAACACTTTGGCCACAAGGTCACCTCCAAAGAGATGAACACATGATCAAAGGATAGCTCAAGAAAGAGGGTAACGACCCTAGGCTGAACCAAAGAAGACGAAAGGATAAAGAGAAGAAAACTTCCTCTCACTTGGGTACCACCATGTCAAAACATAATCTCTGACTCCTTTGTGATGAGAAGTTTCTCTTAAGATGACCACCATGGTAGAACCATAGTCTCAAGGACAAGAAGGAAGGATGAAGAAGATAGGGTGCAAAGGAAAATGAGAACAAGGGTTCAAAACCACTTACCAAGAAGAGAAACCACCAGGAATCACCACAAGGAAGGTGATCAAGCTCAAAGGAACCACATCCAAGGTTGATCAGCCACCAAAGCACATTGATCAACACCCTCTAGCTCCACCAAGCGCCAAGATTGGCAAAGCAAGGAAGGAGAAAGAAAGAGATAAAAGATTGCTTGCATGAAGAAGAGGGAGGTTATATACTCAAGGGATGAGGGAGGTAAGGTAGATATGAGGTGTCAACACATGAGGGCACCAAAGGGACACTTATCCACCAAGACAACAACCATGCAACCACTAAACACTTGCATGAAATACATGGTGATACAACCTAGGTGGGATATTGACCACATGGGTCACCACCACCCTAGGGGTCGAAACAAACACCAAGGAACCTATATTGGTCACTATAAAAGGTCACCAAGCACACATGGTTGAAACACATCACTAGAAGACAAGCCATCTCGACCAAACCTCACAAAGACCATCATGGTCAAAACATCCATCATCTTGGGCAAGTGTTGCGGTCACAACACTCCTAACTCAAGCTCAAGGTTATAACACATCTCTAAGGTCAAAACTCTAGAAATCCTAGCATCACCACAGGATGCCACATCATCAACCATGGCCCCTTAACACCATCCTCTCTCTCATCAAGACAAGGCACAAGAGGCACACTCTATATGTGACAAATTGCAATATAACCCCTCAACTTGGGTAAATTTCAACTTGGTCTGCCACAAGGATACATAGCTAAAACATTATCCAAATAGGACCAAATTGAAAACATAAGATTGTCACATGTTTACCCATTGTTGTCTGACTAACATTTACAAAAGGACCATTTCAAATCCATTTTGAATATGATCTAGAGTTTCCTAAAAATCCTATTCTTAGTCATTATTTATATTTCACACTGCTCATCCACTCATTCTCTATGCTCACATATTTCTATGTCGATATAGAGAAGGTTGTTTTTACTAAAATGTGATTATAAAAAAGAATCTATGTTATAACATATATCAAACAATGTACCTCTGAGTTATTTTTTTCAAGCATGTATGAATCAGAGGCCTCCAAAATATGGATATAAATGGATATGATCGTGAAACCATCTTTTCAATGTGAGACTTTGTCATATTTCTCTCTAACTCCTTTATATGTCATATATATTATATAATAAATGATATATAATGTGCAATACAAATATTTACTTATATTTTTTATGTTATTACATGTTTCTTGCCGGGGATTATTATTTTGATAGTTTGACACTTAAAAAAAAATCAGTTAACTAATAAGGCAATCACCCACATGTAATTGAGGATCCAGTTAGATTTAGCAGGGGCGAGTCAAAAATAAAATCAGTTAGTAGTTAAATTTGTACACAAAAATCTAATAATACTAGTGAGTTCTAGTTAATATATAAACCAAATCTAAACTAATAATGTTTGGATATACTTTTACATTCCATAATAAAAAATATAATCTCATTATATGTGATTTAATATCCCATGGTATCTCTCCACTATTATATTATTACTAGTGTCAATTGTTTCCTTTTCAATGTAGAAAACCATTAGATCGTTGAGGTAGTTATGATTAATTTCAGTTGCATTGATGATTTTGATAAATATCTAGGATAGAGAACAATTTTGCGTTTTTGGTTGTGGTTGTTGCCATTGAGAATGTCAATGTTAATTTCATTAACTTATATACATATGTACAAACTTTGTGTTTTTTAATTATATACATTAGTTGTTTGAAGACTAATTTAAAGAAAGACATACATATGATGCGCTTCCTCATAGATGTTTTGCGCAAAGTAACAACCTCGAGAATTTTGATCAACACAATTTTACCTTGTTTAGTTAATGTAATATTGAATGAAGTGATTTAAAGAGTTATAATTTTTTTAGTCACTTATTTAGAGTAATATTTGATTAGAGTTAAGTATTGCTTTTAGCTAATTTTATGAGACATTGTTCACTACAACTATTTAATAAAACTTGTCGAGTTGAGGGGGGCACTTGCACCACTTTGCCCCTAGATGGACCAATCAATGCCCACATGGGGTTTCTAGGTCCGGGCATACCATCGATGGGGCATCTCACAACATGATCTTTGACCAGAATCGGCTAGTATAGCTACCCTGCCTCTTTCGTATGGACTGATCATTGTGAAACGTTTCTGTACGTACACAGAATTTGTGATCCTGCAAGCTAGGAGCTAGCTGTTGACACGACAACCTTGGTATTCCTGGTGCATGCCAAGTCTTGCGGGAGATTTGACCAACTGGTGTGGTGGGATTTCTCACTAGGCACACTTACTAGCAATTTCATGCCCAAAAACCACAACGAAACTTACAAAACACGGGAAGGGGGTACTGGTGTGTGAAACCGGATCGCCGCCCCCCAACACATATGGATGGACCGGAAAGTAGAGTGTGAGGTGACATATATATACATGGGAACAAAAGAACCGGTAAAACAGTGGCGTTTCATATATTGCGGATGGGTCGTGGGAAGATGACAAGATAAATACAGCGAGAAAGCCAGAGGCCGCGTCTGCTTGACTACGGTAGATATCGTTTTCACTTGGTCGGCCCGCTATCTGAGCGACGAATAATTGTGCTCTCTATCTGTCCTCTTCCCACCCACCATCAATATATATATATCATATAAGGCAAATCTAAGTCGTCGTCTTTCATCAAGGCTCCCGCGCCATTGCCGCTACAACTGGAGGCGCCCCGAGGAGGAACGAGATAAAGAAGAAATAGAAGAAGGCCGACGGGCATCGTAGATAGATACGTCCTCATGAACGGATCAATACCGTCTGATGTAGTAGTGGAACGGGCGCTGGGGTGCTTGGGCAAAGGTTTCGACGTGAACAGCGACTTCCGGGCAAAGTACTGCAAAGGGGAGCGCAGACTGGTGGAGCTGCGCCAACCCGGTACTGGCAGCGACGTCTACAACGATGAGCTTGCCGTCCCTGGGTTCGGCGTCTTCCGCGGCGTCTCACCGGACATCTTCTGTGACAAGGGCGACCTGGTGCGGTACCAATCCGGGTTCGTTGACTTCGAGCAGGTACGTTCTATAAGCTCTGTCCACTGTTTGGTATCTACCCATTATTACAGGTTGTTGCTATATAGCTCTCAGAAGTCAGAATCTGCTTTTCCCCTTCCGACTTCCCCAATGAACGTTCAAATACTTGTCCTCTTTCCACAAGTTCCTATCTATAGCACGATCATGAATCCCTCCATCCATACAGATGTCGCTGCTGCTCAACCAGAGGAGCTCTCTCCCATCCAGGATCCCATCCGGCCACTTCAACGCCCTGTTCGCCTCCACCGGAGGCTGCTGGCACAAGGACGTGTTGATCACGAAGCGCGTCGCCCTCGACGGCTACTTCATCTCCCTCTTCAATCTCTACATCCACCGACGCCCGCTCACCCTATCGCCCCACGTCGTGCAAGCTGTACCTTCGGTGTGGGACCCGCATGCACTAGCCAGGTAACAGAATTGAAAGCATGATTATTTTAATACAATAACTGAACTACGTTCCTTCCACGAAGCAGCAGCACGACTTTCATTTTCCTGCTTAAGTTGCGGTAGTCTGAATCCGCCGTTCACATTTGTGTTGAAATAAAAGACTCAAAGCTGAATTTAAGTTTGCTTACTGAGCTCGACACAGACACTTCCATAACCAAAATCGACTCTTGCAGCCAGGTAGTCGTTGTACCGGCGTTTAATATTTCCATGTGACTTGTTAATTAACGTCTCATACTTTTACACGGAATAGTATGCTGACATGGCAACGCGCTACCGTTTGTTGCCCACGCCTTTGTCAACGTGTTTCTTTTATATATATAATTGTCACTTCTTGACCATGTTGGAACCGGTGTGCTGCTTGCTGTACATGGACCGGTCTGATGGTTGTTGTAGACTCAATTTGCACTTCGTGCCAGCCAAATTGAAGCCTTAATGGCTCTGTCACTAATACAAAACCAGAATCCATCGTCTTAGAGTATAGAAAACATCTTCCTCGTGGAACCGTTAGACGACCACTTGTCCAAGCAGGCCTCTTCGTGGGCTCATACTCGTGGCACATTATCAAATCCCTCTCAACCCCCGGATTCCACAATCACCAACAACTTATCTCTTGTCTATATAACGGATGTCTATTGTTGCAACTCAACGGATTCTCAGAATGCTTGATCCTCTCATCATCTCAATGTGATAACTGTAGGTATAACCTCAAAAGATCCATGAACTGCGGCTCATACTCATTCACCATTAATGTTCTTTGGCTCAAACAAATGGCCTCACATTCTCCTATAGGTGGGACTGTGAAAGTACCTAGTCTCAAACTCCATCATGAAGTTAGCCTAGCTCATCTGATATGCACTTCATGCATCTTCTCCTATTTTGTGGCCAATCAATGGCCAACACTCCCCTTTAGGAGTTAGATAAATGGCTTTACATTGTCTTACTTTGGCGTCCTTACAATATAGACTTTCTTCTCCAACTCTTTCAACCAAATATTTACATCCATTGGATCAATTCAACCATCATAGATCATCATTTCCACTATCCTTGACCTCTCTAAGGTCTTCCATGAACCCCTAGAAGATTCTCTAGGTGGTGGCAGTTACTATGGAAAAAGATTAATATCCATCATGTCAGTCAAATGCACAAACTTCCAAATTAACTGTCAAGACATAGTTTAAATTTATGGGCCATGGAGGTTCTGTACATCCCATGCCAAGCACACTCAACTCTAGTGTCATCGTTCACTCCCCATCCAAAGGAGAAAAAAAGCTACTCTCTTTATAATCTTCATGTAGTTCAATCATATCCACATCACCATAAATACTAATCTTATGTGAAGAACAAATAAGAATAGATACAACATTCTACATCCCAAGTCCAAATGGGGCACCCAACTCCAAGATTAGTGCATAAGCACCAAATCTGCTCTAGTCTAGTTAAACTTAGACTCTGACGTCATCAAATGTGTCCACCAACTCCATGATATCACTCTAGCATGGTCATGTACTGCATCATCTAAACTTATCAAGGGGCCATGATATCACTCAAATAGGAGGGACATTCCATCTATGTCGCTCATAATTATCCACATATATTACAATGCACCCAAGAAAAATACTTGTAAGGAAAGTCTTTTCTAGGTCACTTTTTGTATTGTTAAGATACACTTAACAACATGTACTCATTGTAGTGACTTTAGGTCTAAGGACCACAATCATGATAGTTATATTGAGATATGATTCTAGCTTCCATGTATCATACCTAAGTGGGGTTTGTTAGATATACTTATTCATAACAAGTACCCATGTGTTTGACACGATATCACTGACTAATGAGATGTAGTCATGGATCAACACACATATCAGTCTTAATGTACTATTTTTTATTTATTTTCAATTTAAGTTGATTTTCCTTTTCCATTTTACTTATAAAATAAAAATTCCAAAGATGTTGTAGATTATCCCAAGATTTAAACCTTAAAGTGACGTATTCAGTTAAGGCATGTTATACTCAAAATTATTTTTCCTAAGATGTTACCAAGATATTATTTGAAAACATAGCAAATTGATTTTTTTTCCAACGTCTCCATATAGGATGGCAATGGTGCAAACATAGTACAATTATTGTCAACACTAAAACATTACCGCCAAAAAGAAAAAGAAAAAGTATACACCATAATTATAATGTACCCACTGTACTTTTTCAAATTGTTAAAAATATCAATAACATGAATAAATCGGGGTAGGTGGCGATGTGTGAGCTGTTAAATCGCAGACTATTAAATTTAGGGTAGTCAGATGTGTGCGAGGAGATACCAGTAACACATAACAACGAAAATAACTGAACCATAAGTCTTATTCATCACTTTAAATTTATTTCTAATAAATTAATTTCAAAACCATATGAAAAATTGCTTAAATGACATGGTCATAATGCTACCAAATTTAGACCAAATGCCCAACAAGTGTCCAGATTCTTCTTAGACATTTAGATTGACATTTTGTCCATTATATGTCCACTAATACATTAAAAATCATCATCTTTGAATTATATATATATATATATATATATATCAAATTAGAATAAGATGTATTGTCTTTTCATAATTGTTCCTTTTGACTCCAAAATTATTTTCCTAAGATGTTACCAAGATATTATTTGAAAACATAGCAAATTAATTTTTACCCACGTCTGCATATAGGATGGCTTTGGTGCATACCTAGTGTAATTATTGTCAAGAACAAAACACCACCGCAGTAAAGAAAAAGAATACACCATAGTTAAGATGTATTCGCTACACTTTTAAAATTGATAAAAATAATCGTACCATGAAGAAACCGTAAATTACCATACCAAAAAAATTCACCTCAATGTGAAGAAAAAAACAAAGAACACGATTCCGTTAACAAGTAACATATAAAAACCAATTTTGCACATTGTAATAAATAAGGAACCCACACAGATATCCGTCAATATTGCCTAACATTCAAAACCATACATGCGATTTAAGTACTTTCATACATCATATGATGTGGTTTAAAATTGAGTATGTGTTAAAACTATAATTAGAGCACAACATGTGATTTGTCGAAGTAGAAAACGCATATACATCATATCTACTTAATGCAGTTTTGTAGTTCGAAAAATAGTACAGTTATATGCAGATATCATCTTTTCTTTATACCTTCCATTTCCATTGCTAGCCATATGCCACGCGTTACACAGTGTATGATTGATTATAAGTACAGCTATAGGTTTAATGTATGAATATTTGAATACTAGAGAAGGATTTGTTTTTGTAATCTATTGCTTGATTATGATAAAGGCAGGTTACATCTATATATATAGTCACAGAGGCTGTCGTTCCCATTACATGATAATGATAGGGAGAGCAATGGTTCTATTACACGATAAAGACAGGAAGAGCAATGGTTCCATCTTGATTGATAATTAAGCGCCATGCGTCTTGAATGGTTGGGTCTCTTCATGTCCATTGCATGCATCAGTAATGTGACTTGATTGCTGATGACGATCAACATGACTGGGGTGACTTGGCACCTGGTGGCTGAGTTGGCTACTGATCATCGTGTCTGATGGTTGAACTGTCTGCTAATCATCTTGACACCCTCCCGCAAGCTCAGAATGAGATAATTGCAGACCGAGCTTGAGAGAAAGAGTGTGTAACGAATTTTTGTCCAAGGCTTTGGTGAACAGGTCAGCCAACTGATCGTGGGTGGAAACAAACTGAGTGACAATGTGTCCAAGGAGTACTTTTTTGCAGATGAAGTGGAAGTCTAATTCAATGTATTTGGTGTGTGCGTGAAGGATAGGGTTGACAGTGAGGTAGAGGGCGCTCAGATTGTCACAGTAGAGTGTGGAGGGGGCTGGTTGAGGGAGTTATAATTCTTGGAGAAGATGAGAAATCCAGGTGAGCTCGACAGCGGTTTGAGAAAGAGCCATGTATTCAGATTCCGTGCTAGATTTAGAGACAGTGGGTTGTTTCTTGGATGACCACGATATGCAGGTGCGGCCAAGGAAGATACAATAGCCACTGGTGCTCCGACGGGTGAGAGGGCATCCAGCCCAGTCAGCATCGGAGAAGCTGGAGATTGGCAGATGTGTGTCTTTGTATATCTGTATGCCAAGATGGGAGCTGCCCTTTATGTAGCGGAGGATGCGTTTCACAAGGGTCATGTGGAGATCAGTGGGTTGATGAAGGAATTGACAGGCAAGATTGACGGCGTAGGTAATGTTTGGGTGAGTGAGAGTGAGGTATTAGAGTGATTTGACTATGCGGCGGTAGTCATGGGGATTGGGTATTGGTGTACCTTTGTGGAGAAAAGAATCACGGAGGAAGGTGGTGCTTACTAGGGTAGGTGCAGGTTTGCAGTCGAGCATATGTTCACGATCGAGCACATCGATGGCGTATTTGCTTTGATGGAGGAGCAGGCCTTGAGGATTGGGTTCAGCTTGGATTCCAAGTAAGAAGCGGAGAGGTCCAAGGTTGCGGATGGAAAACTCAGTTTCAAGGGATCGGATGATATGGTTGATAAAGGTGAGGGAGTTACCTATTAGTAGGATGTCATCGATGTAGAGAAGGATATAAGTGGTGCAGGAGGAGGTGGATAAGACAAATAGAGATGAATCACTGACACAGGGTTTGAAACTGAGTTCTTGAAGGAAATGATTGATGCGGGTGTACCAGGCTCGTGGAGCCTGTTTGAGGCTGTAGAGAGATTTGTGAAGAGCACAGACATGATGAGGTTTGGTAGGATTGACGAATCCAGGGGGTTGATGCATGAATACAGGAGTGTCGAGGGTGCCATTTAGGAAGGCATTACATACATCAAGTTGGTGAACGGGCCAGTTTTTTGAAGTGGCAATGGTGAGGATGGTTTTGATGGTAGAAGACTTGATGACCAGACTGAACGTTTCCATGTAGTCGACACCTTCTTCTTGGAGGAACCCCTTGGCTACAAGGTGGGCTTTGAGACAGTCGAGGGAACCATCAGCATGAAGTTTGGTTTTGAATATCCACTTGCAGCCGATGATGTTCATGGAAGGAGTGCGTTCAACTAATGTCCAGGTTTGGTTGCGATGAAGGGCGTTGATTTCGTGCATCATGGAAGTGAACCAACCATCATGAAGGAGGGCACTACGCACGGTTCTGGGGATGGGAATTTGTAAGGTGGTGTGAAGGGCATAGCGGGGGTTGGGTTTGTGGATGCCGGCTTTACTGCGGGTGATCATGGGGTGGGTGGATTGAGGGCTTGGTAATGGTTGTTGATCGGATTGTGGAGAGGGTGGCGAGGAGGGGGTGAGGGTGGAGTAGGAGATATCATTTACAGAGGGTTGGGATGCATCAAGTTGGGTGGGAGGTGAGGTAGCGAGGGTGGGTGTAGTCGAGGTAGTGGTTGATTTAGGTTATGTGAGGACACTGCTGGAGGTAGACGAAGGAGTGATGGGTTTGTAGGGAAACCATTCTTCGTTGAAGGTGACATGTTTGGAGATGTAGAGACGATTGGTTTTGAGATGAAGGCATTTGTAGCCTTTGTATTGGGAGCTATAGCTGAGAAATAGGCAGGGAAGGGATCGAGGGTCGAGTTTGTCAGTCGAGTAGCTTCGTAGGTAGGGGAAGCACAGACACTCGAAGGGTGTGAAGGTGAGAGTAGTTGGGTCTGGATTTGTAGAGGAGTTCAAAGGGGGTTTTCATGTCTAGGAGAGGGGTTGGTAAGCAATTGATTAGGTAGGTGGCTGTGTGGAAAGCTTCTGCCCAGAAGGGTTTGGGTAGTTGAGCTTCGAAGAGCATGGCTAGTCCTAGTTCAGTAATGTGGCGATGTTTGCGTTCAGCTACCCCATTTTGGGATGGGTCATGAGGACATGAGATCTGATGTAAAATTCCATGATCGAAGAAGAATTGTTTGAGTTGTTGATTTACAAATTCACCACCACCGTCACTTTGGAATATCTTGATGGATTTGTTAAACTGGGTTAGAACCATATTGTAGAAGGTGATGAAGATGTTGTTGAACTCATTTTTATGTTTCATAAGATAAAAACAACTGAATCGACTGTAGTCATCGGTCAGTAGAACATAATAGGCAAAGCCATGTTGAGAGGAAGTAGGAGCTTTGCCCCAGACCTCACAGTGCACAAGACGAAATGGTTCAATAGACGTTACATGTTTGTGACTGACAGACAAACGTTTACTTTTACTAAGTTCACAGCTTGAGCAGATGTTGTCAACGGTGGAGGTGGAGGTGATGAGCTGCTCTTTCAGTAAATGGTGGAAGATGGAGTTGTTGGGGTGGCTCAACCTTCTGTGCCAGACATTGTCGGTAGCTTTGTTAAATCGGGAGAAGAAGAAGCTTTGAGGCAAAGAAGTTGGTTGGGTGGGTAGACGATAGATACCCCGATTACACCGACCCTGGGCCAGTGTGTGGTGTGTCTTGAGGTCCTTCACCATGACAAGGTCCTTATTAAAAACAAAGTAGCAGGGAAATTGAGAGGTTAGTTTGGATACAGATAAGAGGTGTCGCTTAATATCAGGAACAACTAGAACATGTGTGAGAGGTATTCGACAGAATATCGTGTGTCCTGTGTGTGTGATGGGTAGGAAACTACCATTTCCAACCATGATGGTGTCGTCACCTTTGTAAGCTCGAAGTTGGGTTAGGTTACCTGGAGTGTGGGTTACATGATCAGTAGCACCAGTGTCAATGCACCATTCTGGTAGTTCAGCTTCATTTAGGCGGAGAGCTGGGAGAGCAGAGCTATTGTGATCCATGAGATGAGTAGGAACGTTGGAAGCCTGATGGTTGTTCGTCGAATTGGTGCCAACAACGGAGAGTAGTGTGCCCTCTCTTCTTGCAGATCTGACAAATTGGGAGGTCGTTGTTCTGGTTGTTGTAGGAGACTGGCTGAGCTAGAGGAGTCGCACGACCACGCGAGGTGGTTTGTGGAGAGTGACTGAGGATGCTTGGAGACGAGAACTGGTGTCGACCACAACCTCTAGAAGACATGCATCCCCATCCACCAGAGTAGTTGTGATAAGAGGTTGGGTTGGTGTAGGTGTTGTGGGTATTGGAGTTGTTCTTGTTGGTGAAGAAGACGGTGGGAGACATGGATTGGTGTTTGCGTTCTTTCCGACGCTCGAAGTCCTGAAGGAGGGGAAGGACATCATTGAAGGAGGGAATCGATGGTTTGAGCATGGCTACTACAAAGCCTTCATAGTCGTTGTTGTCGAGTCCAT
The DNA here is from genome assembly GCA_963693085.1 of Alisma plantago-aquatica. Taxonomy (NCBI): domain Eukaryota; kingdom Viridiplantae; phylum Streptophyta; class Magnoliopsida; order Alismatales; family Alismataceae; genus Alisma; species Alisma plantago-aquatica. The sequence continues at coordinate 1,352,831,939 of OY856411.1, forward strand.
TGAGTAGTGTGAACACCTTCTCTTGATCGCTGACAGTGTAGCCGATCGCATTGAGCTGGCCGCAAATGTTTTTGAGTTTGTGGGTATACTCTAGTAGAGTATCATTGCCTTTGCAGAAGGTTCGAAGTTGAGATTTGAGTTCAAACTCTCTGGTTTGAGATACTAGAGAGAACTTCTTGGTGAGGGTACTCCAGACTTGATGTGAGGTGGTGCATCCAATGATTTCGCCCAAGACTTCTTCTAAGAGAGATCCAGCGATCCAACCTTTGAGCAGGCGATCTGTCCGGGTCCATTCTTTGTGTTTTGGGTTGGCATCAGGCAGTATGTTGTCATCAGTGATGAGGACGGGTGGGCATTCATTTGTTCCGTCGAGAAATCCATCCAGGCAGCATGATTCAGCTAGAGTCTTGACTTGAGCTTCCCATAGTAGGAAGTTGTTGAGGTTTAGTTTGAGGGAGATAAAGTTGGCAACGTTGAGTCCTATGGGGTAAGGGTAGGATTCAATATTTGCTTTGGAGGAGCTGGACGCCATCTTCTTGTTTGGTGGATCGATAGAGTGGCGAGAGAATTTAGGGTTGGGTCTGGAGGTAGAAGACGATGGGTAGAGGTAGATTTTAGGCGCTCCTTGCGACGCACTGAGGAGGCTCTGATACCATGTGAATATTTGAATAGTAGAGAAGGATTTGTTGTTGTAATCTATTGCTTGATTATGATAAAGGCATGTTACATCTATATATATAGTCACAGAGGTTGTCGTTCCCATTACATGATAATGACAGGGAGAGCAATGGTTCTATTACATGATAAAGACAGGAAGAGCAATGATTCCATCTTGATTGATAATTAAGCGCCATGCGTCTTGAATGGTTGGGTCTCTTCATGTCCATTGCATGCATCAGTAATGTGACTTGATTGCTGATGACGATCAACATGACTGGGGTGACTTGGCACCTGGTGGCTGAGTTGGCTGCTGATCATCGTGTCTGGTGGTTGAACTGTCTGCTGATCATCTTGACATAATGTTCAAATGTAAAAGTTTACATTTGGAAAATGCAGTGACGAAGCAATTGTGATTTGTATTGTTCCCACTTGCATGTTTATACCCTAACTATTTTTGAATAAATTGTAGATACTAGGGTCTTATTAGCCTTAATGTTAAGCATGTTCATAACCCAAGTTCTAACGAGTATAACGTTAATTCTTGCAGGTTCATAGTTGATTACGGGACACACGTAATAGTTGGGTTAAGCGTGGGTGGGCAAGACCTGGTGACGGTGAGGCAAGATCAGTCCTCCAGCATCCCTGTCCCCGAGCTGAAAGATCATTTGGATAACCTAGGCGACCAACTCTTCACTGGCACTTGCACTCTCCCCGCCACACGATCCAGGAGGTCGGCGGTGCATGCAACGTCCGCGGCTGGGGATATCAGCAGATACAAAGTCGGTGTGTGTGCATGATTTTTTTTGCTCTATTCACTAAGGGCTTGTTTGGTTTTAGGTGTAGTCAGTCCTTAACGTGTCAGTTTGCTACGTGTGTTTATATTGTTTACACACTTAGTAGCCTGATTACACCTGATCAAACTAGCCCTAAGTTGTGAATGAATGGAAACCCACTTGCCTAATTAGGTCCGTACTGATGGGTGTGTTACGTGATATATCTGATTGCAGCAGGCTCCAGATGCGTTCAATGGCGTGTTCGATCCCAAACATGCTCTTGGAAACGGGTTGCCGGTTGTCTCCTGCAAGGATGTCCGTTCTACCCTCATGACATTTTCAACTTCTTTTTTGATATAACAAACCAATTAGGACAATATTGATATATGGTCGGATACGGCATGCAGGGTATTACCGTAATATGCTCAAAAAGGGGTGGTGATACGTCTGCTAGCAGCCACAGCGAGTGGCTACCCACGGTGACTGCGGCTCCAGATGTGATCGGATTCACCTTCATCCCCATCACTGATCTCTTGCACGACGTGCCTGGTAGAGGGTTTTTGTGTCATGCCATCAACCTGTATCTGCGATGTAAGCTCTAGATCTTTGAGGAATTAAATTATCACCTTTGAGAATAACTAAATAATTAGTTCAATGGTCTAGTGATTAATGAATATGCATGTGTTCAATAGCATATAGATAAGATATTATTATGTAAACTCACATAATCTTTTTCGTATCTCAGACAAACCTCCTATATCACATCTTGAACGTTTCCTGGACTTCCAATCTCACACCATGTGGGCTCCGGAGCTCAACGATTTGCCACTCGGACCCTGTTCCAACAGGCCTTCGTTGCCAACCAACTCAGCTCTTCAGTTCAGCTTTGGGGGGCCGAAGCTGCCTATCAACACAAGCCAGGTATATTTATATAAAGAAATGGAGAGAGAGAGAGAGTGAGAGAGACTGTGCATATACATTATAATCACCTCGCATATGATATTGGATTGACAATTTATCGGCTCATTTTTACATGTATCAATATTCTCCGATCAATTGATTCGACATTAACTTTGTAGGTCGTGATTGAAAACGGGCCGATTATAGGAATGAGATTGTATTTAGAAGGCAAGAAAAGCAACAGGTGACTAGCTACAGCTGACTAATACAAATTGCCAAGGCACAAATTATTTTAATATTAAATTGCTTGACATAATCCAGGGTGACTAATACACCTAGCTGTAATTGTTGTTCTCTCAGGTTAGCAGTACACCTTCAGCATCTATCAACCCCGCCAGCGTCCATAACAAGCCAAATAAGTGGGTGCCTGCCATGGAAGGACCCCGATGAGGTAGATGACCAAAGGTTCTTCGAGCCAGTACAGAAGAAGGCATTCTCCCACGTCTGCACTGCACCAGTGAAATACGACCCACAGTGGTCGACGGACAATGTCGACGGCGGAAGCCCTAGCGCGTTCATTGTAACAGGGGCTCAGCTTGTGGTGAGAGAACACAAGGGCAAGAGCGTCCTCCATCTCAGGCTACGGTTCTCTAGAGTGTCGAATTGTATCGTGGAGAGGTCAGATTGGGACCAAGGTCCGTCCAGCAAGTCTCAAAAGTCATCCACGTTCCTGTCGACAGTGATCAGTACCACCTTCTCCACCACCAACAACAATGCCGAGAAATGTGACAAACAACAACAGCCCGTCATAGACTCCGGCATTTTCCCAGGCGGGCCGCCGATGCCTGTAAATGAGGCAAGCAACTTGTCCAGGTTCGTGGACACCAGGCAAGTGTGCAGAGGGCCACGAGACAACCCAGGGCATTGGCTTGTTACCGGGGCTAAATTAGTATTGAACAAAGGAAAGATCGGGATCAGTGTCAAGTTTTCTCTTCTTTATCCGGTACCAATGGAAGACGGCGACGACTGCATGATGAGCTAGCTCTGTTATCGTCCAACAAATGTATATACATGGATGATGACCGCCGATCAGCAAGTTACGCTCTACTGTCTACACAACACACAAATACTCACATTAACTATTATTTTCGATACCTAAGCCAATACTAAAATGCTGACAACATAGGAGCTACGAAGCGGCCATTCTTCTTTGTCACGAACATGATTAATTCTCATTTCATTTTCCTTCCACTGTGTAAGTTGAGGTTGGAGAACATTGTATTGTAAAAAAAATATTACGTTTGCTTTCTTCTTTGATACATTTTGTATTATTATTGTATTATAAAAGTATATTACATTTGTTTTCTCCTTATACATACTTAAAAGGATATTTTTCATTATTAATTGGTTTGACATATCCGTTGCAAATGGATGTATTGGGTCAGCTCTCCACAAACAGCAATGTTAGTGTGCAGTATCCGACAACTACCGTGTGCCCCTTGTTCTGTTTGAGAACATAAGGGAAACCTAATGTAAGATGATAAATATATGTCTGTTTTTGTTAACTTTGCTTCTCTTTATTGTTATTATCTCCTAGATCGCCACTAACAAAGATTGGTTGTTGTTTCTTTGGAGATATCCCATAAAATTAGAACGATACACAGAAGATTAACATGGCTTTACGCAAACATGACACACACAAATTGAAAAAGAATGATTGTTGGCCGCTCATTTCCATGACTTCCCACTAGTATAAAAACATTATTAAATTATTGCATGGACAAAATGCTCCACGATACATAGACAAAAAAGGATGTTAGATTTGTAAGCGGAGTGGGATTAGTTGTGACTCTTTTGGATTTGAATGAAATAAACACATACATATACACTTCAACTAAACCTTTAATAATGCTAATTTTTGGTTGTTGCAATGATATAACATATAGATGTTTTCATTTATGAAAAATTAATATTGTTAATAATGTAGGCATCATTCCATGCAACAACAACATATACAATTAAGTTAACATTTTGAGGTTAGATCTAGATGCGAAACATATAGAATAAACAGAGCACGAGAACAAAAAGTAAAAAAAGTTAGGAACTCATACTAAATTGTTCGTTAAAAAGCGAACATGTTACTTAAATCATTCATCGTTCATAATCTTTCTGGATAAGTGTCGTTCTTCTAGTCAACCCAGTCACGAACATGTAGACAAAAAAGGATGTTAGATTTGTAAGCAGAGTCAGATTAGTTGTGACCCTTTTAGATTTGAATGAAATAAACACATACATATACACTTCAACTGAACCTCTAATAATGTTAATTTTTGGTTGTTGCAATGATATGACATAAATATGTTTTCATTTATGGTAAATTAATATTGTTAATAATATAGGTGTCATTCCATGTAAAAATAACAAATACAATTAAGTTAACATTTTGAGGTTAGATCCGGATACGAAACATGTAGAATAAACAGAGTAAGAGAACAAAAGTAAAAAAAGTTAGGATCTCACACGAAATCATTAGCTGAAAAGTGAACATGTTACTTAAATAATTCAGCGTTCACAATCTTTATGGATAAGTTCCCTTCTTCTAGTCGACCCGATCAAGAACATATAGCAGGCTGTCATCTCGTTCGCGCTTGATGCGTGCACTACCAGTACAGTCCAACACCACAGACTTATGTATAATCTTTTACACTCCAAAATTTATTCCGATTAAGACGTGATCACACAATCTCTCTTATACACGTTACAGAAAAAATAGTGAGGCAATGACTTTCTAGTTACGATTAATAAATTCGCTTCGGAAAGGAATAATTAATTAAATGAATTAATTACTTAGTTGTATCCTTGTGCCAAAAGAAGACGGAAGACAGAAGATAATTCCTACAACCGACGAACCACAACCCACAACCCACAAGTCCAAGCCCGTGCGCGTGTTCGGCTAAGCCAGGCGAGGGATAACGTGACACACCTGCACACGCACGCACATGCATGCATGTGTGTTGTGGTCATGATACCACCAAGGAGGTGAACATACTATTCCTTAGATCCCTTTAGATACTAGTGTCACATGTGATTCTACACATAAGGTCTAAAAAAGTTCTAAAAGTGAGCAATGTGGGGCTCCAGATGCGTTCAATGTGAGCAAGTGACAAACAACAGCAACCCGTCATAGACTCCGGCATTTTCCCAGGTGGGCCGTCGATGCCTATAAATGAGGCAAGCAACTTCTCCAGGTTCGTGGACACCAGGCAAGTGTGTAGAGGACCACGAGACAACCCGGGGCATTGGCTTGTCACCGGGGCTAGATTGGAATTGAACAAGGGAAAGATCGGGATCCGTGTCAAATTTTCTCTTCTTTATCCAGTAGTATTGGAAGACGACGACGAGTAATCAGCTAGCATGGCTGACCATCAACTCATGTATATACATGGATGATGACGACAATGACTGATCGACTGGATCTTCTATCTACACAACATGAATTAACACATACATTTCACATTGACTAATGTTTATGATACCTAAAAGAATACTAATAAACTGACATCATTGGAGAAACTAAACAGCCATTCGTCTTTGTCACGACCATCCTTCCATTCTATAAGTTGAGGTTGGAGAGCATTGTATTGTAAAAATATATATTTATTTTTTGTTCTTCTTTGACATTATCTACTTGCATTTGCGATAAAGTTCTTATAGTGATTTGAAAATATATTAGACATGACGGTTATAAAAAAATTCTTAAAGTGATTTAAAGGATGTTTTTTATATGTTCATTTGTTGAAATGGACATGTTTTTTGGAAATCGATGCATTGGGTTAGTTAACCACAAACTGTTGGATCAATGGGCTCTAGAGGGGGGGGGGGTGAATAGAGCTACACACACTTCACAAAATCAATTAGACCACCAATTTAATCGTAGTGCAAAAACTAAAGCAAGCAACAATTTGATGTCCTATTCTAGCATACAAAGCAAGGATAAGAGATAATGAACGGCATGCACTTGGACAGGTGGTTTAGAGTGGTTCCACGTCCTAAACTTAGGAGCGATGTCAGTCCACTACCTAGAGTTGGTTAGACTCTAGGATTTGCAACTTGGTTCTCTTATATATCACTATAAGATTACAAGATACATAAACCACACAACCAAGGGCTTAATTTCTCAAGCTAAGATCTTCTACCTATCCAAGGAATTACCCACAAAGCAAGATTCTTCAGCCTTCTTCAAAGGACTTACCCAATCTTACCTTTGTCTTCAGCCTTGCAGGATTTACCTATCTCACTTGAGCTTTGCCTTGCACCTCTCCTTCACTTGGAGAGCTTCTCCACATTTTCCCTTCACCAAGGGATCTGGAGCAACGAGCTATCTTCAATCTTGAAGATCAGCAACACATCTTCCCCTTCACTCAGAGAAGAACAGCAGCAACTCCTCTTTCACTTGGAGAAGTAGCTTCAATCAATCTTCAATGAGATTTGGAGGTAGGAAGAGAGAAAGGAGAGCTTTACATAACACAAAGGATAGCTCTCATACACAGGGGCCTAACTCACTCTCACGAAATTGTCTTGATGGTAGAGAGAGAAAGGGGCTCAAGGGCTTGGAACACTCTCAACTAAGCTAGAACCAAGTTTGCAATGGAAGAGCAGCTTGGAATGAAGTCCAAGGGGTTCTATTTATATTTGAGGGTGGCCCTTTAAGTTGTGGGACACTTGGATGCAAAAGTAGTCATTTTTTGTTCAAGAAAACGACTCTATTTTTGCCCAAAACAATTCACCAACGGTCATATTACTTTTTCTGCAAATTCCGTACAGTGCAATCGATCGAGTTCCAATGGGGGTAACTCGACCGATCAAGTAACAGGCAAACCGATATTCAAAGGATCGGTCAAGTTTGTCCTGAGGAAACTCGACCGACCATTTCAACTGGAAATGGCCTGCTACCCGATCAGTCGAGTTATGTGGGTGCACAACTCGACTGATGCAATCTTCAGAAAATTGACCAAGGTTGATCAGTCGAGTTTCAGGCTAGGGAAACTCGACCGACCAAGTGCCTGAAATTGATTTTCTAATTTGCAATAAAAGTGATTAGCACTTGGTGAATTTTGTCTCAAACATTTTTCTCTTCTATGTTACAAGACAATTCATCATTACAAGTGATTACATAGATGTTCTAAGGTCGTTTACATAGAAATCCTAAATTGCACACTTGTAGCCATTTTGGCTTGCACTTGGCCCATTCTAGGGCCTTGTATATATGATCCTTTTCATGTACCTAATGCCTGCGAATAATCTTAAACGCACATATTAGATACATATGAATGGAATGGTTAAGTCATTATCAAAATAGAGGTAATGTATAACCTCTTGGTCAACATTCTCCCCCTTTTTGACAATGACAAACCATTCCTCAAACATATTGAAAAGGATAAGAAAGTTATACCTTTTTCTTGTTAATTAGGAGGATTCATGATAAGAACAATTGGAATTTGCTCCCCCTCAAACTATGCTTCCTCTCACCTGCATGTTAGGTTTTCTATACATGGCAAAACCAATATCTGTGTAATATGTAATCCTTTGCATGTCACATGATCAACAACAAATTAACAAGAAAATGATCATCTAGGTAAGAAAGCAATAGTATAATCACAAGAAAAAATATGATTGAGTCTCAAACCATGAGATATTTCTCCCCCTTTTGACATTATAAAAAAGGTAGGGGGTAGAAGAGAAAAAACTAGGTCTTCTCCAAGACTCAACCACACAGATATGCAAAGATAATAAGCAATGTAAAAGCATATATCATACAACCATGAAGGAGAACATACAAACCAAGTCAGAATCAAAATATAGCTCAACAAGCACCAAGCATAAGATAACACATAGTAAATAGCCAAAGCGCATAGCAATGATATTCTAACTCAGAAAGATGTCCTCATAAGCAACTACAACCATAAAAGCGAGAAAATAGGAAATAAGAAAATAGTACAACTCAGAATAATGTGCCAGGATGTTGCTTATACAAATAAGTCTAGAAATATATATATAATAGATGTGCTAGACTATAAGATAAGACAACCTCCTAGACATCTAAGCTATCTATGTCAACTGCTTCCTCATCATCGCCTGGGTTGTAGTCCTCATCACCATCTGAAGGCGGGGCAACTGTGCCAGCAACAGATCCAGCACCATCATCACCATCCTCGTCAAAAGCATCCTCAGTGTCACCATCATCAGCATCAGCATCCTTGTCGGCATCCTCAGCCTATTCGGGCATCTCCTCGTCGTCAGGAGCAAAAGAGCGACCGGGCCAACGGGCATTCTTCTCGGCCCACGACATACCAAGAGCTAGAAGCTCCTTGGCCTACGGGAAGGATGGAGCAGAGTCCCCCAAGGAAGTGAGTAGAGAGGCCAGGGGGCCAGCAGGTAGCGGCAGATATGCAGGAGTGGAGCTACCAGAGGGATACTGAGGTGGAGCAGCAGCGGAAGGCTCGATAGCATATGGTGGTGGAGCAGGGAAGTAATGCTCATATGCATAAGAGGCATAGGCACTACCTGGGTATGGCTGGTAGACAGGGTAGGGTGAAGCACAGGATAGGTTCATGGTAGACATGATCGAACACAAATCCTGATGGAGGTGGTCCTGGACCTGGAGATTGTACGCCTGTTCATGCATCATGTATCCAAGAAGGGTTTCATTTGATGCTCTGAAGGACGCATGGCTAGGGCGGGGATGAGGCTGCGGGGATGGAGCATGGGTGGAGGTGGGAGGGGCACCAGAAGTAGAGGCTGAGGCGGAGCCAGAAGCACCAGGGGTAGAGGTAGGAATCGGGACAGCCTTCAGAAGGGTGGTTTCACTAATGCACACTCCTTTTCTAGCAACCGGGTAATGGAAGTTAGAAAAGAGTGATTTATCAGTGGCGAACTGGAAGAGACCATAGATCAGGGCTGGGTATGGAGGATGGGTGCCCTTGGTGTTCTTGCTGGTGTCAAAACAGGTCATATGGTGTAAGATGTAATGAGCCCATTTGACACCTATGTTGTTTAACAAACAATACATCATGACCGTTGTGTTTTCCGCAATGTCCGTTTGATTACGCTTGGTATGGATATTGTAGTTAATCACAAGGGCCAAGATGCACCTCTGGAGGTCAAGGGAGGATGAGGGCAGGGTTGACCGCTTCTTGTGGGCCGCGTCGGGTTTCTTTAAAAACCGATGAATGTCCGGTAGCGTCAATTCATGATGTTTATAGAAACCTTCTGGGTCAAGAAGATCGAAATACTCACCATAGTCCTTACACCAAGTGTTGTTTTCTTCATCTCCGACAAGATAGTAGTTGAAAGTTTCCTCAGAGAGTTGAAAACGATGACCGACGATCATCGATGTAAGAACTACTTCGGTATTCGACGGGGGAACAAGGGAATCGTAGTTCCAACGCAGATTTGCATAGAACTCGTGAACTGCTTTTGTGCTAGATAACTGATTATTGAAGCAATCACGTTCGATTGCTAGGGCGGATAAGTGGTGTGTGGCAAGAAGCCTCAAAACAGAGGTGATATACTCTTGAAAACGATTTGCATCAACTAAGGGGCGAAAAGGAAAAGGAGATCGTGGAAGAAGATCCTTATACTGATTTACCACCTCAATAGACACAAAAGAGGTGTTATCAAAAGGAATCAAGCGATTTACAGAGGAGGATGCTGGAGCATTTCTAGGGGCGGCATGTTTTCTCCTATGGGAAGCCATGGAAACGAAAACAAGAAGAGAAACCGTGCACACAAGTAAGACAAACCTCAAAAGCCGAAGAAGACACACCACAACCGCCCGGGAAGGTCAAGAACAGGTTGCTAAGTCGCCCTAGGGTTAGGAACGGGGGAGGGTTAGGGCTTGGGTTGAGAGCACGGGATAGGAAATGAGGAATCGGTCGGCTATTTTCTAGTTGCAAGGGAAAAGAGTCGGCCGATCCTAAGTTTTAAGTTGGCGCTGCCCGTCGAGCGGTCGAATTCTGAGGGTGTACAACTCGACCGAACGGTCCACTGAAGACAAGCTCTCGGCTCCTGATCGGTCGAGTTTTCCAGGGTGGAAACTCGACCGAAGGTCAACCTGATCTAGCAGTCTAAATCTTAGATTCTAGCCATATACATGCTGATTAAATTTATTTTTCCATTCTATTATGCATAATTAACATACCTAGGCACATTTTGCTCATCATTGGGCACTATTTAGTGATAAAACATGAAATTTGATAAAACCTAAAAATAAGCAAAAACTAAGCATGTTGACAGGCATTTTAATCACAAACAAGCATGTATATGAGCAACATAAGGTGAAGATTGACATGAGCAAGCATATAGGAGAGAGACCACTAGCTAGATCACATAGCAATATCATTCAAATCAACAATGAGCAGTTTAGATCGAATAAAATTAAATTGATCTCTAGCTAGAGGTTTTGTAAAAATGTCCGCCAACTGATTTTCTGTATCCACATGTGTGATATAGATGTCTTTCTTTGCAATGTGGTCACGAAGAAAATGATGACAAACCTTTATATGCTTGGCTCTACTATGCAATATAGGATTATAAGATAGATTAATTGCACTATTATTGTCATAAAAGATAGGAGAAGCATAAAATAAATATGTTAAAGTCTTGGAGCATTTTCTTCATCCATAGGACCTGTGCACAACAACTCCCGGCTGCAATGTATTCAGCTTCAGTAGTTGATAATGCCACTGTGCTTTGTTTCTTGGAGAACCAAGACACTAAGCATGGTCCTAGGAGGAAGCAAGTGCCACTTGTGCACTTTCTATCAATCAAACACCCTGCATAATCCGCATCACTATATTCTCTAAGAGTAAAATCCCTTGATTTAGGATACCATAGACCAAAATTTTAGGTTTTGGCTAAGTACCTCAAATTCTCTTAACAATAGTGAGAAGCGACTTCTTAGGGCAAGATTGAAAGCGAGCACACAAGCCAACACTAAACATAATATCAGGTCTAGAGGCAGTTAAATAAAGTAAACTTCCAATCATACCTCTATAGAGCTTCTCATCTACCTTTTCACCTTCTTCATCTTTGTCAAGTTTGGCGGTGTTTGACATGGGTGTATCCATCGGCTTCATATTCTCCATCCCAAAGCGCTTGAGTAGTTCAGTTGTGTATTTGCCTTGGTTGATGAAGTTTCCTTCCTTTGTTTGTTTGATTTGAAAGCCGAGGAAGAAGGTCAACTCACCCATCATGCTCATTTCAAATTCACTCTGCATAAGAACAAGATAAGTCCCACCAAAAATGATATCATCAACATATATTTGAATTATAAGAAAATGGTTAGAAGTGTGTTTTAGAAACAAGGTAGAATCAACTTTGCCCATGACATACCCATTATCTAACAAAAAGTTCTTTAATTTCTCATACCAAGCTCGAGGTGCTTGTTTGAGTCCATAGAGAGCTTTTTGCAACAAATAAACATGATTGGGTAATTTGTCATTTTCAAAGCCCAGAGGTTGAGCAACAAATACTTCCTCCTCGATTGTACCATTCAAAAACACATTTTTAACATCCATTTGATATAACAAGAAATTTTTATAGCTAGAAAAGGCAAGTAGCATACAAATAGATTCTAATCTAGCAACATGAGCATAAGTTCATCAAAATCAATACCTTCCTGTTTGTTTTATCCTTGTGCTACTAACCTTGCTTTGTTTCTTACCACTTTTCCATGCTCATCTAGCTTGTTGCGGTAGACCCATTTGGTGCCAATGATTTTTCTATCACTTGGTCTTGGCACTAAGGTCCACACACGATTCTTCTCGAATTGCTCTAGCTCTTCTTACATGGCAAGGATCCACTCATCATCACCAAGGGCTTCTTTGATGTTCTTTGGCTCTAGTTGAGAGATGAAGGCGCTATCTTCTTGTTCTTTGTTGTGAGCAGATCATGTCCTCACTCTCTCAAACGGGTTGCCAATGATCAACTCCTTGGGGTGATTCTTTGCAAAGCGGGGAGTGGGATCCTTCTTTTCTTCTTCTTTTTCTTCTTCAATCACCTTCTTGCCGTTGTCTTTGATGTTGAGGTCTTTTAAGATAGGAATTATTTCATCTGCAACATCATCATCACCAATATGCTTGCCAACAACAGGGTTAGTCTCAATAAACTTAACATTGATAGATTCTTCAATTTTAGACAATTCAATGTTAAATACTCTACATGCTCTGCTAGTAGTGCTATAGCCTAGGAAGAAAGCCTTATAGGATTTTAGATCAAACTTGTCGCGAGAATCCTTCATGTTTAAAACAAAACAAGGACATCCGAAAACATGAAAGAAATCAATGGATGACTTCCTACCACGCCATAGTTCAAAGGGGGTTTTCTTGAAAGTCGGATGTGTGAAAACTCGATTTTGCACAAAACATGATGTGCTAATGGCTTCAGCCCAAAATTTCTTAGGAGTGCCATACTCAAGAAGCATGGTCCTAGCCATCTCTTGTAGCGACCTATTCTTCCTCTCAACAACCCCATTTTGTTGAGGTGTGTGAGGAGAAGAGAAATTGTGCGAGTAACCCGATTTTTCACAAAAATGCTCAAAAAGATCATTTTCAAACTCTCCCCCATGATCACTACAGATACAAACAATATGGCAAGAAGCTTCATTTTCAACCTATTTACAAAAGCTCGAGAAAGCATGAAGAGTATCCCTTTTAGAAATGAGAAAGAAAGTCCAAGTATATCTAGAGAAATCATCAACAATAACAAGACAATACTTGGAGCCACGAAGCGTTTGAGTTCTCATTGGTCCGAATAGATCAATATGAAGAAGTTCAAGAACTCTCTTGGTACTCATGACTCCTTTAGATTTGAAGGAGGATTTGGTTTGTTTCCCTTGTGTACAAGGTTGGCATTCCTCATCCTTATCAAAATCCAATTTAGGAAGTCCTCAAACCAAGTCTTTTTTGTTCAACTTCTTCATTTGATGCAAATTCACTTGACCCAAATGACGATGCTAAAGAGAAAGATTGTTTTTATCCACAACTAAGCATCTATTTAGTATGGGCTTAAGAGCATAGAGAACAATAACATAAAGATTACCATTTCTAGTTCCCTTATATATAACATTGCAGGAAAGGGAATCTAGAAGCAAGCATTCTAAAGCAGTAAATAACACAAGATAACCATTATCACATAATTGGCTAACAATAATTAAATTGTGATGTAGGCCATCAACAAGCAATACATTTTTAATACATAATTCATTTCCTACATCACCCTCACCTATAACCTTACCCTTCTTGTTGTCCCCGAAGGTTACCGATCCTCCTTTCTTTTTCACAAATTTGTTGAAATGGCTTATTTCTCCAGTCATATGCTTATCGCAGCCACTATCAACAATCCATTTCTTTTTAACCTACAAGAAAAGAGGATGTCGGAACCCAACTCAAACTTTGGGGTCTAGGGTTAGCTTGGGGACCCATTTCATCTTTGGGTTGGTCCCCTTGGGCTTGTAAGGACAATAGGTATCACATTTGCAATGAATATAAACCATAGGGTTTTTAGAGCCAGAAGACTCTCCATTGAAAATTGGAGGTTCCACACTCTTCTTCTTACCCTTCTTCTTCTTACCTTTGGGAGCAGTCCCATTATATCCTAAACCACTAGTACCAACTTGTTTGGTAGAGTGCTCTAGGACATCATTTAGGGATTTCTTTCCCAAAAGAAACCTTTGCAAAGTAGATCTTAATTTAGCATTATCATCACTAAGATTTACAACAGTAGTAGATAGACTAGCAAGATCTTCTCTAGTATGCAAAAGGTCGGCCTCAAGACAGAGGGCTTTAGTAAGAAGAGAATCTTTTTCTAGAGTTAAGCTAGCAACTTCATTTCTAGGCAAAATAGGTCTAGAAGATAAATCATTAATTTGAACAAGCAATTTTGCATTTTCATATTTAAGAACAACTATCTCTCTTTTATAGGCGTATATTTCTTCTCTCCTAGCATCATCAATAAGCTTGAGTTCTACATTTTCAGTTTTAAAAGTATCAAGCTCATCTAGGCACTTTTGGTTTTCTATCTTAAGATTTTCAATATTTTTAAGATATGTACCATTCTCAACCTCTACTCCATTGTATTGAAGTTCAAGGTCAAGATATTGCCCTTGTAAGGATTCTATGCTATCAAGATGCAATTTTTCATTTTCATCAAGAATGTCAATTTTTGCATAAAGATCATCAACTATTTTGCCTAATCTTTTCCTCTTAGATTTACATTTAGCAAATGATGATTTTCATTCATTAAGCATATCAACGAGAGTTTCCTTAGATAGCTCAAGTAAATTAACATCACTAACCTTACTTACCTCACTTACCTCAATTTCATCTTCACTAGTTGAGGCCATGAGGGCAAGATGGCATTCTCCATCTTCGGAGCTTGAGGAGCTTGAAGAAGACTCCTCCCATGCCGCATGAGCTGCATCTTTGGATCTTCTCTCCTTCTTGTCTTTCTTCTTGTACTTTGCTTCTCTTTTATACTTGTCATCCTTCTTGTGGCTGCTCTTATGATGGCTCTTCTTGGCCTTTGGGCAGTCACTCTTGCAGTGGCCTTTTTGACCACACTCGTAGCACCTAGGAGTTGAGGAGGAGGGCTTTCTCTTGAAGTGTTTCCCTTTTGAGTAGTTGGTTTCATGATCATTGACACCTTCATCTTCACTTGAGGAAGGACATGGAGACTTCATGGCAAGTTGTTGTTGTCAGAACATTTCTTCAATTTGAGCTTTGAAGGTTGTGTCCTTTATCTTCTTTGATTCCTTCTCTTCTCTTTTCTCCTCTTCTTCTTGCTTGTCGAGCCTAGGTTCATGGGCTTGGAGGTTACCAACCAGCTCCTCGGTTGACAACTCGCTTAGCTTGTAAACTTCTTCAATTGAAGTGACCTTTGGATCCCATCTCTTTGGAAGAGATCTTAAGATTTTGACATTGATTGTACCTCTATCCATGACACTCCCAAGAGCTGCAAGGCTATTCAAGATGACATTTAACCTTGTGTACATGTCCGCTACTCTTTCATTCTTCCCCATCTTGAAGTTCTCAAGAAGACCACCAAGCATGTAAACTTTGGCCTCCTTGACTTGCTCGGTCCCTTCATAGGTGACACACAACTTGTGCCATATCTCATGCGTCGTGTCCCAAGAAGAGATCCGATTGAACTCGGATGGAGTAAGGGCGGCGTAGATGATGCTCACGGCTTTGGCGTTGAGTTGAGCATGCTTCATCTCATCTTCCGTCCATGTGGTGATGTCCCCTTTTGGATCTTCATACTTGAGATGGACAATCTTCCACATTTTGTAGCTCACCCCTTGTAGGTAGAATTGCATTCTCATCTTCCAATATAGGAAGTTTATGCCGTCGAAGACCGAGGGTCTCATTGAGAAGCTTTCTTCGAGGTTGAGTGACCCAAGAGTCGAATCACCCATCTTCTCCTACTTGTTGAAGTAGCTTGGAGAAGACCTGCTCTGATACCACTTGTTGGATCAATGGGCTCTAGAGGGGGGTGAATAGAGCTACACACACTTCACAAAATCAATTAGACCACCAATTCAATCGTAGTGCAAAAACTAAAGCAAGCAACAATTTGATGTCCTATTCTAGCATACAAAGCAAGGATAAGAGATAATGAATGGCATGCACTTAGACAGGTGGTTTAGAGTAGTTCCACGTCCTAAACTTAGAAGCGATGTTAGTACACTACCTAGAGTTGGTTAGACTCTAGGATTTGCAACTTGGTTCTCTTATATATCACTATAAGATTACAAGATACATAAAACACACAACAAAGGGCTTAATTTCTCAAACTAAGATCTTCTACCTATCCAAGGACTTACCCACAAAGCAAGATTCTTCAGCCTTCTTCAAAGGACTTACCCAATCTTACCTTTGTCTTCAGCCTTGCAGGATTTACCTATCTCACTTGAGCTTTGCCTTGCACCTCTCCTTCACTTGGAGAGATTCTCCACGTTTTCTCTTCACCAAGGGATCTGGAGCAACGATCTATCTTCACTCTTGAAGATCAGCAACACATCTTCCCCTTCACTCGGAGAAGAAGAACAACAACTCCTCTTTCACTTGGAGAAGTAGCTTCAATCAATCTTCAATGGGATTTGGAGGTAGGAAGAGAGAAAGGAGAGCTTTACATAACACAAAGGATAGCTCTCATACACAGGGACCTAACTCACTCTCACAAAATTGTCTTGAAGGTAGAGAGAGAAAGGGGCTCAAGGGCTTGGAACACTCTCAACTAAGCTAGAACCAAGTTTGAAATGGAAGAGCAACTTGGAATGAAGTCCAAGGGGTTCTATTTATAGTTGAGGGTGGCCCTTTAAGTTGTGGGACACTTGGATGCAAAAGTAGTCATTTTTTGTTCAAGAAAATGGCTCTATTTTTGCCCAAAACAATTCACCAACAATCATATTACTTTTTCTGCAAATTCCGTACAGTGCAATCGGTCGAGTTCCAATGGGGGTAACTCGACCGATCAAGTAACAGGAAAACCGATATTCAAAGGATCGGTCGAGTTTGTCCTGAGGAAACTCGACTGACCATTTCAACTGGAAATGGCCTGCTACCCGATCGGTCGAGTTCTGTGGGTGCACAACTCGACCGATGCAATCTTCAGAAAATTGACCAAGGTTGATCAGTCGAGTTTCAGGCTAGGGAAACTCGACCGACCAAGTGCCTGAAATTGATTTTCTAATTTGCAATAAAAGTGATTAGTACTTGGTGAATTTTTTCCCAAACATTTTTCTCTTCTAAGTTACAAGACAATTCATCATTACAAGTGATTACATGGATGTTCTAAGGTCGTTTACATAGAAATCCTAAATTGCACACTTGTAGCCATTTTGGCTTGCACTTGGCCCATTCTAGGGCTTTGTATATATGATCCTTTTCATGTACCTAATGCCTGCAAATAATCTTAAACGCACATATTAGATACATATGAATGGAATGGTTAAGTCATTATCAAAATATAGGTAATGTATAACCTCTAGGTCAACACAAACTGCAAAGTTACTGTGTAATTTCTAACTATGTATATCGCCTCCCCCAATCCTATTTAAGAACATAAGGGATATTGTAACGACCCACACTTTTGAGTGTCTAAAAGACCTTAAAGTCGCAGATAATTACTCATAAATTCAAGGATCAGATTCAAGAAATAATACAGAATAGTAAACAATTTCTATTAATGAACAAATAATTACATGTTTGCATAAAAAGCTCCTCTAAGGAGTTATATAAAGTTTAGAAAGAGTTAGCCTATAAATGTGTGAAGATATGCCACTACGACTTCATGAATAACTTTAATATCTTCAACATCTTTATTTTGTAACCTCATGTCCACGAATCAAGTATACCTAATACCTAAAACACCGACAAACAAAATATGCAGTCAATATATGTTTATACTGGTATGTGGGTTCATCTAATAATATAAGTAAGCATATAACTAACATCTATTATTTGCACATAAGAAGGTAAACTTATTTTCATATTCTAACCCATATCTGGTCTACTACCTCAGGTGTAATTACTATCCCTCCTAGGCTCGTGTGCATATCCCTTAAGACCAGTCTGACCCAGGGTTCAGAATATTATTATTTATTTTAAATGATACTCATAGGACCTTTATAATTTTTAAGAAGTAAATAAACAAGCAAACAGTTCATCATTCATTCAATCTCATCAAGAAACCTTGACAAACTTAGAATTCAAGACATGTATTCATAAGTGTAACCATATACCTTATGCCATTGCAGAAACCATGTAGAATAACTCATTTACTTTAAGAGTGCATCCAAACATCCAAGCAACAAATCATGCAATCAACATAATCTGAAACACGCACACTACATAGGTATCACCATGTATTCACATTACATTAATCAGATCTAGATTCGCTCCTTAACTAGGGTTATCTCATGTTTGGACCAGGGATTAGGGTTACAGACCCTAATTCCATCATATCATGGTTTCTAAGATTACAACTTTTATTTATGCATATTAGGTGAAACCCTAATCATCAACTTAAGCATATTAGATTATCCATGATACCTAGATCATATTACTAGCATTAAGATCATAGCAAGGTATCAGTTTCAAAACCCTAAATCATCATGTACATGATTATTAATCTAGAAACATCAAATATCCATCATTATCAATAATTTCTTCATTATACATGTCTAGATCAGGTATTATCACAACATATATGAGTCTACTCAATTAAGCAACATATTAACCAAAATCTAGGTTTTCCTTTATACTAATCACTTCAACATTGGTATTGCATATACTTTTGGAACAAGAAGATTAATTTGGTTTTGATTATATTTTATTTAGATTCCTCTCATTTTTCTAAGCAACTTTCATATATAACTTATCAAAATTAGAGTAACCAATAATTAACTACATATTATGCAAGATAATCGAATTTGGACCATTTACACACTGGCACATCTGTGTTTTCTATAATCTTATACGCCATGTGGGCCCAGGCGCCGACCAATGGCTTCACACCCTATCAATGGCCTATCCACATGGGTGAGGTCTTTGATCCCAACTGAAAGACCATTATGCCCTTTCGCAGTGATCAGGGAGGATCACGCGGGTCAGGGTACATGGGTAGAATCCCTATTGGTCATCTTCTCTGTGAGTAGCCACTACTTAGGTAGGGCTGAGGTCAATCGAGAGGTTGACTCTCTCTATCAGAGTGGGATGGAGCAATCTGATGTTGGATTTACCTCCGGCAGGGTCCTCTGGACTTAGGGGAATCTATGGCTGAAGTCGAGAGGGTCGGCGAGCCTATTTTGTCGTCGGGAAAATGAATAAAAAATTACCTACAAGTACTTGGAGCAAAGCTATATCCTTGCCTACCAATTCCTTGTTCAGACGACAAAAAAAGCTTTGTCATTGCCCCACAATCCCTCTGGCATCCTCATCATGCTCCGTGACAGCCCAATCCTCCATCCCTGAGTCCTCACAGATGGAGCACAGACCGGTGCTGACGGTGCCCTGGGGAAGGTTGGCCTATGGCAAGTGCACCTCAATCAGTCTTGATTTGTATTCTACGATTCCATCATGCTATCATTCTCCTCTCAACGGGGTATTTGCTGGTCTTAAATAGCGCTGGGTTGGGAGCCCTCATCGGTCAATCCTCATCTCCTGGCTAGTTTGGGCATATCATATATGGGCATAATATTGGTGAATCAAGGGGTATATGACCTCGGCGTAGCCTCCCAGATCCAACATGACTTATCTCACGCCAAGAGACTAAGACGAGAGGGAGACAATCTGGATAAACCTAGCGGGAAAGGAGTCTGAGACTCCCTTACTTCCTCGGGTCAGGGAGATGATCCCCTTCACAGATCCAGAGTCCAGATCCGCCCGGACTCCCCTCAGTAGAACAAGTTTCTTCTTTTCTATATTCCTTTAACTAAAAGTCCTCTTTGGATAAATATTTCCCTAGAGCACACCATTATCTCAAATTATCTCAAACTTTGGGATAATGCCCAAGTTACCATTACCCACCTCCTATTAAAAGATAGAAGCTCAAAACCTTCTTTAATTATCTAAAATATAGTCCTTAATAAAAAAAGGTGGGTAATTCTTTAACTAATTATCCAAGCCACCTAACACCTTGGAACATTCTAGATTTTCTGTCATTAACTTATATTCTGATTATCTATCAACCAAAAATATCTTGGATATTTTTCATAATCATGAATCTCCTCGATATCTAAAACATATCTCAGGGACCCATATGTAAACTCTAATTATCCAATTGGACTAAAAAGTGACCCTAAGGCCCATGAACCACATCTTGGGCATCCCAAAGGTTCCATGATGTTAATTGCATTCCTTGTAACCAAACTTGAGGCTTTGGTAACCATTGCATCTTATATTAGCCTCATATGATCACATATGCTCAAAGCACATTATTTCCTTACATTGATCATTTCATCTAAATATAGGGTTTGGAATTATCAACCAAGATCCCTCAATTAACTTCATGGCTATATGCTCCCTAATTTATTTAGGCTTGACATCTATAAATTTCAAGGATGTAACGTTCACCCCTCCTTAAAAGGAATTTTCTCCTCCAAAATTCAGGCCTACTAAGCCTAGGTGAATGTGACTCATATTATGTTCAAAACTTAGGGTTAGCACCCTAGTTATATGGCTTAACAACTTTTCCTTAGTATATCAATTTTTGTTTTATCACTAAGATTGGCAACTGAATTGAAATTCAAGTATATCCACATCTCTAGTATACACATATTATAATCACTTGATGATTTCCTACTCATTGGTGATTTCTCTCTTCACCTAGGTTTCCAACTTATTATTCCTTTATTTCCACATAAGGGTGAGGTAACACCTCTAAACCTAGATCATGTCATTAACCTCAACTTAAGACATTTATTCTCATATCTAAAATTTTAAGCATAACATGTGTCTATCCAATCTCTCTCCCTCATAATGAAATGAAATAAGCATTTCACTACAGCCCGAATACAAAGTTCATTCCATTCTAAGAGCAGAGATGGTCTATCTGCACATTACCTTTCAATTTCACATTGTAAGTATAATGATACTCGATATGACTCTAAACTTAGTTATTCTTAACTTCATAGCATTCTTATATTCCATGAAGTCAAGTGTCCTTTTTCCTACTCTTAAATTAGGGCACAACTTCTCTCAAATTTTCATGACTTCCTTATATATTTTACATTTACACATCATGTATTATTATGAGCCTTATCCAATTCCTTGAGGTCTCTAGGGGTATAGGTACCTTCAGACAATTTAGACGTTGTTCGAGCAAGTTATGCAATTTTATGCACATTTTGGACTTTTATGCAATTTACCCAATTGAGAGGTTTCTCAGCAATTTATCACTTGCATTTTCCTTGTATATTCTCTAATTATTCTTGAGCTTGTTGAGCCATGGGGTGCCTATTTAAACCTTGGTTTAAAGGTGTTTTCTCCAAGGGTATTTTAAGGTTTTCACCTTTACGGATGAGCTACCTTTAGTATCTATCAACTAATGAATTATTTGATTGGTTGGGAAATTTGACAAAGGAAATCTGAGAAGGTCTATAAACATGGTGGGGGATCCGCTTGTGTGTGTGCTTGTATATTCTTAATAAATTAAGGCCATGGACACTTGGATAGATACTAAAACTTTAACTTTTTCTTTTTCTTCATCTTAAAGTTTCATATACTTATCCCCAAGCACCAAAACAATCCATTTTCTCTCCACCATCCATCCTTCTCCTAACCTCGTTCTCCCTCTGTACTTTTGTGAATTTTTCTGTCCAAGGAAGAAGAAAGTTGGGATCTTCTTGGAAAAAGGATCTAGGGTTGCAATTGACTTCATTTTAGGTTTGACAAAGCTTCCTTCTAGTGATTTTGACCTAAAAGAGTAAGAATTCCCTTCTTTCCTCCATTTATTTCTTTGTTATCCTTCCTCCTAGCTTTCTCCAGGTCGAAACCTTGCTATTCCATGGTAGAAAGTGATCTAAAGGTCCAAAAATCTACCTTTCTTGCTCCTTATGCTTAGGGTTTTCTCATTTGATGAAGAAAGGTGCTAGATGGACGAATTCATAACTTATTCTTGGATTTTCTACCCTAACTATTCAAGTTTTCTTCTATTTGGGGTTTCATCTTCTCATTAGAGGCAAGTTTTATAACTTGATCCATGTTTATTGCTTACCATAAGCTTTTTAGATCATGTTCTTTCTTGAAAATGATGATCCGTGCACTAAAAAGCTATGCTTGAATTGGATTTCAATTTTTATAATGTTCCCTGTTTTGATTTCAGTTTTATATGAACCTAGGATCATTTGTACATTATTCCTAAGGATAATATGACTTGGATCAGATTGGTTTGACAACATATGGTGCGAAGCACCTATCAACCAATGGTTAATTTTAGGGTTTTAAGTTGATTTCTTCTATAAACCCAAGACCCCATGATGGTACCATTACAACAACCCTATGGTGTTGTCTTCATGACAACTGATGCTCATGATCAAAGGTGTCATATGACAGTGAAAACCTATGGTCACCCCATTAGGTCAAGTTTTGGATCAATTAGAAGTATAATGATCAACCATTAAGTACCCTACTAATGTTATCAATCAATGATGACATAAACTTAATATTTGATGCTGATTAATGAATTTAGTGTTGATTTAAAACCTATGGTGATTTCATGATCACTAATGATGGTGAATCAGGTCTCCAAAACCTATGGTGAGTTAAGCATTGTAGTTTTAGCATCAATTAAGCCTTAGACCAATGGTTTCTTGGGTCACTTGATGCAATGGTCGAACCTATACTGTAATTGATGGCTTTAACATATGAACTTGACTCATGGTCAAGATCTAATGTTTATTCCTCCAATAAAGTGGAATGATGGATAATGTAATATGTTGGTCCTAATAATATAATTTATATGGTTTCCTTTATATGATCAACTTAAGGAGCTTACTTGTTGACAATGGATGGTTTGTTTTAAATGAACAGTTGATTGTGGTTTTTACCCTACTCTCAATGGAACTTTTTCTATTATTAATCAACGGTTGTCTAGGGTAAAATGGTGACTCTTTATAGAGCACAAATCAAGGACTTCATAGGTGGTTTATCCAAGGTGTTTACTTATGTAAATAATCAATGGTGTTACCTTTTAAACATCTAATGGTTCTGGGTGACATTGTGGTATGGTGATATTGGTTGAATGATGTTGGAACAAATGGAGGGTTACCCTTAATAAGGTAGTCTTACCTATTCACTCACATGAATAGAAGGGATGATAATCATATTGTGTTGATATGTAACCCTAATGAGGTATAGCTTGTTATACCTAGCTTTAATATAACTAAATGAAGGTAATTGGGTATGAATAGTCCTTGAGTGATTAATACAATCATGGAGTACTTTGTTACTATTGTTGAAACCCTAGTATGCTATAGCCCAATGGTTACACCTTGATTTATGTGTGGGTTCATACTTGAGAATAGTATGGAATGTGATGGTGATGCTTCACCTTATGCATCCATGATCCAATGGGGATGATGTGAGTTAGAGTTTGGGTATAAGTGCTAATTAGTAACATTGATATAATTTATCATGTTGAACCTAATTCTAATGCAAATAGATAAATATGAGTATTCATGTTTAACATTCTTATATGATGGAATGATGGTGGAATAATCTCCTTAACATGATCATAACTTTATTGTGTTAATTGGTGGTTATCATAGCCACATGGTTGATACTTTCTTATGCTAAACATGTGGATTGTGAATATGATGAGTGTTAATCATATCTAGATTCCTTGCATGTTTATGTAATAAAGAAATGTTCTTAATGTTAATATAGCCCTGCTATGATTGTTTATGAATATCTCCTAGCTCATTAATGCAATATTATGTTGATATGGTGTATTATATGTAAGTGATGTTGTCGAGCCTTGTTATAAGGCATGGAAAGATAATGATGATCTTGTAGGGAATAATATGATGGTCTTAATGACCTTTGGTCATGGTTGAGCTCTGAATGAGGTGTAATCCTCTTATGTTGATAAGGGTTGATACCCTATGATATTGTGAAAAGGATTTATATCATGTGATTGTATGATGGTCTTAATGACCTTTGGGCATGGTTGAGCCCTGAATGAGGTGTAACCCTCTTGTGTTGATAAGGGTTGATACCCTGTGATATTGTGAAAAGGATTTATATCTTGTGATAATATGATGACTAGTGTGGTCTCATGAATGGCAAGTGAATAGTATCATGTGATGATGAGATGAGAAATTATCTTTCACATGTTTTATATCTTTTCAAAGTTGTGATATTTATATGCTTACTAGAAGTGAAATAGGGTTTGTATGTCCACTTGTTTGATGCAGCCTTACTTCACCCAATTGGCATAATTAATCAAGTGAAACTCTAATTATGTAGTGCCCTATGTCGTAGATCCATCTTTAGTGTCAGAATTTGCTAGATGGTGAAACGAGTATTCCTAAGGGAAACTCGGAGCGCATAATGTTGAGTATGTGGGGGTGTTTGGTTGAGGATATATCCTTGTCATCCACATTGTGGATTCTGGATGTTGTCTATGGTTATGCCTCATACATCTAATGTGATTGAGAATGGTTGTGGTCGTGTCTTAGTGATTATAACATGATGTGATTGAGGACAACTGTGGTTGTACCTCATATTAGAGGGTTTTGTATACCCGGGTTTTGTATACCTTGGTTTCTAGTGTTGTGACCTATACCAAGGGCGGACTAGTGGTTATCAGCTTGACTATATGTCACTGTGGTGGTAGCTTTGACTGATATGTCATTACCTTTTTACTCATACTGATTGAGGGGAAGATATCTTAGGATATCAACACTCCTAGATCTTGTACGGAATCGAATAGCCCTTCGTAGGGACTTTGAATGGTATGATTCAAATTTCCCAGGGCATAATAAAACATGTAATATAGACGTGTAGCATATTTGTCTAGGGTTATACACAATATTTCACATTGGATGATAACCCTTATTTGTTCTCTTTACATAAAGATGATGCTTAGTGCAATTAAGAGATAGTAGATATACTTATGTTGTGGATATGCTTAAGATTGTAGATGCGTACATACAATAGCCATGGTTATGTTGATAACTATACTTCTACTGCTGATTATAATCATGATGCTAGCTATCTCATGTTGTTAGTTATGTTTAGAATGCTAGCCATGCCTTTATAACTAGGATGCATATAATGCTAATCATGCTTATCTAGGTAATTGTGCTTATGTTGTTAGCTCTTTTTATGATGTTGATATATTCAACCTATTAGACATGCTAATGGTTTAAGATATGCATATGTGGCTAGACTTATTCATAATGATAGAGATTCTATGTTACTAAACTTGCTCATGATGCTAGATATGCATATGCTGCTAAATTTCTTATATTATCCACAAGATAAAGGATGATAGTCTGGCCAATGATGATAGTTATTATCTACTCCTTTATGTATTTTGTTAATCATCAGTACTACTGCTTATTTGTTATATCTGATTAAATTGCTTAATTGTTTAATTACTTAAAAATGTTGTAATCAATAATTGTCGTTGGAGGTTATATCTCTTGCTCGGACATGGGCCTCGCCCTTATGGTTCACCACATCTCTTTAGGTAATATGAAGTGATGAAAACAAACTTGTGGTAGAAAAGAGGAGCTATAGTAATGAATATATGAGAAAGTTGATTAGATGTCTAGTGTGTCCTAGAGTCATCCATGTACTCTCAGGTTTGGGAGAGAAAAAGTTTGTATATATATGATGTTTCAAACGAATCAGACTTTTATTCGCATATTAATGTTTGTTTGTGTTGCATATATGAATATTGTTCTCTTGTCTATATATATGTGGCTAAGATGATAGAATAATTTGTATCAAATTCTTGTCATAGTATGGATATAAGAAATATGTCAGGCTCTTATGCAAATATTTCTGAGCGGGTGCTAATGTTGAAATCAGTTTTAATTTACCCATATTTTTAGGTATGTGATTAATTAGCGATTGATTGTGTTTTATGTTTTGAGTAATCTCATTTAGTGTAATGGGTCTCATAGTTACCTCCTGATCACTTGGTCATGTGCATTCAGGGCATATCAACTCCCAACCCATCGGTCGTATGTACCTTTAATACACCCTAATTAACCTAAGGATTGCATTAGGACTCTACCTGTAACATCCCTGACCTGGGTTATGCTTTAACCCTAGGTGTTTTGTTTAAGAAAGATAATTATATGCTTTCTCTTATCTTTTGAAAAGTAATTAAGTCTCAAGAGGAACTTATATTTCAATTTTAGTCCTTTTTGAATGATGTTGAAAATAATGTTTTATTTGTTTTGGACTAAAGTGCAAATTACCCAAGTTGAGGGGTTAAATAGCAAATGATTACATGATAAATATTCCTCAAGTTTAGAAGCATCACAATAATAAAAATGATGCAGAGGTATGGCTAGTGGTAGCCTGAGTACTCAAAAAAGGCTGGTAAAGCAATGTTTGTGCATTAAAACCTAGTTTTGGAGTAATGAGCAATTTACCCAAAACCCAGGGTTCAATATGCAAATTACCACTTCTATAGATTCCCTAATATTTCTTGGCATAATGTAGAGCAAATAAAATGAGAGGGGCATATCATTTGTATCATTTTGAAGGAGAGAGAATCTTGATATTAAAATAATCAAGATTTAAGCATAATTGAAACCCTAATTCAATTTAATGCAAAAATAAATATATTAATTGAAGTGCCCTTCAACCAAATATGTGTTGGTTGAAATCCATATATGTGGACGTCCTTGTGCCTTGCAAAGGCAACCAAAATATCCAAGTGAGTGGAGAGCCCACTCACATTAATAAAAGAAAAAGAAATATCCACTAACTTATGGATATTATTATTAAATGGATTAAGGTGCTTAATTTGTTTTTCTTTAAATCATGTATAATTGAGAGGAATAAGAGGAAAAGGAGATAGCCTCGTATGTAAGGAAGAGTAGGGGGCAATTGGCAAGGAAATGGAGTAGTTATCTCCTACTTTCTCTCTCTTAAATGAATTTTCAATAAAATGCATATATGCTCATTTATCCATGAGTTGAAAGGGTAATTTCGAAACAACTTTCACTCTTTGCTTGCAAAACGACCAAGGGAGCTTAGGAGAAACAGGAGGACGACCTAAAACATGTAGGTAAGCTCCATGGCCTTCTTTCACCTTGATTTCATGATGGAAATCACAAATCAATGCTTGATTTCTTATTTTCTTCACTCAATCTTCAACCCTAGCCAATCTTTTCACTCAAAAGCTTGAGGACGAGCTTTGGGAAGTTGATAAAGTTTCATTCACCATTGTAGACGTGAAGCTTGGAGATTTTAAGCTTCTTTGAAGGCGGGTTATATAACTTGAACCCTTATTCATTGTTATTGAATTCAATTCCTGAATCCTTTTTGTTCAATTGTTCTTCTTGAATTTCCTTTGAATAATTGATGAAACTACCATGAGAATGGCGGTAGATTTTGAAGGGTTGAAGCTTGATGATGATGACATCATCTTAATCACACATCTCAACAAAATTTAGTTGCAAACGGTTTCCACAATTTTGATCCAATCGGTTTCACCGAACCATTTGGTGATCAAACGGTTTAAACCATTTGGAGGTATAGGTTCAAAACTGTTTGGACATGGTTGACCGAATGAATGATTTGAACATTTGAGATTAGGAGTGGATCATGTTGTATGATGATCCAAAGGATCCAATTGATCAATTCCATCAATGGATGAACCACCAATTACAAACCCTAAATTGATTTGTTGAAGAAATCCCTTTTTGAATCCATTAGATTTCAAGACAATTGGAGCAAACGGTCTTGAGACCGTTTGAGTCCAAATAGTCTTGAAACCGATTGAGATCAAACGGTCTTAGGACCGTTTGGAGGTCAAAAGTTGATTTTGAATGATGGATGAAGATCCAATGGTGTTGGATTGATGCACAATCAATGGCTCAATTGATTGTCGATTCAACAAAGCAAAACCCTAATCAATTTGATTGATGGAAGCCCTAAGTGAATCTTTCGGTTTTGAGGCTGGATTGGACCAAATGGTCTTGAGACCGTTTGAGTCCAAATGGTCTTGAAACTTTTTGGGGTCAAACGGTCTCAGGACCGTTTGGAATCAAACGGTTTTGAAACTGTTTGGTGTTAAAATGCCAAAACCGAATGGAGGTCCAAAGTGATCAAATTGTTTGTAGAATTAAGGTGATGATTGATCCATTGATCCAATGGTTGATAATAATGATTATCAATGATAGGTACAAAGGTTGAATCCCTAAAGTACCTAGATGATCAATACCTTTAGAATGTTTAACCCTAAAATTTTATGAAAACAACAACTCAATACACTATGTCAACCATAGGTGTATGTACATGAACAAGAGGTTGATATAACCTAATCAAGTTGGAAGTAATTAATATCCTAGATAGGATGATAGAAAGGAATTCATACATAAAGTGTTAATCATGTAGAATATGTGATTAGGGTATGATCATTGGTAAAAATACTAAGAAACCCTAATTGAGTAGGTTAATGAACCCTAACCCTAATATTGGGCAATTCTGAGTGAAACCCTAATCTAGGGTGATATCCTGTGAAATCCTGATGCAATATGTGATGTGAGACTCTAATCCAAGGTGATGTTGTGTAATGATACATGAAACTCTAATATGGAATCCTAACCCTAATACAGGGTGAAAGTATGTGAAACTCTAATTTTTGGGTTATAGTGCATGAAACCCTACTCTTGGGTAATATGATGATGAATCATAAACCTAATGTTGGGTAATGGGATGAGTATCCCTAATTATTATGAAATAGGAAACCCTAACCCTAGAGAGGGAATAGTGGTGTTACCCTTGAATTGCATGATACTGAAATGTAATTGATAAATTTGTTATCATGTGTACTAACCATGTACGTATCATGAGATGATGAACATAGCCAGGTATGAGCTGTGATGCTTCATTTATTTGGAATTGTTTTATGGGCTTTGTGAGCCATAATATGCTTTGTTTCCTAGTAAGAGGTAACAAGAGATGAAATGAGCCTTAAGGGCCATGTGAAATGCTTGTGTAGCCAGTATCATGTTTACCTTGGTCAGATGACCTGAAAGTGATAATTACCTGATAAAATGATAACAATGCTTAGTGATGAGCTAAGGGTTTGAATACCCAGAACCATATGATTATGGTAATGAGATTGTTGAGGAATGAGAATTCCCAGTATTTAAATAAGGGATTGATATCCCAAAATCTTATAAAGATTGAGAAGTACTTGATGAAAGTAGTACATGTTTTCCTTGTAGCATTTGTTATAATAAGTTATGTTTGAAAACTTGGCTGATGCTAAAAAGATATGAAAATGTACTTAATTAATCAAGTGAAATCTATTCATGTAGTGCCCTGAGCATAGATCCATCATCGTCAGTAGTTGGTGATGGTGAAACAGGTTTTCTGTGTGATTTCCTAGAATGCATATTTTTGAATATGTGGGGGTAATTGGGCAAACATATCCTTATGCCCCATAGGATTGGCTGTGTGTCATACCCTATGTATGGGATTGGTTGCGGACCATACCCCAATAAGAGTATGGCTTCGGGCCATGACTCCTCATTATAATACCAGGCATTGGCTACGGGCCATAACCCTGAAGAGAGTATTTGTTGCGGGCTATAACTCTATAGAAAAGATTCCATTATACCTTGGCAAGCTAATTGCAGTTGACACATGATGTCTCTGCCAGATAGTCTCGAACTGACCGAGACATATGAGGTCTTGGATTTTGGCTCTTCCATTGACTTTATGTGGTACCGATGCTTAACGTAATCGTGGTCAGTTGGAGTATGAGCAGTGTATCTCATCTCCTCAGGGCTTAAGTATGATTGTAAAATGTAATAATCCATGTAGCATATTTGCTTAAGATTGAAATACGATAATCACTGGTTGATGTTGTTTGCTTAGTATATCCTAGGTGGATAATTGTCACTTATGTTCTTCAATTCCTTGTTGGATAAATGACATACTATTTTATCAAGTGATAGTTGAATTACTTTAAATAAGAACATTGCTCTAATCTGTTTAGACTTTGATTTAACTGTTGTTGATTATATATGATTTCACTGCTCAGTTTATTCCTATTAAATTGTAATAATAATGTTTTCGGCAGAGAGTTATATCTCTCACTGGGGCAGTTTACAATTGTCTCACCCCCGTGGGACCCAACATTTTTAGGTGGATACAGATGAGGTAGAGGAAGAAACTATATAGTAAGAGAAGAATAGCAGCAGCAGCAAGGACAACAGTAATACTTTAGGTGGAAATACTGGCTGTCAAGATTTGAATAGAGAGTCATATGTGTCGTCTCTGTACTCTCAGGTCCTAGGAATCAATGGATAGTGTTTTTATAATCGATCTGAGATTTTGGCTTGAGTGCCTCGAGGATTTTGTTACTTGTGCTTCTAACATGACAAATGTTGTATATTCATTCCTTGAGAAGAGATGGTACATGAATTTTACAATGTGAACCTGTATCTAAATATAATACTTTGGTACTTGTTTAAAGAGTTCTCCTAAGAATGGGTCGCTTTGGTAATGGTTTTAATTTTTAGTGATTTTCGTTAATCTGCTGCTAATGATCATTTCCGCATGTTGATTGTGTGGGTGTCGTCACAAGTTTAGTGGTATTAGAGCTCTAGGTTCGCTGAGTCTATAGAGACATAGGATTAAGGTTGTTGAGTTTGTTCTAGTGTTTTCTAGTTTATCTGATAGTATCTTCTGCTCATATAGGAGGAGAAGAACTTGAAGATGTCTGGATCACATGAGGAACATGCTGCCGAGAGCAGCGTTGCTGCACCAGGAGGAGGTGCAAGGGACCAGAATCGGGAGGAGCCCGTACCTGAACAACCCCAGTTCAACCAAGCTGATATAGGGAACCCAGCCTTCCAAGCTCTGTTTGGGCAGTTCATGGCGACTATGACGCATATGGCGGATAGGATTCCACCACCTGCACAAAGGGCACCAACCCACAATGAAGGATAAGGAGCCGACAAGACTTTTGAATGACTTTGCCGGGTTGGAGCCACAGATTATGCTGGTACAGCTGATCCAGCAGATGCTGATTTGTGGCTGACTGAGTTGGAGAAAGCCTTCAGAATCCTTATGATTCTAGAGGATGAGAAGGTGAGACATGATGTATACCTACTAAAGGGGAGTGTTGGCCACTGGTGGACAATAGAGGAAGGCAAGAGGCCAGGTGTTGAAGTCAGATGGGATGAATTCCGATGAGAATTCGTCATTAGACATTTCCCTAAGATATAGTTAGATGAGAAAATCTCTCAGTTTGAGAGGATAAGGCAAGGATATATGAACATTAGTGAGTATGAAGCTAAGTTCATGGAGCTTTTGCAGTTCTGTCTGCATATGGCAACAACTGATGAGGAGAGAATTCAACATTTTGAGAAGGGGTTGAACGCTGAATTGACCACTCCTGTGTCTGCTTTAGAGAACCGGGAGAGGTTTGCTAATTTTGTGGAGTCTGTGAGACTGATAGATAGGTCTGTGATAGAGAAGCGTCAGACCAAAAGTAAGAAAGAGTACACACAGTTTCAAGGACAAAGGTCCGAGGGTTTCAAGAAGTTGAGATTTTTTGCACCGACAACACCAACAAGGTTCAATACCGAAATGCAGTGGATGTCAAGTAAGGGTAGGGGTCGTAGTTTTCTTCCAAATAGAGCCCCCAGCACAACATCAACATCGGTGATTGGGCCTTCTAGACCTCATCCAGATACTATAATTTGTTATCAGTGCAGACAAGTGGGACATATGGCAAAAGATTGTCCAACTGGGAACACAATGGTGACTCAACCCCAGAGGCAGAGTCAACAAGGCTCGCAAAGACGACAATTTTCGAGTGGCGCTAGAGGACGTGGACAAGCGTCCCAAGCTGGATCGTCAACACCCAACAACCGAGTACAGGGTCAACAACAGGCAACGACTAGATTCTATGCAATGAATCAACCCAAAGCAGTAGTCAACCCTCAGGTTGTGACAGGTCTGATGGAACTATTTTGTTCTGATATGTATTGATCCTGCTTCGTATCTGTATTAATTGATCTGGGTGCTACACATTCCTTTATCACTCGAGAAGTGATTCATGACTGCAACATGATTTCCAGTCATAAAACAGATAGTTTGAGGTTAGAAACCCCTTTGCTGGAATCTGCATTGTTGCACGAGGTATGTTCTCCCTACATTCTTTCCTTTTCTAAACATCGCATTCAGGTGGATCTTATACCACTTGAAATGCACGGGTTCAATATAATCCTTGGGATGGACACCTTAGACAAGTATAAGGTTGTCTTGGTTGTGGTTCCAAGTAGGCTGTGTTCACAGATAACGGTGACACATGGATCTTTCAGGAAGATAGAAAGATTCTTCCAACCTGTTTAGTGTCAGCTATGGTAGCTGAGAAGTTGATGAGACAGGGATGCTTTGCATTCTTGGCACATGTGGTAGATACCACAATGAAGAGCCCTAATTTTCCTGAGGTTCCAATAGTTAGGGAGTTTGAGAATGTATTTCCTAAAGAACTTCCATGTGTTCCCCCGTCCCGAGAGATTGATTTTGAGATTAATCTAATCCTAGGTACACAACCAATAGCACAAACACCATATAGAATGGCACCTGCTGAGATGGCAGAACTCAAGAAACAACTGTAGGAATTGCTGGAGAAGGGTTTTATCCGACCGAGTACTTCACCATGGGGTGCTCCGGTCCTCTTTGTTAAGAAGAAGGATGGGTCTATGCGATTGTGCATCGACTATAGACAGTTGAATAAAGTAACCTTAAAAAACAAGTATCCTCTGCCAATGATTGATGACTTGTTTGATCAGTTGTGTGGTACAACTATCTTTTCTAAGATAGATCTGAAGTCGGGATACCATCAGTTGCATATTAAGGAGAGTGACATACCTAAGTCTGCCTTTAGGACAATGTATGGTCACTATGAGTTCATAGTTATCTCGTTTGGACTAACTAATGCACCAGCTGCATTCATGGAACTCATGAATAGAATCTTCCGGTCTTTTCTTGATCAGTTTATAGTAGTCTTCATAGATGACATTTTGATATACAATAGAGATGCTCAACAACATGAGCAACACCTCCGTCAGGCTTTGACTTTGATAAGAGAGCATAAGTTGTATGCTAAGTTTAGCAAGTGCGAGTTCTGGTTACCAGAAGTTTCTTTTCTAGGACATGTAATATCTACCTCAGGTATTCGTGTTGATCCTAAAAAGGTAGAATCTGTCCTGTAATGGGTATAGCCAAAGACACTGACAAAAATATACAGTTTCTTAGGACTGGAAGGCTATTACAGGAGGTTCATTAAGAACTTCAGTTCTATAGCTTTACCCCTAACCAAGTTGACCAGGAAGGAGGTTCCTTTTGTCTGGAAAGACAAGTGTCAACATTTTTTCCAGTTGCTGAAAGAAAGGTTAACCAGTGCACCTGTGTTAGTGCTACCTGAGCAAGGAAAGGGGTACATAGTGTTCTGTGATGCATCTAAGAATGGTCTAGGATATGTGTTGATGCAGGATAAGCAAGTGATTTCTTTTGCTTCTCGATAGCTTGAGAAACACGAGGAGAATTATCTGACACATGATGTAGAGCTAGCTGTTGTGGTCCATGCCTTGAAGATCTGGAGACATCATATCTATGGAGAGACATTCTAGATTTTCACAGACTATAAGAATCTAAAATATATCTTCTCATAGCATGAGTTGAATATGAGACAATGCCGCTGGATGGACTTAATCAAGGACTACGATTTTATAATTGATTATCATCCAAGGAAGGCTGATGTAGTAGTTGATGCACTAAGTAGAAAATCAGCATCACCAGCCATAGATAAAGCACAATTAAACTCCTTAGTGTTCTTTAAAAGAGATATGCTTATCTCCTTGAGGCAAAACAATGTACAACTTAAGGTATCATTGTTAGTCGGGTTGTTAACTGAGATTCAAGTGAAACCTACTCTGAGACAACATATTAAAGAAGCACATCAAGCTGATAATGTGATTCAACAGATCAGGTCAGAGTATGGTAGTAAGAAACGGGATGGTTTCCATGATTTAGATGATTAGATAGTCTATTACCATGGTAAGATGGTGGTACCTGATGCTGATAACTTAAGAAAGTTAGTTCTGGAAGAAGCTCATTCTTCAATGTATGCTATGCATCCAGGGATCACCAAGACGTATCATAACTTAAAAGATATGTATTGGTGGCCTAGATTGAAGAAAGATGTAGCTAAGTTCATTATGTGGTGTTCGGTGTGTCAGTAGGTTAAAGCTGAACATCGAAAGCTCGCATGAACAATGCAACCTTTGCCTATACCACAGTGGAAATGGGATCATGTAACCATGGACTTTGTGGTTGGTTTTCCTAGAACAGCCAAAAGTCATGATTCCATTTGGGTGATAGTTGATAGGTTGACTAAGACAACACATTTCCTTCCCATAAAAACAACCTATACCGCTGAGAAGCTTGCACAGATATATATAGATGAGATAGTGTGGTTGCACGAGGTTCCAGCTACTATTAGTTCTGATAGAGGTCCCCAGTTCACGAGTCGTTTTTG
Organism: Alisma plantago-aquatica; assembly: GCA_963693085.1. Taxonomy (NCBI): domain Eukaryota; kingdom Viridiplantae; phylum Streptophyta; class Magnoliopsida; order Alismatales; family Alismataceae; genus Alisma; species Alisma plantago-aquatica. Next base: position 1,352,866,585 of record OY856411.1, read on the forward strand.
GGAGCGACTCCATAAATCTTTGGGTACGCAGTTAAGGTTTAGTACAACCTTTCACCCACAAATAGAGGGACAAACTGAGAGGACTATACAAACCTTGGAGGACTTGCTTAGGGCATGTGTCCTTCAGTTTGTAGGGAGTTGGGATCTACACCTGAGCTTGATAGAAGTTGCTTACAATAATAGCTATCATCACGGTATTGAGATGGCACCATATGATACATTATATGGTAGACGTTGTAGATCTCCTTTGTGTTGGTATGAAACAGAAGAATATCAACTTTTGGATCCTAAGCTAGTACAGCAAACAACTGAGAAAATTAAAGTCATACAACAACAGTTGAAAGTTGCCCAGGATAGACAGAAATCATATGTTGATAAGCATCGTAGACCCTTAGAATTCCAAGTTGTAGATAGAGTATACCTCAAGGTCTCACCTTGGAAAGGTATACTTAGATTTGGAAAGAAGGGCAAGTGAGGTCCTAGATTTATGGGGCCATATCCAATCATTGAGAGGATTGGAAAGGTAGCCTATAAGTTGGAGTTACCACCTGAGATGCATAGATTGCACCGAGTGTTCCATATCTCCATGTTGAGGAAGTGTCATCCTGACACAGAGTTAGTGTTGCAACCTGTGGAGGTAGAATTAAATTATGATATATCATATGTTGAAGGACCTGTGTTGATTCTTGATAGAAGAATCAAAAAGCTAAAAAAGAAAGACATATGTCTTGTGAAAATTCTCTGGCATGACCATGGCATTGAATAAGCTATGTGGGAGCTAGAGGAAGAGATGAGGAGGAAGTACCCTTCTCTTTTCTCTTAATGATTTCGGGGATGAAATCCTTGTAAGGGGTGGATAATTTGTAACATCTCTGACCTGGGTTATGCTTTAACCCTAGATGTTTTGTTCAAGAAAGATAATTATATGCTTGCTCTTATCTTTTGAAAAGTAATTAAGGCTCAAGAGGAACTTATATTTCAATTTTAGTCCTTTTTGAATGATGTTGAAAACAATGTTTTACTTGTTTCGGACTAAAGTGCAAATTACCCAAGTTGAGGGGTTAAATTGCAAATGATTACATGATAAATGTTCCTCAAGTGTAGAAGCATCATAAGAATGAAAATGATGTAGAGGTATGGCTAGTGGTAGCCTGAGTACCCAGAAAGGGCTGATAAAGCAATGTTTGTGCATTAAAACCTAGTTTTGGTGTAATGAGCAATTTACCCAAAACTCAGGGTTCAATATGCAACTTACCACTTCTAGAGAGTCCCTAATTTTTCTTGGCATCATGTAGAGCAATGAAAATGAGAAGGGCATCTCATTTGTATCATTTTGAAGGAGAGAAAATCTTGATGTTAAAATAATCAAGATCGAAGCATAATTGAAACCCTAATTCAATTTAATGCAAAAATAATTATATTAATTGAAGTTCCCTTCAACCAAAAATGTGTTGGTTGAAATCCATATATTTTTACGTCCTTGTTCCTTGCAAAGGCAACGAAAGTATCCAAGTGAGTGGAGAGCCCACTCACATTAATAAAAGAAAAAGAAATATCCACTAATTTATGGATATTATTATTAAATGGATTAAGGTGCTTAATTTGTTTTTCTTTAAATCATGGATAATTGAGAGGAATAAGAGGAAAAGGAGATAGAATCGTATGTAAGGAAGAGGAGGGGGCAAGTGGCAAGGAAATGGAGGATTTATCTCCTACTTTCTCTCTCTTAAATGAATTTTCAATAAAATGCATATATGCTCATTTATCCATGAGTTGAAAGGGTAATTTCGAAACCACTTTCACTCTTTACTTGGAAAAGGACCAAGGGAGCTTAGGAGTAACAGGAGGACGACCTACAACCTGTAGGTAAGCTCCATGGCCTTCTTTCACCTTGATTTCATGATGGAAATGACAAATCAATGCTTGGTTTCTTATTTTCTTCACTCAATCTTCAACCCTAGCCAATCTTTTCACTCAAAAGCTTGAGGGCGAGCTTTGGGAAGTTGAGAAAGTTTCATTCACCATTGTAGACGTGAATCTTGGAGCTTTGAAGCTTCTTTGAAGGCGGGTTATATAACTTGAACCCTTATTCATTGTTATTGAATTCAATTCCTCAATTCTTTTTGTTCAATTGTTCTTCTTGAATTTCCTTTGAATAATTGATGAAACTACCATGAGAATGGCAATAGATTTCTAAGGGTTGAAGCTTTATGATGATGAAATCATCTTAAGCACACATCGAAACAAAATTTAGTTGGAAACAATTTCAACAATTTTGATCCAATCGGTTTCACCAAACTGTTTGGAGGTATAGGTTCAAAACCGTTTGGACATGGTTGACCGAATGAATGAGTTGATCATTTGAGATCAGGAGTAGAACATGTTGGATGATGATCCAATGGATCCAATTGATCGATTCCAAAAATGGATGAACCACCAATTACAAACCCTAATTTGATTTGTTGAAGAAATCCCTTTTTGAATCCATTTGATTTCAAGACAATTGGACCAAACGGTCTTGAGACCATTTGAGTCCAAACGGTCTTGAAACTGATTGGGATCAAATGGTCTCAGGACCATTTGGAGGTCAAAAGTTGATTTTGAATGATGGATGAAGATCCAATGGTGTTGGATTGATACACAATCAATGGCTCAATTGATGGCCGATTCAACAAAGCAAAACCCTAATCAATTTGATTGATGGAAGCCCTAAGTGAACCTTTCGGTTTTGGGGCTGGATTGGACCAAACGGTCTTGAGACCATTTGATTCCAAATGGTCTTGAAATCATTTGGGGTCAAGCGGTCTCAGGACCATTTGGAATCAAACAGTTTCAAAACTGTTTGGTGTTAAAATGCCAAAACCGAATGGAGGTCCAAAGTGATCAAATCATTTGGAGATTTAAGGTGATGATTGCTCCATTGATCCAATGGTTGATAATAATGATTATCAATTATAGATACAAATGTTGAATCCCTAAAGTACCTAGATGATCAGTACCTTTAGAATGGTTAACCCTAAAAGTTTATGAAAACAACAACTCAATACACGATGTCAACCATAGATGTATGTACATGAACAAGAGGTTGATGTAACCTAATCAAGTTGGAAGTAATTAATATCCTAGAGAGGATGATAGAAATTAATTCATTCATAAAGTTTTAATCATGTAGAATATGTGATTAGGGTATGATCCTTGGTAAAAAGACCAAGAAACCCTAATTGAGTAGGTTAATGAACCCTAACCCTAATATGGGGCAATTCTGAGTGAAACCCTAATCTAGGGTGATATCCTGTGAAATCCTAATGCAATATGTGATGTGAGACTCTAATCTAAGGTGATGTTGTGTAATGATACATGAAACTCTAATATGGAATCTTAACCCTAATACAGGGTGAAAGTATGTGAAACTCTAATTTTTGGGTTATAGAGCATGAAATTAACCCTACTCTTGGGTAATATGACGATGAATCATAAACCTAATGTTGGGTAATGGGATGAGTATCCCTAATTATCATGAAATAGGAAACCCTAACCCTAGAGAGGGAATAGTGGTGTTACCCTTGAATAGCATGATACTGAAATGTAATTGATATATTTGTTATCATGTGTACTAACCATGCATGTATCATGAGATGATGAACATAGCCATGTATGAGCTATGATGCTTTATTTATTTGGAATTGTTTTATGGGCTTTGTGAGCCATAATATTCTTTGTTGTCTAGTAATAGGTAACAAGAGATGAAATGAGCCATAAGGGCCATGTGAAATGCTTGTATAGCCAGTATCATGTTTAACTTAGTCAAATGACCTGAAAGTGATAATTACCTAATAAAATGATAACAATGCTTAGTGATGAGCTAAGGGTTTTAATACCCAGAACCATATGATTATGGTAATGAGATTGTTGAGGGATGACAATTCCCAGTTTTGAAATAAGGGATTGATATCCCAAAATCTTATAAATATTGAAAAGTACTTGATGAAAGTAGTACATGTTTTCCTTGTAGCATTTGTTATAATAAGTTATGTTTGAAAACTTGGCTGATGCTAAAAAGATATGAAAATGTACTTAATTAATCAAGTGAAATCTATTCATGTAGTGCCCTGAGCATAGATCCATCATCGTCAGTAGTTGGTGATGGTGAAACAGGTTTTCTGTGTGATTTCCTAGAATGCATATTTTTGAATATGTGGGGGTAATTGGGCAAACATATCCTTATGCCCCATAGGATTGGCTGTGTGCCATACCCTATGTATGTGATTGGTTGCGGACCATACCCCAATAAGAGTATGGCTACGGGCCATGACTCCTCATTATAATACCAGGCATTGTCTACGGGCCATAACCCTGAAGGGAGTATATGTTGCGGGCTATAACTCTCTAGCAAATATGCATTATACCTTGGAAAGCTAATTGCAGTTGACACATGATGTCTCTTCCAGATAGTCTCGAACTGTCTGAGACAGATGAGGTCTTGGATTCCGACTCTTCCATTGACCTTATGTGGTACTGATGCTTAACGTAATTGTGGTCGGTTGGAGTATGAGCGGTATATCTCATCTCCTCAGGGCTTAAGTATGATTGTAAAATGTAACCAGTCATGTAGCGTATTTGCTTAAGATTGAAATACAAGAATCTATGTTTGATGTTATTTGCTTAGTATATCCTAGGTGGATAACTGTCACTTATGTTCTTCAATTCCTTGTTGGATAAATGACATATTGTTTTATCAAGTGATAGCTGAATTACTTTAAATAAGAGCATTGCTCTAATCTGTTTAGACTTTGATTTAACTACTGTTGATTATATATGATTTCACTACTCAGTTTATTCCTATTAAACTGCAATAATAATGTTTTCGGCAGAGAGTTATATCTCTCACTGGGGCAATTTACAACTGTCTCACCCCCGTGGGACCCAACATTTTTAGGTGGACGCAGAGGAGGTAGAGGAAGAAACTATATAGTAAGAGAAGAACAGTAGACGCAGCAAGGACAACAATAATACTTTAGGTGGAAATACTGGCTGTCAAGCTTTGAATAGAGAGTCCTATGTGTCGTCTCTGTACTCTCAGGTCCTAGGAATCAGTGGATAGTGTTTTTCTAATCAATCTGACATTTTGTCTTGAGTGCCTCGAGGATTTTGTTACTTGTACTTCTAACATGAAAAATGTTGTATATTCATTCCTCGAGAAGAGATGGTACATGAACTGTACAATGTGAACCCATATGTAAATATAATACTTTGGTTTTTGTTTAAAGAGTTCTCCTGAGAATGGGTCTCTTTGGTAATGGTTTTAATTGTTAGTGATTTTTGTTAATCTACTGGTAATGATAATTTCCGCATGTTGATTGTGCACTTGTTATCTTAATGATAACGTGTGTCATCACACTACCCTTCCCAAGGGTTTCCTTAAGATGTCACATCTTTTATGCACCTTATTCTCTCATTTAATTCTTTAACTTGGATTTCCTTCATATCTCTCTTTTGAGTACACATTATGCACTGTAGTCCCAACATTTGGCTCTGGCCACCTTCCCTCCAGGGCTTGATTCCATGTTGGTCTTTCCTCTTAGGCTTGACCTTTTGTGATCTTCCCCTCCAGGTGCTTGATCCTAAACAACTGAACTATGGACTTGGGCCACCTTCCCTCCTAGGCTTGGATCCTTACTGGTCTTCCCTCCTAGGCTTGACCATTTCATGACCTTCTCTCGTGGGCTTGGTCATCCACTTAGGCCAACTTCCCTCCTAGGCTTGGTGCCTTTCTCGTCTTCCCAATCCTAGGCTTGACCAGTTATGTCACTCAGAGATGACATACTTGGGTTCAAAGAATGTAAGTGCTTTCATTTTTATATTTTTAACTCTTCACCCCTCTAGGTGAGGATTAATGTTATCTCAATACTTAAATATGTTTATTCACTTACCGTATAAGGGAGTGACCAAATCTAGGGTGCATTTGTAAGGCCCCTAAACTTGTTTAATGAGTTGAATAAGCTTAATTATCATAATTTAATTATTAAAACCCTAATATAACCTTGTGCTATTCTTTGAAATCATAATACAAGCTTAAGTTTCAAATTTGGTCCAATTTGGACGATGTTTGAGCAAGTTATGCAATTGTATGCACATTTTGGACTTTTCTACAATTTACCCAATTGAGAGGCTTTATTTTCAATTTATCACTTGCATTATGCCTCTTTTATATTCTATCATCATTATTGAGCTTTTTTATTAATGGGGATCCTATTTAAATCTTGGTTTGAAGGTGTTTTCTCTAAGGGTATTTTAGGGTTTGCCCCTTCATGGATGAGCTACCTTTAGTAGATATCAACTAATGAGCTATTTATTTTTCTTGGATATTCAAGAAAAGAGGGATAACCATATCTATATGAATGGTGGGTGAGCTTCTTGTGTGTTTTCTTGTATATTCTTAACAGTTTAAGGCCATAGACACATGGGGAAGCTACATTTACACCTCATGCTTGCTCCCATCCTTATCCATGGGCTATATTTACCTCTTCCTTTCCCAAGTATGACAATTTTCTGGATTTCACTTTCCTATAAATTGGAGAAATGAATCCACTCTATTTTTATGTAGAACTAAGTGCTCTAAGTAGAAGACAACCTCTTTTTGGAGAAGAAGGTCTCCTAGAGCTCCATTTAGCCCTACCTAGGGTTTCCAAGGTCATCTTCTAGGGATTTTGACCAAGCCAAGTTATTTTCTTCCTTCCCTCTCTATTTCTCTTTCTCTTCTCCTTCCTTATACATTCCTCCAGTTTGTAACCTTGTTGTTCCTTGGTAGAAATTGTTCTAAAGCTCTAAAACCCTACCTTTCTTGCTCCTTATGCTTAGGGTTTGCTCATTTGATGAAGAAAGGTCTAGATAGATGAGTTCATAGATTATGCTTGGATTTTTTACCCTACCTTCTTGATATTTCTTCTGTGTGGGGTTTCATCTTCTCAATAGAGACACATAACTTGATCCACATTTATTTCTTACCATAAGCTTTCTAGATCATGTTCTTGCTTGAAAATGATGATCATGCACTAAAAAGCTATGCTTGACTTAGATTTCGATTTTTATAATGTTCCCTATTCTGATTTCAGTTCAAGATGAACCTATGATCATGTGTACATTAGGTATAATATGACTTGTATCAGGTTGTCTTGACAACCTATGGTGCTAAGCACCTATCAACCAATGGTGAGTTTTAGGGTTTTAAGCTGATTTCCTTTATAAACCCATGACCCGGTGATGCTACCATTGCAATAACCCTATGGTGTTGTCTTCATGAAAATTGATGGTTGGATTAAAGGTTTTATATGATGGTGATAACCTATGGTCACCCCTTAGGTCATGTTTTGGATCAATTAGAAGTTTAATAATCAACCATTAAGTACCCTACCAGTGTTATCAATCAATGATGACATTAGCTTAATATTTAATGTTGATTAATGAATATAGTGTTGATCTAACAACCTATGGTGACTTAATGGTCACTAATGATGGTATATCAGGTCTCTACAACCTATGGTGAGTTAAGCATTGTAGTTGTAGCATCAATTGAGCCTTAGACCAATAATTTCTTAGGTCACTTGATGCAATGGTCAGACCTATACTGTAATTGATGGTTTTAACATATGAACTTGAGCCAATGGCAAAGATATAATGTTTATTCCTCCAATAAAGTAGAATGATGGCTAATGTAATATGTTGGTCCTAATAATGTTATTTAGATGGTTTCCTTTATATGATCAACTTAAGGAGCTTACTTGTTGACAATGTATGGCTTGTTTTAACTGAACAGTCAACTATGAGTTTTACCCTACTCTCAATGGAACTTTTTATGTTGTTAATCAAGGGATGCATAGGGTTAAATGGTGAGTCTTTCTAGAGAACAAATCTAGGACTTCATAGGTGTTTTATCCAAGGTTTTTACTTATGTAAACAACCAATGATCTTACTTTTTAAACATCCAATGGTTCTTGGTGAGATTATGGTATGGTGATATGGGTTGAATGATGATGGAACAAATGGAGGGTTACCCTTAATAAGGTAGTCTTTCCTATTCACACATATGAATAGAATGGATGATAAACATATTGTGTTGATATGTAACCCTAATGAGGTATAGCTGGTTATACATAGCTTTAATATAACTAAATGATGGTAATTGGGTATTAATAGTCCTTGAATGGCTAATACAATCATGGAGTACTATGTTGCTGTTGTTGAAACCCTAGTATTCTATAACCCGATGGTTACACCTAGATTTACGTGTGGTTTCATACTTGAGAATGGTATGGAATGTGATGGTGATGATTCACCTTATGCATCCATGATCCAATGGGATGTCGTGAATTAGGGTTTAGGTATAAGTGTTGATTAGTAACATTAATATAATTTATCTTGTTCAACCTAACTCTAATGAAAATATATAAAGATATGTATTCATGTTTAACATTCTTATATGATGTAATGATGGTGGAATAACCTCCTTAATATGATCAAAATCTTAATATGTTGATTGGTGGTTATTGTAGAGACATGGTTGATACTTTCTTATACTAAACATGTGCATTATGAATATGACGAGGGATAATCATATCTAGATTACTTGCATGTTGATGTAATAATGGAATGTTCCTAATGTTATTATAACCCTTCTATGATTGTTTATGAATATATCCTATCTCATTAATGCAATATTTTACTGATCTAGTGTATTATATGTAAGTGATGTTGTTGAGCCTTCTTATAAGGCATGTAAAGATAATGATGATCTTGTAGGGTATAGTATGATGGTCTTAATGACCTTTGGGCATGGTTGAGCCCTGAATGAGGTGTAATCCTCTTGTGTTGATAAGGGTTGATACCCTGTGATATTGTGAAAAGGATTTATATCCTATGATAGTATGATGGTCTTAATGATCTTTGGGCATGGTTGAGCCCTGAATGAGGTGTAATCCTCTTGTGTTGATAAGGGTTGATACCCAGTGATATTATTAAAAGGATTTATATCTTGTGATAGTATGATGACTAGTGTGGTCTCATGAATGGAAATTGAATAGTACCATGTGATGATGAGATGAGAAATTATGTTCCACACATTTTCTATCTTTTAAAAGTTGAGATATTTATATGCTTGCTAGAAGTGAATTAGGGTTTGTATGTCCATTTGTTTGATGCAGCCTTGATTCAGTCAATTCGCCATAACTAATCAAGTGGAACTCTAATCATGTAGTGCCATGTGCCATAGATCCATCTGAGTTTCAGAACTTGCCAGATGGTGAAATGAGTATTCCTAAGGGAAACTTAGAGCACATACTGATGACTTTGTGGGGTGCTTGTCATTCTAAATTCAAGTGTTTAGGGAGGATGACTACAATCATACCTAGCCTTAGTTTGATAATGGCTACAGTCGTGTCTCGATGATTATATATGTGACAAGATTGGAGGACAACTACGGTTGTACCTTGGATAGTAGGGTATGTATACCCACCTCTTTTTACTAGTGTCGTGACATGTACTAAGGACAGACTAGGCTGTTAGTAGCTTGACCGTATGTGTCACTATGGCAGACCCGTACTGACTGGGGGCGGACAAGATCTTAGGAGTCTGACTCTTCCTTGATCTTGTATGGCTCTGATTTTTGCTTAGCAATGGTTAGTTGGATTTTGAGTGGTATCCTCAATTTCCTCAGGGCATAATAAAAGATGTAACACAACCGAATAACATATCTACTTAGGGTTATACATGACGCTTAACATTAGATGATAACCCTTGTTTATTCTCTTTACATAAAGATGATTCTTAGTGCATTTAAGAGATAGTAATTATACTTATGTTGTGGATATGGTTAAGATTGTAAATGTGTACATACAATAGTCATGCTTATGTTGATATCTATACTACTACTACTGATTATAATTATGATGCTAGATATATCATGTTGTTAGTTATGTTTAGCATGCTATCCATGCCTCTATAATTATAAATTCCTATACTTCTAATCATGCTTATGAAAATACTCGTGCTTATGTTGATAGCTCTGCTTATTATTTTGATCCGTTCAAACTGTTTGATGTGCTAATGTTGTTAGATATGCTTATGATGCTAGACTTATTCATGCTAATAGAGATAATATGCTACTAGAATTTCTTATGCTAGTTATGCATATGCTATTAAATATCTTATACGGTTAATAAGGAAAATGATGATAGTCAACTTGATGATGATAATTGTTATTAGCTTCTTTATGTATTTTTTTAATCATCAGTGTTGTTGAGCCTATTTGTTATATATGATTAAACTTCTTAAACTGTCTCATTACCTAAAAATGTTGGAATCAATAAATGTTGTTGGAGGTTATATCTCTTGCTAGGACATGGGTCTCACCCTTGTGGTTTGCCACATTTTTTTAGGTAATCAGAAGGATGAAAACAAACATGTGGCAGCAAAGAGGAGCTATAGTAATGAATCTTTGAGAAAATTGATTAGATGTCTAGTGTATCCTAGAGTCATCTGTATACTTTCACGTATGGGAAGGAATAGTTTGTATATGGTGTTTCAAATGAATTGGACTTTTGTTAGCATATTAATGCTTGTTTGTGTGGCATATAGGAGTATTGTTCTCCTGTGTATATATGTGGTGGTTAAGATGATAGAACAATTTGTATCAAATTCTTGGCATAGTATTGATATAAGAAAGATGTTATGCTCTTATGTAAATGTTTCTGAGCGGGTGCTGACGTTGAAATCAATTTTAATTTACCCATATTTTTGGGTATGTGATTAATTAGTGATTGATTGTGTTTTATGTTTTGAGTAATCTCTTTTAGTGTAACGGGTTCTCACAAGTTGATATTAGATCTTTAGGTTCACTGAGTCTACAGGGACACTAGGACTTAGGACTAGGATGATGTCAAAATTAGGAATATGACATAAAAATATGGTGCATACTGCCTAATCTCAATATTTGGGTGCCCTGGCCAAGTATTCAATTATTGAAGAAAGGTAAGCATGGAACTCTTAGATTATTATCTTTCTGATTACTCTGATCAAGTAGTCATTTTGAGACAATCTAAAGAGCATAACGAATAAGAAATCATGGTGTGGATATCTCAATCCTACCTTAAAGAAGATGAGAATTGCATCATTATCTATCAAACCTTGAATGTTTGGTAAATATAAGATAAAGATACAACACCATGAAATCTAAATCTTAATACAAATAAGGAAAAGAGGAGTTCTTGAAGATGTGATTCAAGAAGATAATAAAGTAAAAGACAGACATGTCTATGCTTATAAAGTGAATCAAGGTATGAAATCCACATAAGATAGAGAGAACTCCTACAACAAGTACAAAATGAGAAGATGAATGGGAACAATGGAAAAGAAATAAGGTGGAATCCCAAGTTAATCTCAGACCAGCTTATGTGCGTAAGAAAGTGTTAATGAAAAATCATCATGGCATGTGAAAGAAAGTAAGGGAGATGATCCTGATTTAATGAAGGAAATATTGAATATGATGATTTACATGTCGATAAATGGTTGAAAAAATAATAAAATAAGAGAACACACCAAGTGTGATAAATAGTCGTCAAGGAAGGAGTAATGAGATATGTTAATCATGATGATTCTTATGCTAATGGAAGGGAACCCAAAATGAAAAAGATAAAATGATACATAAGAAACTGTAACCTGCATAATGAAAGTAGAATTGGTTACATTTTTGCTAGTGGCCCTTGAAAAATACTACTATGGTATGGGAAGTGTGTTTCCTTTGTGTCTTTCCTTTCTAGGGCACAACTTTCAAGTGGATCATTATCACTTGGTATGTGTGGATTCTCTACAAACATGAGGGTGGATAGCTTATTACAGCATAAGGTTGTTTGGACTATTGTTCCAAGATCATAAAGTTTGTCATGATTTTGCTTTTGAACCTTCCAATAATTAGGAAGACTCGTATTATATGTTTTGAAATTTATTATGTTGGTAAAGGTAGATGATATAAGGTGTGAGTTCCTTATAGCACATGAGGTGGATACTAAGGTAATGAATCCTAGTATCCAAGATGTATCAATAATATGAGAAATATGTGAAGGTTGGAGATGTTTATTAAATGAACATTCCAAGTATTCCTCTCCTGTATATATATATAGAGAGAGAGTTGATGATGATCCTATAAATGTTGTTTGGAAGGAAAAACAAAAGTAATTATGTAATGTTGTGTATGGTTTAATGATAGCTGGGCAAGACCACTATCAAGGATAGATGGTTGTTGGTCAATAGATATGTGATATTGTGTTCCTTTAAGATAAATCTATGATCAAATGTCATTGCATAAGAGTTAGATTGGATGACATAATTCACATGACCATGATGATTTTAGAGTTATGTCCTTTAGAATAACCAATGTACAAATAGAATTTATGAATAGGAGGAATAGAGTGTTCCAGTCATGCCATTCAAGTTATATCAAGCGTTGAATGATGGCATGTCAAAGTATTTCAAATATGGTAAAAAACATGATCAATATTTCTTCAAAAACCTTAGGATTTTCAAAGTAGCAATAGCTATGAGACAAGTTGAACAAGAGTGATATGGGGTTGATTAAATTTCTTTATGAGATCATGATATGTCTTATAAGTAGGTTGTGTAAATCCTAGTAAGGTGAAGATAGTGTTGTTGTTTCACCCCTAACAAGGTTGACTAGGAGTCCTGTTTCCTTGTATGGAATGACAGGTGCCAGCATCAACATTTCTTTTGATGTTAAAAAAGAAATGACAAGAGTTCTAGTGTCAGTGTATCAAAAATAATATGGATATATTGCTTATTTTTATTCTTCAAGGAATGGTATGGGACACATGGCATGATTGGTAAAAAGCTAGCAAGTCTGACTTTTGAGTAATTTGTTGATATAATGGATATAATTTTAGGATGATAGATAGAATTTAAAGTTGAAAGTTACTATTAGATTTGTACAGGTGGCACAACAAGTTTATATGTTCCATATTTGCAAATGTCTTCTTATGTGGGGTTTTTGTGCTGACCCAAGATAAGATATATATGAATTGAAAGAGAAGAACATGACCTCTATAAGAGAAATGTGACATCACCATTATATGAAAGTAACCATGTGAAGGTAATAGGATGAGGTGTAGAGGAAGTACCCATCTTTGTTTACCTTGGATTTTGGGGGCGAAATCCCTGTTAGGGGTTTATAGTTGTAAGGCCCCTAAACTTGCTTAGTGAGTTGAATAAACATAATTATAATAATTGAATTCTTATAACCCAAATATAAACTTGTGATATGCTTTGAAATCATAAGACAATCTTAAGTTTCAAATTTGGTCCAGTTTGGACACTGTTTGAGCAAGTTATGCAATTTTATGCACATTTTGGACTTTTCTGTAATTTATCCAATTGAGAGGTTTTATTTGCAATTTATCACTTGCATTATGTTCCTTGAATATTCTATCATCATTATTGAGCTTTTTGATCCATGCACACCTATTTAAACCTTGGTTTGAAGGTATTTCCTCCAAGGGTATTTTAGAGTTTACCCCTTCATGGATGAGCTACCTTTAGTAGCTATCAACTAATGAGTTATTTGTTTTTTTGGAAATTAAAGAAACTACAGATAAGCATGTCTCTATGGATGGTGGGGGAGCTTCTTTTTTGTGTGCTTGTGTAACACCCTAACTTTTTTATAACTAATGCTACATTAGAAAGCCTTAGTTTTAAAAAAATAGAATTTTAATGCTTCATACAAAATACATGGCAACTTAGAGACCAAATAATAATGAATAAATCATGTTTATCAATAATATTTCATCATAAAGTTAATTGAAACACAATTTCATCAAAATTAACCCTAATTAGCACATTAGTAGTATATAGGGGTTTCAAAGTGAAATTGACCATTTTGATAATAACAATGTGACCTAAAAAAATTTATGTGAACTTGAAATAGTAATATCCAACTTTATCCAAAATATCAATCTATAGATATTTATAGATGGGTTTGGATAATTAAAATAAGATTTAACTTAGAAAGGAGATACCATACAATAGAGAGTTTCAAAATTGAAATATAACCTTATTTTTAGAATCCTTGTACTCAAATTAGTGAACAATACACATTTGGTTAGGTTTGAACTTCCTTTGATGATTTAATTTGAATTGATAAGAAATTACTTCAATACATTAATATTTTTGTAAATAATCTAATCCTAGTCCAACATGACTTTGTTCACAGACCATTATTTAGAAATTAAATGTCATGTTGTGATTCTTTGGACCTCAGATCTGATCAAGTGGCTGAGATCTTAACCCCTGATCTATGGGTTCACCCGATGACACTTGGGCCATCTCTCCCACCCGTCCAAGTCCTACTCAGACTGGAATAGTGGCGACTGGCTTCAACCCTCCCGATCTCGCTCTCTGTTGACTCCCATCACAAACCAATCTCTCCCTCACCATCCTCAAATCTTTCTAAATCTTCCAATCCTTTAGGCGTTAGGGTTTGTGCCCTAGAACACTCAGTCCACAAGAACCTCCTCTCCCTCCCCTATTTCTTCCTCCGCACGTAATGCTACCATTCTTAGATGGAAAAACCTATATATAACCCACCGAAATCGATCATTGGGCACCCAAAAACATAACACCACTCTCACCAAACCCTGGTTTGCTCCCTTCGCTTTCAACCACAAGGTCATGTTGTTGTGGCCCACTGATACATCGACACGGTGCACTCATCCATCGCCACACCAGAAACTGAAGAGAATAGGCCCCTCACTCATCCAGGAAGCTTTATAGCCCTCCAATTTGACTCAAATCAAGGTACTTTGGTTTTCCCCTTTTCAAACCCATGAACTCTGTTATGAAATTATCGATTGTTGCTCGTGTTTCAACCCTTTTTTCGTGTTCCTCACCTCCTTCACCTTCACCAGGTTGCGCCGAACTAGTTTCCATCGCCGATTTTCTTTGCCTATACAAGATGTCCCAGATCCTACAAGATCCCCTGGTCTCCTCGTTCTTCCATGGCAGACGAGCCATCTTGGGCTCTTGGCCACCACAATGCCCGATATCAGGCTTGCCAGGTTCGGCCAGGGATGGGGAAGGTGCCTAGCACCCCAGTTTCCATTGACATGATCAAGACTTCAGTTTTTCTTCTCAAAATAGTGGTGTTTATTGCTTGTGTTCTTTACTACTTCGTCACGCGAGGTGAGTTGGGAAAGAAGATCCCAAACACCACTTTCCAGTTTTTCCCTTGTTGTGTTAATCTATGTATCATATCTGCATGGGCATATTTGGGTTTTAGCCACCTATAACACTCACCAGTCACATTGG
The DNA here is from genome assembly GCA_963693085.1 of Alisma plantago-aquatica. Lineage (NCBI taxonomy): Eukaryota > Viridiplantae > Streptophyta > Magnoliopsida > Alismatales > Alismataceae > Alisma > Alisma plantago-aquatica. The sequence goes on from OY856411.1 coordinate 1,352,881,948, forward strand.
AGGGTCCTGGACAAGTATCCATGCCTGATTGGGCCAGTTGGGCAGGGCCCGCCAACGCGATAGGTTGGTTGTTTGCCTAGTTGGATTTTTTGGTGTTTTTCCATTGGCCAGATCTTTGAAAAATTGTATTTAATTAACCAATTGTTAGAAAAATGTGAGAAAATACTCGTTGGAAAGATAAAAATGCAAGGAATCATATTAATTTAGTTTCAAAGTCTGTGTTGACTTCTTTTCCCCTAGACCATCCAAGAACCATGAAACCCTAGGAATCAACTTGATTATATATATTATAAAATTCTAATTTTTCCAACAGGATAATTAGGGTTTCCTCAACATCAAGAGAACACTAAGAGTTGCTCCAATCTCTATAAGTGGTCCATGCACTTTGAACATACTTATTGGATGTTTATATGCTATTATGTACAATGTTCATGTTATTATGTGAATGTATTATGCATGATATATTCTTATTGATTCAAGATTAAAAGTCAATGGATAAATGAAATCTTTTTTTACAATTTATGTTCAAGAATCATCATATCATGTTATATTCATGTTTAAGATAAATAGTAAAGAGTATTCAAGAGTAAAAGAGTAAAGATAATGAATGGACCTTATATAAGATCCTCGTCATGGGCTTTCCTAGCATACAATGTACTTCAGTACAAATCATGGGGTTTCCTAGCATACAAAGCACCTCAGTGTAATTCATGGGCTTTCCTAGCATATAGAGAACTTTTGTGCAATTTGAGAGCCACTTAGATGCAAAGAGAAGAGACACTTCAATGCAAACTTGAGGAATCTTATATAAGTAAAATAAAAGACAAGGCTAAAATGCCAAGTTTACTTTCATGATGTTAAATGTTTTCTTTTCAAAGTATATGTTATTTCTCTTTTATAATATACTCTATTCCACTTACAAATTGTTTTATACATGGTTGAGGGGGCAATGCCCGTAGAAAAGGAGAAACATCAAGAACAAAGCTAGCTGAGGACCAGTTGAAGGAGGAACTGAAGGACATCTAAGACCAGACCTGGTGGGGTGCCAACTATCAATAGATTTGATTTTTCCTTTATGCTTATGAGACATGTGTTTTATTTAGAGTGTGAGTTCTATTTTATGTTGGTTTAATCAAACTTTATTTTTATGGAATGATTATCATTTTGTGATATTCCCAATAAAGATTATGATTCTACTCATTGAATTATATGTTTTTAGGAAATTGGGATGTTACAACATGGTATCAGAGCTAAAAATATAGTTGGACACCAAGCTTTTCTCAAAATATCATGTAGTTTATGTTTCCCTTTTTAGATGGCTCCCAAGAGAAAATCTGATAAGGGCAAGGAGCATGTAGATGGAGACGGAAGCTCTTCCAATGATTGAAGTTACCATAGTGCTTCTAGAGGGGCAAGCCCTAATGGTAACCCTAATGCACCTCTTGAAATGCTTATCAAGTCTTTGACTGATGCTATCACTGGGCAACAAGGAGAACTACATCAACCAAGGAACCAGGAGTTAACCTTAGTAGACTTCCTAAAGATCAAGCCAGAAACCTTCTCTAGAGAAGCTGAGGCTGATGTCATTGGTCATGTTAAAGAGTGGGTTCTCAACGTCGAGCATTGCTTTCATGACTTAGGATGTCCTGAGCTTCTAAAGTTCACTTTAGAACACACATGTTGAAGAGTGCAACCCGTACTTGGTGGAAGAACTTCACCAATGCTCAAATACATAATGTTGAGCCGTTGACCTGGGAGGAGTTCACCACTTCCTTCTAAAACCCTTACATCTCTGAAGCCATGATCGAGAAGAAGGATATGGAGTTCAAGAACTTGAGGTAGTATGACTCAATTGTTAGCCAATATGAGATGAAGTTCCATATGCTAAAGAAGTACAATTATGGTTTAGATGAGGCACGTCTGGCAAAGAAGTTCATGCATGGCCTAAAACTTGATTTGGGCTATACTTTGACTGGACGTGGCATCAAGACAGTGTAGGAGTTACTCTAGTCTTCCCTAGAGTTGGAGGACCACCCCAGATGATACTGGAAGAATGGAGCACCCTCAGGAAGTAAGAAAGAGCATAAGAGCGACAATGACAAGAAGAGAAAAATAGAAGACAAACTTGCTCCAAACCCTCATGAAAAGACTCAGTGCACCAAGTGTAATAGGTATCATATAGGAGAATGAAGATATGGAACATGAGTTTGTTGCTACTGTGGTGGGGCTGACCATATTAGATCCAACTACCCCAAGCTCCTACAGAAGAAGGATCCCCAAGTCAACCTAGAGCCTAAGGAAAAAAGACAATCTAGGATCTTCACCATGGTGGATGATGATGAAGATGATGAGAATGAATAAGGTATGATTTAGTTTTGAAATCCTTTTGGTACCTTTGATAGACTATAGTTGTTTTTAGTCTTGCCCTAGATGTAAATGTGTGTAAGATTTCATGGTAGTTATAAGGTGTTAGATTGTTCATGTTAAGGATAAGGAAAACCCTAAGGTGGGTAGACTAGTAGAATTTCGAGGACAAAATTCATTTAAGGTGGGTAGAATTATAACACCCTAACTTTTTATAACTAATGCTACATTAGAAAACCCTAATTTCAAATTTTGAATTTTAATGCTTCATACAAAATACATGGCAACTTAAAGACCCAATAATAATGAATAAATCATGTTTATCAATAATCATTCTTCATCAAGTTAATTGAAACACGATTTCATCAAAAGTAACCCTAATTAGCACATTAGTAGTATATAGGGGTTTAAAAGTTAAATTGACCCTTTTGATAATGACAATGTGACCTAAATTTTTTAATGTGAACATGAAATAGTAATATCCAACTTTATCCAAAATATCAATCTCTAAATATTTATAGATGGGTTTGGATAATTAAAATAAGATTTAACTTAGAAAGGAGATAACATACAACATAGAGTTTCAAAACTGAAATATAATCTTATTTTTAGAATCCTTGTATCAAATTAGTGAACAGTACAAATTTGGTTAGGTTTGAACTTCCTCTGATGCTTCAATTTGAATTGATAAGAAATTACTTAAATACATTAATATTTTCCTAAATAATCTAATCTTAGCCCAACATGACTTTGTTCACGGACCTTTATTTAGCAATTAAATGTCACACTGTGATTCTTTGGACCTCAGATCTGAATGAGTGGCATAGATCTTAACCCCTGATCTGTGGGTTCATCTGATGGTGCTCGGGCCATCTCTCCCACCCGTCCAAGTCCTACTCAGATTGGAATAGTGGCGGATGGCTTCCACCCTCTCCATCTCACTCTCTGCTGACTCCCATCACAAACCAATCTCTCCCTCACCATCCTCAAATCTTCTCAAATCTTCCAATCCTTTAGGCATTAGGGTTTCATGCCCTAGAACTCCCGATCCAAAAGAACCTCCTCTCCCTCCCCTGTTTCTTCCTCCGCATGCAATGCTACCCTTCTCAAATGGTGAAACCTATATATAACCCACCGAAATTGATCCCTGGGCACCCAAATGGTGAAACCTATATATAACTCAACACCACTCTCACTAAGCCCTAGTTTGCTCCCTTCACTTTCAACTACAAGGTCGTGTTGCTGTGGCCCCGCCGACACATCGACACGGTACACTCATCCACCACTACACTAAAACCTGAAGAAAATAGGCCCCTCACCCACCTGGGAAGCTTTATAGCCCTCCAATTTGACTCAAAGCAAGGTACTTTGGTTTTCCCCTTTTTAGACCCATGAACTTTGTTCTAAAATTATCGACCATCTCTCATGTTTCAACCCTTTTTTTGTGTTCCTCACCTCCTTCAACTTTGCTAGGTTGTACTGAACTAGTTTCCATCGCTGATTTTCTTTGCATGTATAAGATGTCACAGATCCTACAAGAACCCCGGGTCTCCTCCTTGTTCTTCCATGGCGGAGGAGCCATCTTGGGCTCTTGGCCACTACAATGCCCGTTATGGGGCTTTCCAGGTTCTTCCAGGGATGGGGAAGGTACCTATCACCCCAGTATCCATCAGCATGATCAAGACTTTAGTTTTTCTTCTCAAACTGGTGGTGCTTATTTCATGTATTCTTCACTTCTTCTTCATATGAGGTGAGTTGGGAAAGTAGATCCCAGCCACCAATTTCCAATTTTCCCTTGTTGTGTTCATTTATGTATCATATCTGCATGGGCATATTTGGGTTTTAGCTGCCTATAACACTCATCGATCACATTGGAGGGTCCTAGCCAAGTATCCATACCTTATTGGGCTATCTAGGCAGGGCCTGCCAATGCGATAGGTTGGTTGTTTGCCTAGTTGGATTTTTGGTGTTTTTTCAATGGCCAAATTTTAAAAAAAATGTATAATTAACCGGTTGTCAGAACAATTCAAGAAAATAACCGTTGGAAAGATAAAAAATGCAAGGAATCATATTAATTTGGTGCTGACTCCTTTTCCCCCTAAATCATCCAAGAACCACGAAACCCTAGGAATCTACTTGAATATAAACATTAGTGAATTCTAATTTTTCCAACAGGGTAATTAGGGTTACCTCAACATCAAGAGAACACTAGGAGTTGCTCCAATCTCTGTAAGTGGTCCATGCACTTTTTTTTTTGGTAAGTAAGATGCATTAGTATTGATATGGAGGATATAGAACATGATAGGGGGTGGAAGGAACCTATCTATACATTTTTCCTAAGCAATCAAAATCAAGCTTGATGATGTGCCAAGTAGCAACAACATCAAGTTTACAATTTTCAAAGATGACTCTATTTCTATGATTCCATATGTGGTATAATGCTATGAGGATGAATAGTCGAGGCTTCCTACCTTCCACCTTGATGATGTCTATATGGATGTTTATATGCTATTATGTACCATGTTCATTCTATTATGTGAATGTATTATGCATGATATAGTCTTATTGATTCAAGATTAAAAGTAAATGGATAAATGAAATATTTCTTTACAATTTATGTTCAAGAATCATCATATCATGTTGTATTCATGTTTAAGAGCAAGAGTAAAGAGTATTTAAGATTAAAAGAGTAAATATAATGAATGAACCTTGTATAAGATCCTCGTCATGGGCTTTCTTAGCATACAATGTACTTCAGTACAAATAATGGGCTTTCCTAGCATACAGAGCACCTCAGTGCAAATCATGGGCTTTTGTAGCATACAAAGCATTTTTGTGCAATTCAAGAGGCACTTCAGTGCAAAGAGAAGAGGCACTTCGATGCAAAACTTGAGGACTCTTACATAAGTCAGATAAAAGACAAGGCTAAAATGCAAATTTTACTTTCATGATGTTAAAATTTTTCTTTTCAAAGTATATGTTATTTCTCTTTTATAATATGTTCAATTCCAGTTACAAATTGTTTTATGCATGGCTGGGGGCATGATGCCAGTAGGAAAGGAGCAACGTTAAGAACAAAGCTAGCCGAGGACCAGTTGAAGGAGGAAATCAAGGACATCTGAGACCAGACCTGGTGGGGTGCCACCTATCAATAGATTAGATTTTTCGTTTATTCTTATGAGACGTGTTTTAGTTAGAGTGTGAGTTTTATGTTATGAGTTGATATATGAGAAACTATACAATGTATCCTGTGTTGGTTTAATTAAACTTCATTTTTATGCAATGATTATCATTTTGTGACATTCCTGATAAAGATTATGCTTCCACTCATTGAATTATATGTTTCTAGAAAATTGGGATGTTACATCGTGTATATTCTTAATAGTTTAAGGCCATACACACATGGGGAAGCTACTTTTACACCTCATTCTTGCTCCCATCCTTATCCATGGGCTATATTTACCTCTTCCTTGCCCAAGTATGAAAATTTTCTTATTTCTCTTTCCTATAACCTAGATCAATGACACCACTATGTATTTCTACGGAACCAAGTGCTCTAAGGTAGAAGACAACCTATTTTTAGAGAAGAAGGTCTCCTAGAGCTCCATTTAGCCCTACCTAGGGTTTCCAAGGTCATCTTCTAGGGATTTTGACCAAGGCAAGTTATTTTCTTCCTTCTTTCTCTATTTCTCTTGCTCTTCTCCTTCCTTAGACCTTCTTCTAGGTCAAAACCTTACTGTTCCATGGTAGAAATTGCTCTAAAGCTCTAAAACCTTACCTTTCTTGCTCCTTATGCTTAGGGTTTGCTCATTTGATGAAGAAAGGTGCTAGATGGACGAGTTCATAGCTTATGCTTGGATTTTCTACCTTACCTGCTCGAGATTTCTTCTATGTGGGGTTTCATATTCTCATTAAGGGAAAGTTTTATACCTTGCTCCACGTTTATTTCTTACCATAAGATTTCTAGATCATGTTCTTGCTTGAAAATGGTGATCCATGCACTAAAAAGCTATGCTTGACTTGGATTTTGATTTTGATAATGTTTCCTATTCTAATTTTAGTTGTAGATGAACTTGTGATCATGTGTATGTTATTCCTAAGGTATAATATGACTTGGATCTGGTTGGTTTTATAACCTATGGTGCTAAGCACCTATCAACCAATGGTCAATTTTAGGGTTTTAAGCTGATTTCTTTTATAAACCCATGACCTGATGATGGTACCATTGCAATAACCCTATGGTGTTGTCTTCACGACAACTTATGGTTAGGAATAAAGGTGTCAGATAATAGTGAAAACCTATGGTCACCCCCTTAGATTAGGTTTTGGATCAATTAGAAGTTTAATGATCAACTGTTAAGTACCCTACTGATGTTATCAATCAAGGATGACATTAGCTTAATATTTGATGATGATTAATGAATATAGTGTCGATCTAACAACCTATGGTGACTTAATGGTCACTAATGATGGTGGATCAGGTCTCTACAACCTATGGTGAGTTAAGCATTGTAGTTGTAGCATCAATTAAGCCTTAGACCAATGGTTTCTTGGGTCACTTGATGCAATGGTCGGACCTATATTGTAAGTGATGGTTTTAACATATGAACTTGACCCAATGGTCAAGATCTAATGTTTATTCCTCCAATAAAGTGGAATGATGGATAATGTAATATGTTGGTCCTAATAATGTGATTTAGATGGTTTCCTTTATATGATCAACTTAGGTTGCTTACTTGTTGACAATGGATGGTTTGTTTTGACTGAACAGTCGATTGTGGGTTTTACCCTACTCTTAATGGAACTTTTTGTGTTGTTAATCAAGGGATGTCTAGGGTTAAATGGTGACTCTTTCTAGAGAACAAATCAAGGACTTCATAGGTGGTTTATCCAAGGTGTTTACTTATGTAAATAACCAATGGTCTTACCTTTTAAACATCCAATGGTTCTGGGTGACATTATGGTATGGTGATATGGGTTGAATGATAATGGAACAAATGGAGGGTTACCCTTAATAAGGTAGTCTTACCTATTCACTCATATGAATAGAAGGCATGATAACCATATTGTGTTGATATGTAATCCTAATGAGGTATTGCTTGTTTTACATAGCTTTAATATAACTAAATGATGGTAATTGGGTATTAATAGTCCTTGAATGGCTAATACAATTAGGGAGTACTCTGTTACTGTTGTTGAAATCCTAGTATGCTATAACTCAATGGTTACACCTTTTATGTGTGGGTTCATACTTGAGAATGGTGTGGAATGTGATGGTGATGCTTCACCTTATGCATCCATGATCCAATGGGGATGTTGTGAGTTAGGGTTTGGGTATAAGTGCTAATTAGTAACATTAATATAATTTATCTTGTTGAAACTAACTCTAATGCAAATAAATAAAGATGAGTATTCATGTTTAACATTCTTTTACAATGGAATGATGGTGGAATAGCCTCCTTAATATTATCATAACCTTAATATGTTAATTGGTGGTTATCATAAACACATGGTTGATACTTTCTTATACTAAACATGTGCATTATGAATATGATGAGGGTTAATCATATCTAGATTCCTTGCATGCTAATGTAATAAAGTAATGCTCCTAATGTTATTATAACCCTTATATGATTACTTATGAATATCGCCTAGGTCATTAATGCAATATGGTGTTGATCTGGTGTATTATATGTAAGTGATGTTGTTGTGCCTTGTTATAAGGCATGCAAAGATAATGATGATATTGCAGGGAATTGTATGATGGTCTTAATGACTTTTGGGCATGGTTGAGCCCTGAATGACGTGTTATCCTCTTATGTTGATAAGGGTTGATACCATGTGATATTGTGAAAAGGATTTATATCCTGTGATAGTACGATGGTCTTAATGACCTTTGTGCATGGTTGAGCCCTGAATGAGGTGTAATCCTCTTGTGTTGATAAGGGTTGATACCCTATGATATTGTGAAAAGGATTTATATCTTGTGAAAGTATGATGACTAGTGTGGTCTCAAGAATGGTAAGTGAATAGTACCATGTGATGATGAGATGAGAAATTATGTTGAACACATTTATATCTTTTAAAAGTTGTAATATTTATATGTCTGCTAGAAGTGAGTTAGGGTTTGTATGTCCATTTGGTTGATGCAACCTTAATTCGCCCAATTGGCATAACTAATCAAGTGGAACTCTAATCATGTGGTGCCCTATGCCATAGATCCATCTGAGTGTCAGAACATTCCAGATGGTGAAATGAGTATTCCTAAGGAAAACTCAAAGCGCATACTGATGAGTATGCAGGGTGCTTGTCATCCTGAATTCAAGTGTTTAGGGAGGATGACTACGGTCATACCTATCCCTCTGTTTAATAATAGTTGTGGTCGTGTCTCGATGATTATATATGTGACAAGATTGGAGGACAACTGTGATTGTACCTCAAATGGTAGGGCATGCGTACCCACCTCCTTTCACTAGTGTCGTGACCTGTACCAAGGACAAACTTAGTTGTTAGCAGCTTGATCTTATGTGTCGTTGTGGCGGACCCGTACTCACTGGGGGAAGAAAAGATCTTAGGAGTCTGACTCTACCTAGATCTTGTATGGAACTGATTTCTACTTAGCAGTGGTCGGTTGGATTTTGAGTGGTATCCTTAATTTCCTCAGAGCATAATAAAATATGTAATACAACCGTATAACATATCTATTTAGAGTTATACACGATACTTCACATTGGATGATAATCCTTGTTTGTTCTCTTTACATAAAGATTATGCTTAGTGCAATTAAAATATAGTAATTATACTTATGTTGTGGATATGCTTAAGACTGTATAAGTGTACATACAGTAGTCATGCTTATGTTGATATCTATACTGCTACTGCTGATTATAATTATGATGCTAGCTATATCATGTTGTTAGTTATGTTTAGCATGCTAGCCATGCCTCTGTAATTAGAAATGCCTATACTACTAATCATGCTTTTGCAAATACTCATGCTTATGTTGATAGATCTGCTTATGATATTGATCTGTTCAAACTGTTAAACATGCTAATGTTGTTAGATATGCTTATGATGCTAGATCTATTCACGTTAATAGAGATAATATGCTACTAGACTTGCTTATGCTGGTTATGCATATGCTACTGAATCTCTTATACAGTTAATAAGGAAAATGATGATTGTCAGCTTGATGATGATAATTGCTATCATCTCCTTTATGTATTTTGTTAATCATCAGTGTTACTAAGCCTATTTGTTATATATGATTGAGCTGCTTAAAATATCTCATTACCTAAAAATGTTGGAATCACTAAATATTGTTGGAGGTTATATCTCTTGCTGGGACATGGGTCTCACCGTTGTGGTTTGCCACATTTTTTTAGGTAATCGAAAGTGATAAAAACAAACATGTGGAAGCAAAGAGGAGCTATAGTAATGAATCTTTGAGAAAGTTGATTAGATGTCTTGTGTGTCCTAGAGTCATCCCAGTACTCTCAGGTCTAGGCAGGAATAGTTTCATATGGTGTTTCAAACAAATTGGACTTTTGTTAGCATATTAATGCTTGTTTGTGTGGCATATACGAGTATTTTTATCCTATGTTATATATGGTGGTTAAGACAATTTGTATCTATTGAGAGTTATTTAATTAGTGTTTTATTATTAGTTTGTAATACTGGCCTGAGTGTCTTGGCCCATTAGGGTTATCTTATGTCCTGTACACTTCTCTATTCTCCTATTTATAGGAGCAGGGTTTCTCCTATCTAATACATCGACTAGCCATATTTTACTTTCTAAGAGTATCAAATTCTTGGTATAGTATGGATATAAGAAAGATGTTGGGATCTTATGCAAATGTTTCTGAGCGGGTGCTGATGTTGAAATCGATTTTAATTTAGCCATATTTTTGGGTATGTGATTAATTAGTGATTGATTGTGTTTTATGTTTTGAGTAATCTCATTTAGTGTAATAGGTTCTCACAACCTTCTTGGCTCATAGGAGGGGGTTAGCTCTCTAGCCACAACTTGATCCTAAGATCTAAGGTTTTGCCTCCCTCACAGGTCATCTTCCCTCTCTTGGGTTGACCCACCCCAGGTTGTCACACTAACCCTAAAGGTTTCATATATATCTTTTTTTCATCATAATGCATAAATTTTGTCATTGTAACTTATCAACCCATGTTTTCTCAAACCTGGGATACCCCCTCATGGGATTTGTCAATTCAGTGAACTTGGATCACCTTCCCCTCCAGGGGCTTGGCCACAATCACCAAACTTCTAGAGACAACATGAAGGGTTTGAGCAAGTTATTTTTAAAATTTCATTTTCATATATATATATATAATTATTGGGTTCTTATATTTCTTAAGACCTCTTAAATAAGTTTTATGCTCCTTGCACACACATGCATAATAGACTGGGTCACCTATACCCATCCCTTTATCTTCCTTATTCTTGATTTCAAGTTTCATATGGGTGGTGTCCCATACCACCACACCATTCTCAGTATTTAAGGTTAAGGTTTTAGGGTTAGGGTTGGGGTTGGAGACTATACTCTACCTCTCAGAGATTCCATATCCCTTGACCCACTAGAGTTTTCATAACCTAATCGAAGTCCTTCCTCTAGGAAAGGGCTTACCCATACAGGTATCGTTCTAGTGTCTACCCTCTCTAGATGGACCTACACAAAAGGTTACATCCTTCCACATTTACTTCTCTAATTAAAATTTTATTTTCAAGGCTTATTAAGTAAGAGGTGAGAAGTAGAAGAAATGTGATATGGGAAGCCTAAAAGATACATTATGCTTTACTAATTTTTCTCTTAAATTTCTAAGGATGATTTAAAATTATAAACTATTAGGTATTAGTTGATGAATTTGTGCTGTGATACCAAATGTAACGAACCACACTTTTGAGTGTCCAAAATAACTTAAAGTCACAGATCATTACTCACAAATTCTAGGATCAAATTCAAGAAATAGTGTAGAATAGTAAACAATTTCCATTAATGAACAAAAAATTACATGTTTTCATAAAAAGCTCCTCTAAGGAGTTACATAAATTTTAGAAAGAGTTAACATGTACATGTGTGAAGATATACCATTATGACTAAACCTTCATGAATAACTTTAGTGTCTTCAACATCTTTATTTTATAACCTCATATCCACAAATCAAGTATAGTTGATACCTAAAAGACTAACAAATAAAATACACAATCAGTATATTTCTATACTGGTACATGGGTTCATCCAATAATCACAAGTAAGCATATAACTAACATATGTTATTTGCTCATAAGAACATAAACTTGTTTTCATATTCTAACCCATATCTGGTCTACTACCTTAGGTGTAATCACTGTCCCTCTTGGGCTTGTGTGCATTACCTTTAAGATCAGTTTGACCCGAGGTTAAGAATATTATTATTTACTTTACATGATACTCATAGAAACTTTATAATTTGCAAGAACTAAATACACAAGCAAGCATTTCATCATTCATTCAATCTCATCGTGAAACCTCATAAAACTCAAAATTCGATACATGTATTCATAAGCGTAACCACATACCATATGTGATTGCAGAAACCAGACAAGATAACTCATGTACTTTAAGAGTGCATCCAAACATCCAAGCAAAAAAGCATGCAATCAACATAATCTAAAATATGCATACTACATAGGTGTCACCATGTATTTGCATTACATTAATCAGATCTAGATTCACTCCTAAACTAGCATTTAGAGTTATCTCATGTTTGGACTAGGGATTAGGGTTACAAACCCTAATTCCATCATATCATGGTTTTTAAGATTACAACCGTTAGTTATGCATTTTAGGTGAAACCCTAATCATCAACTTAAGCATATTAGATTGTCCACGATACCTAGATCATATTACTAGCATTAAGATCATAACAGGTTATCGGTTTCCAAACCCTAAATCAACATGTACATGATTATTAATTTAGAAACATAAATTATTCATCATTATCAATGATTTCTTCATTATACATGTCTAGATTAGGTATTATCACAACATAAATGAGTCTACTCAATTAAGCATCACATTAACCAAAATTTAGGTTTTCCTTTTTACTAATCACTTCAACATAAGTATTGCATATACTTTTCGAATAGGAAGCTTAATTGGGTTCTCATTATATTTTCTTTGGATTCCTCTCATTTTTTAAGAAAGTTTCATATATTACTTATTGAAATCAGAGTTACCAATAATTAACTATACATTTTGCAAGATAATCAAATTTGGATCAATTACACGCTAACACATCAGTGTTTTCTATAATCTTATACGCAACGTGGTCCAAGCACCGACCAGTGGCCGCATGCCCTATCAGCAATCTGTCCATGTAGGCAAGGTCTTTGATCCCAATCAAAAGACCATTATGCTCTTTCACAGTGATCATAGAGGATCATGCGGGTCAGGACACATGGGTAAAATCTATGTTGTTCATCTTCTCTGCGACCAACCAATTCTCAGGTAGGGCCAAGGTCAATTGAGAGGTTGACTCTCACCATCAAAGTAAGATGGAGCAATCCAATATTGGATCTACCTCTGATAGGGTCCTCCAGACTTAGGGGAATCTCTGGCCGAAGTCGATAGGGCTGGAGAGCTTGGTTCATGGTTGAGAAAACCGGTAGAAAACTACCTACAGGTACTCGAAGCAAAGCTATATCCTTACCTACCAATTCCTTATTCATAAGATGGGAAAAGCTCCATCATTGACCCATGATCCCTCTGACATCCTGATCATGCTCTGTGACGACCCAATCCTCCATCCCTGAGTCCTCACAGATGGAGTACATGACGGTGTTAACGGTAGCCCAGGGAAGGTTGGTCGATGGCCACCGTGCCTCTATCAGTCTTGACTTGTATTCTCTTGTTCTATCGCACTATCGTTCTCCTCTCAACGGGGTATTTTCAAGCCTTAAATAGCGTCAGGTTGGGATACACCATCGGTCAATCCTCATCTCCTGGGATTCTTCCAGTTTGAGCATATCCTATCTGGGTATGATATGGGTGCATCAAGGGGCATTTGACCTTAGCACAGCCTCCCAGATCCAACGAGACTCATCTCGCGCCAAACAGACTGAGCGGAGAGGGAGATGATCTAGCTTAACCCAATGAGAAAGGAGTCTGAGACTCCCTCGCTTCCTTGGGTTAGGGGGGACTATCCCCTTCACAGATCTAGAGTCCGGATCAACCCTGAATCCCCTTTAGTAGAACAAGTTTCTTCTTTTCTATATTATTTTAACTAAAAGTCCTCTTTGATAAATATTTCCCTAGAGCACACCATTATCCCAAATTATCTCAAGCTTTGGGATAATGCCCAAGTTACCATTATCCACCTACTATTAAAATATGGAAGCTCAAAACCTTCTTTAATTATCTAAAATAGAGTCCTTAATCAAAAGGTGGGTAATTCTTCAACTAATTATCCAAGCCACCTAACAACTTGGAACATTCTAGAATTTCTCCCATTAACTTATATTCTTATTATCTATCAACCAAAAATATCTTGGATATTTATCATAATCACGAATCTCCTCAATATCCAAAACATATCTCAGGGCCCCATATGTAAACTCTGATTATCAATTGGGCTAAAAAGTGACCCTAAAGGCCCATGAATCACATTTTGGGCCTCCCAAAGGTTCCATGAGGTTAATTACATTCCTTATTACAAAACTTGAGTCTTCGGTAACCATTGCATCATATATTAGCCTCATATGATCACATATGCTCAAAGCACATTATTTCCTTAAATTGATAATTTCATCTAAATCTAGGGTTTGGAATTATCAACCAAGATCCTTCAATTCTCGTCATGGTTATATGTTCCCTAATATATTTAGGTTTGAAATCTAAAAATTCCATGGATGTAACATATATCAATCTTCAAGACAATAAAGATCAATGTCTTTATTTTCTTTATTTCTATTTACTTTTATTACCAATAAGTTCATCATTGAATCAAATATTGATTGTTGGTTGCTGATTTTTATGACTTTCACACAAGTACAAAACATAACAAAAGTATATGCATATGGCACATGCATCACTCTATAGTACCTAGAGGGTTCCATGGGCATAGAAAAAATGATCTTTACTTTCCAAAAGATTTTGGGAATGTTTAGCATATATATAGGACAAGAAAGTGTCAGTCATGGTAAGATTCACCTCTATTATTAAACTCAAGTTTTAGAATCAAAGGGAGAGGTGATGTATAACTTATTGGTCAAGCCTTTTCTTTTCTTAAAAAAATAGAATTAGGATATGTTTTGAATAGATAGAAGACAATTGAATTACAAGATTGGGTGGAAAATGGCTATTTATATTCAGGATCATTCAACTAGACAATTATTTGATACAATCTTATGAAAAGCTCAATTTAATGAAAATTGTGCTTAAGTTCTCAAAAAAGTATTTTCCTTAGGCCATACGCTCAATAGGTGGTAAATGGGAAAAATACATAAATTAAATAGGAGGAAAAACATGGAATGAACTCCATTATTAAAATAGAGAGAGAGAGAAATTTCATGATGTTCATGTAAGCGATAAAAATAGGGTGCCATTAGTTTACTGTTCCAAGGTAAGGTTCAAGAGTAGAGTGTGAATCACAAGATTTAACAATGTATGGACCCCATTTTTTTGTCATGAAACAAAAAGGTGAGACTCATAAAGGGTATTCTGATGATCCTCGTAGATAGTGGTGAGTGTAGGCAATCTGTTCTCCTTCTATGGATTTATTAGTGTGATACAACAATCGAGATTGGGTACAAGTGATCAACTAACGTTAGCCACAAAAACTAATAACCATAGTTGAGAGATCAATTATCCCCCTAGAATAACTAAGAGCTATCAAAATATTGAGGTTTCTCATTAATTAGGATCTTTAAGAGTAGTTCATTCTTTGATATTGTAGTTCTTATTCAACCCGTTTCTGATTTTCTACCAATTCATGTCTTGGTGGGGAAATAGTGGATATGAAATTGGGTTTGAAAGAGTTTAGGGTTCATCAGAGTATATTCCAATAAATCCTGAGTTTGTTGTTTTGAAAGATCACAAGAAGTGCTTGATTTATAACCATAATCTCTCTCTACTAATATATTTTTGGGTGAGTTACATAAAACTTGAAACCTAGAGGATGGACCATATTAGTGTCAGGATCACTAACCTAAAGAGCTAAAATGTAATGAGTATGCCTACATAAGCTGTTGGGAAACCTGGGTGACAGATAAGACAGTGGAAAACAAAATTTTAATGTTTGATTCCCTAACTAGCACATCGTGTCAACAACAATGTATCTAGGAAAGAGGGTAACAAGAGTAATACCTGGTCCTAGAGAAAGTGTAATGACAACTCTTGATGCAGTAGCATGCACCTTTCTTCAAGTTGTACTTGGACAATATCAACATCGGCCTCCTGGTTGATCACCACAGATGGTAGTTTGACCTTGTCCTCCTAGCAACATGCAACATCCTCCTCACCTCTATAGTAGTTCATGCTGACCATCAAGAACTCCATGTTGCTCTACCAGAGCTAATGGTTTGAAGTTGTTCCTTTGAACATCAACCTACTAGGGTTGGTTCACTCTCTCACAAGTGTGTCTCCCTTATTGTCCCTCCTTTTTTATACGTAGGACTTTCTCATTCTCTCTATTAGTTACCACAACCAGAGAAGACAACAATTATCAGAGCTTATTGTTGTGTCTAGGAAGCCCATAGTACCCTCTATTTATAGGAAGGGCTAGGGTCAGGGTTTCCAGTCATTCTGGGAATCTAAGAGACAGAGTTCAAGACTTTTTTTGAAACTATGAATGATGAACTGGTTTGTTCACTTCAGAGATGAATCGGTCGGTTCATGTACTTTCTTGTTCAGAATCAAATTAGCATTCAATATTCAATTAACAAAAAACATAATGTCAACGTCAAATCCTTGATCCGATCAAATTAATCATTGAACCAGACAACCCATATGATGAATCAGGCATTTCATATCATGAAATCATCATTTCATATCATAAAATGGTAATTCCATTCTTGAAACGGTCATTTCACATGTCCAACTCAAGAAAATATTCAGTCAATAGTGGATTTTAATTGACATGACATTCCACCATTCAGTTCAATGCTTGAACCGGTCAATTTAGAGTCTAGTCAGTTAGTTTTCAACCAATTTTGTTCAAATTGAATACATAAACACATTAGTAATCAAGTTAAACATTGTTCATGAATAAACTCCTATTCCAAGTGCATCTTATGCATGTGACCCTATAGGTTTCAAATTATGTTGGTAGTAAATGTTTATAACCAAGTTATGATGTCACTTACAATGAGAGGTATCCAGAAACACATCATTGCTACCCGAGCACTTAGGAAAGTTGGATAACAATTTCAACCTAAAATCCGTGATCACTATTATCGTGATCATATAGTTCCTTTTTCTTTGATATTCAGATTGAACTCATGGCATGGAATCATCATCCACTCAACTTTAGATCCATGTTCCTTGAACTAGATAAGACTGTCTGAGATGCAAGTGAGCTCACATATCATATATTGAGAAACGTGAGTATAGCCATACATTTCTCAGTCTCGCTTATCAAGATGAATGGATATAAATCTCATGTAGGAGGGACAAATCCCATCTACATCAGTCACAATCAATCCCAATGTATCACAATGAACCTGAGCATCACCTTTATGGTAATCCTAATTCAAGGTTGCATTGGGTGATGTATAAATACAATAAACAACATGTGAGGAGTGTAGTGACTTTAGGTCTAAGAATCATAGTCATGACTATCACTATGAGATATGATTGTGACTACCTTCCATGGATGTATCACTCTCAAGGTGGGTATGTATGATACAATGTTCTCTAATATGCACATGTGTGCTTGATTTGATATCACATATAATGACTTATGAGACTCTATCATTAGTCAACACACACTTTAGTCTTATGTATTATTGTTGTCTATTTATCTTCCGACTAGGGATATAACAAGAATGTATGTACTATTATCATATATATGATCTCATTGTTCAGTTCATTAACCTAAAGACATATATCATCTAGTAACATCATTCTTTAGACATCTACTAGGTATGTTTCATCATCTCATGATTGAGGAAAACATAATAGATGAAATTAACTTTTTCATTATGAAATTATGTATCTAATGCCACATACAATTATCATCTGATTGGCTCTATGCGCAAACATACCAACAAACTCTCACTTGCACTTAGAAAGAATTACCCATGAATCTTATTCTAAGTGATTTTAACATGTCCATCATGTTTCTACTGTGCAAGTATTTTTATAACATGTTATCAATGTTTACCTCTAGTCTGTATTTTACAAGTTTCACATATCTTCCCTATGAGACTTCTCGTATGAGATGGAAGTGTCATAGTATGGTATTTGAGATTCCTTTTCCTAACAAGTAGCTTCATTGTTGTCTCAATATTTCTACTATGTCATCAATGGTTGAAATCTCCCACAAGTTCCTCTAAATGAACTTCAAGATTCATGAAATATCCTCTATTGTGTTCATAACACCAAGATACTCAGCTTCTATTGTAGAATTAAACAACTATCTATAGCTTGTAAGTTTTCCAGTTTATAGATTTCATTTTAAGGTCAAACACAATTTAGATTGTGATCATTATTTTTATTTGTCATTTTCAAAATTGCTGCAGTGTAACCCCTTACATCCAACTCATTGTTATTAGTATAACCAATGAACTGATTCTTTTAGTGCTTCTCAAATACTTAAGGATGTTCTTTATGGAAGTACAGTGAATTTCACTAGGATCTAATAGATATCCACTCATCATGTCCAAGACATACGAGACAATTGGATGAGTACATATCCTCTCATCATGTCTAATACATACGATATAATGGGATGAGTACATAACATTGCATACATGACAGATATAGTTGTGAATGCATATGGCATCTATCTGCATATTCCTGTTCTTTACAAGAACTTGGACACTAGGCACTTGAGAAACAGATCTCATGGAATATGGATAAGTTTTTCTCTCATTGAGTCATGCATCCTAAACCCTTTCAACATTTTTCCAATGTATGCTCTCTTACTTAGGTCAAGAATTTTTCTAGATCTACCTCTATAGATCTTAATTCCTATCACAAAGGATGATTCACTGATTCCCCTCAAAGTTAAGGTACTTCCTTGACATGTTTTAATATTTACCGTATAAGATGTTATTCCCCATGATTATGTAGAATATAATATGCTCCTACTTTATCTTTTTGTAATCACAAATTTCATTTATTTTGAACTAACTCAGACTCTTTGATTGTCTTATCAAAAGCAATATTCCATCTCTAACATACTTTGTTCAATTAAAAGATTTACCTTCATATCTTATAGACTTTATTTGCATTATATGGATTTATAAAACCATTAGGTTATGTCACATACACATCCAGTAAAATATTCCAGACAATGAATGTGGCTTTAACATCTATTTTTCCAAATCTCATAGTCACATTAAGTTTTAATAGCAATCATTATCATGATGGATTTAACCATGGAAATTGGTGAAAGGATTTCATTATATTCAACACCTGTAACTTGTTTAAAACTCTTTCTAACCAATCTACACTTCAATTTTGGTATTTATCTTGGATAACTAATTGCACCTTTTGGGCTTTACTCCTTCAAGTGGATCCACCAAGGTCATTCCTTGTTGGTGTACATGGATTGAATCTTGGACCTCATGGCCTCAAGCCATTTCTCAGACTTTGATCCCTCAATAGCTTCTAGGTAGATTGTTGACACAACATCTATGATCAAATTACCTCCTTTCTGAGATATAGATATCATAATATTTCAATCTGCTCTACTAGATCTATGAGATTTTGTGTTACATTAGGAACCTGAAATTCCAAAACAATTTTGTATTCTCTTTGTTCCTACTGTACCTATCTAGGTTCAATGTTTTCTTTTTCATCTTGAATTTTTTTAGTTCTACTGATTCCTTTGGAATTAAATTTCCTGACAAAAATACAACCATCCTAGAAACTAAATACTTTTCTTATTTGGATTGCAATATAAAGTAGTGTTCAACAAAGTAATGTTTATGTTATTTTGTGGATGAAGATTCTTAAGAAACTATTTTCTTATATAAGTTTTCAATCCTAATCAGTATAAAAGACATAACAAGACACTTCCCACGCGATGTTTTATATGATATCTTTTGAACCAATTTAGATGGTACATGGTTTTAGTGTAAAGGATGTTCCCATAATAGAATTGGAAGATTGGATATATTTATTAATAATCACACCAAGACTTAATAAGGTGTGATTCTTTCTTTCTGACATATCATTATGTTTCAGGTGGAGTTCATTGTGATACACTATCACGATCTCTCAAGAAGGTCCTCAAACTCTTGGTTTAAAATATTTCAACATCAACCATATTGAAGTATCTTAATACTTTTACCAAGTTAGTTACAAACTTCCTTCATGATCTCCTAGATCACTTCAAGAGAACTATACTTGCAATTCATTTAATACAATTTTTCATATCTATTGAAATCATTAGTAAATACAATAAGGTACTAGTAACTACCCTCTGGCATTTATTCTAAAATGTTTATATATATGAATATGTACTACCCCTAGTAGAATACTTTCTCTCTGACTACATCTAGTGAAAGGTGTTTTTGTCATATTTCCCAATAAATAATACTTGCATGTATCTATTGGTTTAATAACCAAAAGAGTCTAGACAATCATCATTATGGATTCTAGAAATGCATATCTCATTTATGTTCTCTAGATGACAATGGTATAGCTATTCATTGTTTGAATTATCTAGTCATTCAGTATATGTGTTATACATATTTGTCTTATAACTATCAAGTATAAATTATAATATATTGGGCATCTCCATGTACGGTACTATATTTTAAAATAATCATCAAAATATTCATAATATTCATGTTCATACAAGATACATGATGTTTTTATTAATGGCTGGCACATAATAGAAATTCACTAATTTGATTACATGCCCATGAATGATAGCTTCCAACTGTAGTGCCATCAACTCTTGTCCACACAGTTCTCGCTTACTTATTTTTAGGTCCAGAAGTGAAGATCTCTATCTCTTTCTTCTTCCTGAGATCCTCTATATAAAGAGGATAGTTCCTTTTCCAGTGTCCCGGTGGGTGATAGTGGTGGAACTTTCCTTCCGTAATCATGAAAAGGACATATTCCTTTGCACTTACTCTTCATGTAGTCTTGAGTGTACAAGACTTGGACTTCATCTTAGCTGCAAAAATCTTCTTGGGCTTTCCTTTGTCCTTTGTCTCTGTTCCGTTGATGGTCATCATGGGTTTGTCCATCTTCATTTGTTCTTCAGCATTAGCCAAGCAGTTTAGACAACAGTTTAGCCAAAGTACTAAGTGATAGCATTTGATAAACTATCTATAAGATTTAGACGGTGATTGTAGAATAATATATGTAGACAACTCTTGACCTAATAGAAATCCCAGTCTCTTCACATTCCCAATCATAATGAGCACATGGGGCTCCACTAAATCTCCCTATATCAATAGCACTCAAAAAGTTCTTTGGAGACATTATACCCTTCTTTCTTTACATGATTCTTAAGATGTGTTACCGTCTCATGAATGACCATGCTTTCATGTTGTTCATGCAAATAATAGTTGATACATATCATCATAATGTTTTTTATGTTTGCAGCATCATTGACATGCTTCAAGTAAGCATACATTTCAGCCTCTGATGCATTTGGAGTGGGTTCCTCTAGCTCTAGTCTTTCAAGGACATAGAGCTTTCGCTCATTAGTGAGACTTCTTATCAAATTCCTAAACCAGATGTCGAAGTAAATCTTGTTTAGTCATTATCAAGTACTTATTGTAATCATAACGTGTTTGTGTTTTCCATTAGATTCTACAAAAGAAATTTACAACTTCGTCAAAAAAATAATTTGAGTTGATAATAATTTTTGATATTAATTTGGACTTTAATTAATTATTTCTCGCACTATTTTGTTCAAATTGATAGTCCTCACTGCCAATTTGGAAGATTGAAGCATACAATCTTCCAGTAAGACAAGACCCTAAACAATTTAATTGATACCCGATCAACGTCGACATCCATAACCAATTATTAAGGTAAGAAACTTTTATTGATTGCATCATATGCAATAATTGGATAGATGGTATGTACAACTCTTTGTCATAGTCTATATGTATGCTTCAAGGTGCTTAATCTCATGAATGTCACTTAGTTAAGTCTGGCCCAAAAGCCAACACGATAGTAATGCACCCTTCTTGGTAGGGCCACATAACTACCATCACACAGTGCACCATGCTTGGCGTTCCCACACTTAGTCGATCAAGATTTTTATGTGTGTTGTTAATGGAAAGCATCTTAGGATAAATATTAGTTTGTGGGAATTTATATAAATACATATACATATCCAATCACCACATACTTATAGTATGTATCATACACATTCTATAAGCACAATGAAAACATGCAATTGTAAACCCTGGTGATGGTTATGGCCATATTATTGTAATCCATTGGATTCATAAGGAATTACTACCACCTTAGGTCTACATCATATGAAGAAACCTGTTGTTGGTGAAGATCTGTGCTCAAACCAATCTGAGCTGATCAGTTCAACACTTGAACCAATCAACTCACCTCTTGGCCTCTAGGTTGGATTCTTGAAAGCAGGTTATCTGGTCTTAGGTTCAAGCAATGTTTGGACTCTTCTAGTCGATTTTTTGCACCACCAGTCGATTGGTTCATCCTTTTGTCTTGCCTTCTCTGTCCTTTAGCCAATTGGTTCAACTCTCTAGCTGGTCAATTTTTCTTGTACATAACATCTTCTCATGATGAAACATAAATTCAAACTATCCTATTTCATATTACATTATAATAGCAAAAACCTCGAGTTAGATTTAAGCGTAAATATAAAGAAGAGAATTATTTTACATTTGGAAAGGAGGAGAGAGGCTTGGTATGCAAATCAAGATATAAATCGTAATAAACAACCACAACATGCACACACAGATATAGCATTATTGGCCATATCCATGCTAACATCCACCATTAAAACACTTATAGGATGATGTGTATGTACTAGTATATATAGGCATATATATGGGTATATATTCTCTGCCCACACGGTAACTAACTTTTGTTACTGTGGATCTATTTTGTAATTAGAAGGCACGTAATTGAAATAAGACAACTAAAATTGTAATAAAAAGACTCATTTTATAAATTCAATGCAAAATTTTTATTGTCCTCCTAAAAATAATAAAAATGATATTTATCACAGTAGTTTACGTAGCATAAAAAAATGAGTCTTTCTATTACAATTTTGGTCATCTCATTACAATGTTATCTGTCTCGTTACGAATATGTGCCTTCCTATTACAAAACAGATGCACATGTAACTAACCTTATCTACTTGCATGGGTAGTGATTGAATGACCTATATATATGTTGTATGTGGTATATAATCAGATATGCACATTAATTATTTTAATATTCACATTGTATGCAATAAAATAATTTGATCATATATATTTAAATCCAAATGCATTGCAAATTGATGTGGATTTGGTACCACTATTGGAAAATCTAGTCGATGACCTATTTTCCTTACTAGCAGATCGCATCAACAATAATGTATCTAGAAAAGAGAGTAACAAGAGTTACATATGGTCCTAGAGCAAGTCCACATACAACTGTTATGAAGTAGTGTGCACCTTTCTTCAAGCTGCACTTGGAAATGTTAGCATCGACCTCCTAGTTGATCACCATGGATGAAAGTTTGACCTTGTCTTCCTAGAGGCAGTCAACATCCTCCTCGCCTCTATATAGTCCACACAGACCACCAGTAACTCCATGTTGAGTGACTAGAGCCAACGGGAAGGAGATGTCCCTTCGAATGTCAACGTACTAGGGTTGATTCACTCTCCCATATTGTCTCTCCCTAGATATACCTTCCTTATATAGGTAGGACTTTCTCGGGCTCTCTATTGGTTACCAAAACCAGAGAGGACAATAATTTTTAGAACTTATTATTGTGTCTGGGAAGCCCCTAGTAACCCTCTATTTATAGGAAGGGCCAGGGTCAGGGCATCCAGTCGTTTTGGGAATCAAAAACATGAAGTTCACAAATATTTTGGAAACTATGA
This sequence comes from Alisma plantago-aquatica, assembly GCA_963693085.1. Taxonomy (NCBI): domain Eukaryota; kingdom Viridiplantae; phylum Streptophyta; class Magnoliopsida; order Alismatales; family Alismataceae; genus Alisma; species Alisma plantago-aquatica. The sequence goes on from OY856411.1 coordinate 1,352,905,571, forward strand.
ACGGTGAACCAATTAGTTCACTATCCAACTGGTCAGTTTAGAGGTGAAACAGTCGGTTCATCTCTTGAACCGATCAGTTAATGTACTTTCCTATTCTAGATCAAATTGGCATTCAATATGCAATTAATGCAAACTATGATGTCAACATCAAATCCTTGATCCAATAGAATTGATCATTGAACCAGACAATTGTGATGATGAGCTGGCCATTTTGATATCATGAAATGATCATTTTATATGCAAAATGGTCATTTCGCATGTCCATCTCAGGGAAATAATCAGCCAATTGTTGATTCTAATTGACCCGTCAATCCAACTGATTGGTTCAAAACTTGAACTAGTCGGTTTAGAGTTTAGTCAGTCAATTTTGAACCAATGTGATTGATTGAATAACTAAATCATTTTAGTAATCATGTTAAACATTATTAATGAATAGACTCCTATTCTAAGTTCATCTTATGCTTGTGATCCTATAGGAACATTGACAGTGAATGTCCATAACCAACTTATGACATCACAAGAAATGAGCGATATGTAGAAATGCATCATTGCTACCCACACAATTTGAAACGTTGGAAAGAAAATTTAACCTATTATCCATGATCATGTTTACCGTGATCATATAGTTCCTCTATCTTTGATATCTAGATTGAATTTGAGGCATGGAATTGTCATCCTCTCAACGTTCAATCTATGCTCTTTGAACTAGAGTGGACTGTCTGAGATGCATGTGAGCTCACATATCATATATGGAGTCACATGAGAATATTTCTCAATATCGCTTTCAGGAGGCATGGATATCAACCTCATGTAGGAGGGAAAAATCTCATCTATATCCCTCACACTCAATATCCATGTGTCACAATGCACCTGAGCATCACCTTTATGGAAACCCTTATTCAAGGTCACATTGGATGATGTCTAAATTCAACGAACAACATGTGATTAGTTTAGTGACTTCAAGTCTAAGAAACACAATCACCACTATCACCATGAGAGCATATTATGACTACCATTCCATGGTATCCATGTATCACTCTTAAGGGGGGTATGTTTGATACACTAATCTCTAACATGTACATGTGTGCTTGACTTGATATCACATATCATGACTAATGAGACTCTATCATCAGTCAACACACACTCTAGTCTTAAATACTACTTTTATCTATTTTTCTTCCATGGTAATATCTGACTAGGGACATAACAAGAATTTATGTACTCTTATCATACATATGATCTCATTGTTCAGGTCAAAAATTTGAAGACATATGTAATTGAGAAACATCATTCTTTAGACATCTACTATGTATATGTTATCATATCATGATTGAGGAAAACATAAAATATAGAATTACCTTTATCATTATCAAATCAGCTATCTAATGCCACATTCAATCATCATATGATTGACTCTTTGGACATACACACCAACAATGGAAGGGCTTTAGTTCATCAAAAGAGATATGATTGGGCATGTGTGATTTTACAGTGATAAGGTGACCTCCATGGCCAGAGACTATTATTGGTTAATCATTTATCTGATAGAGTATCATTAACTGTTTGATGAATTTTAGGTTGCTCGATTGGCCCTTCAAATGCATCATCCTAAATGCTCTAGTTTTACTTAATTCTCATTCTATAGAAGTGCCCAAAAAGATATTGTTGGAGAATAGACAAGTTTCCAGCAATAAGATAGCCTCTGCAACATGTGCATGTACTTATTAATTATTTTCTCCTTAGATCATTTCTAGATCCACAAGGAAAAATTCATGGAAAGGTGCTAGAAAAGATAGTAATGGGCACCACATTAGCTTATAGTGATAAAGTAGCCTCCACAACATGTGTATCTATTACATAATCATATATTCCCCAAAATGTCTTTGAGCTATTGGATGGATCTAGGTTTCTCTTTAGAACTTAAAAAAGAAATATCTCTAACTGACTAGCTCTCACGTGACTAGATAAACCTTCTTTTAACTACATCCCAATAAGAAGAAATTGGAAAGTTCATTCTTAAAGTGACATAGAGTCTAATTGGATCTTCAAATATATGAAGATGTAGGTACCACTTTAAGGTCTTAGTAAATAACCAAAAAAAGATGTGTGATTGTCTAGAAGATCCTACCATGTGTAGGTGTTGAAAGGTATGGCACCTATTGAGGATATGGCCAACGTGTAAGAACAAAGTGAGTTTCCTACATTGCATAGAGCTCAAATGTAGTACCGAGAAAGATGTTGTCATTAGGGAAGGGCTTATGGATTAGAAATAATGGGTGGCCTACTTGGAGTAGGTATTTTAATAAGGGTTACTATTTAGTGTAGAGCTGTGATTGTGATTCCTACTTGGGGTAGGGATTTAAATGCATTGCATAATCTCAGTGAAGGACTTGGAAAGGAAGGAACTACTTAGGGTTGGCATTACGGGCAAGTGCCTACATGAGCGCACATCTTGACATGAAAATCCTACAAAATCATAGGGATTTGATCAAAGTGATGTGTGATAAATTGAGGTCTTCGGTAAAAATACCTTCATGGATGTAGGACCTGAATTTGGTAGTTACACTTAGGAAGTAGATTCCAACCTAAATGTAGGGATTTTATCAAAGAATGCGCCTGTAACATCCCTGACCTAGGTTATGGCTTAACCCTAGAAGTTTTGCTTAAGTAAGTTATTTAAAAACTTGTTCTAATCTTTTGAAAACAAATTAAGGCTTCTTATGAAGTTTATTTTCAAAGTTTGAACTTAATTGCAAATTATTTGTGCATTATATGATAGTCTGAGTGAAAAGTACAATTTTCCCAAGATGGGAGGTTATATTGCAAATGTCACATGTTAAATGTATTATAGGTGATATTAACATCATGAGAGAGAGAATTATGTTAAGTGTTGGCTTGTGGAAAGCTTGAATTCTAAGTGAGAACTTGTTTGAATAATGCTAAGTGCTTTGTGTATCAATTGTGATACAAATTGGAAATTATCTAAAATGGAGGGTTGATATGTAAATTACCACTTCTAGAGTGTTCCTACTTCTTCCTAGTATCAACTATAGGAGAGATAAAGAAGGTAAAACTATGTTTTAATCATCCTAGAGTGATAAGCATACTTAATGATGAAGAGACTAAGAAATGTATAGTTGAAAGCTTTATATATGAGTTATATCGAGTTGTGGACTTAGAATGGGAACGCCTATCGACCATGGAGCCATAAAGAGAGTCTACTATTCATTTGTTGAGCTTTGTCTTTACCCATGATTGGCTAAGCACCTGAAGGAAGACATATGTATCGATTTGAAACTTGCTCTGGAAAAAGTTGTGTTGAATATAATAATAAAGCAAGTAGAAGAAGACTTGCTCTGGAAGATAACCAAAGGAGCCCGACCCTTATCATTTGCATTATCCTCAAGCTCTTATTTTGCATGGAAAGATAAAGATAGGTTGCATGCAAATACATGTATCAATAATGCATGGCTATGTGGCACTTAGTAGCTTAAGATAATGACACCCCTTACACCCTTTTTCTTAAAACCAAGTATAAATACCCTTCCCCTTCACCTATTAGTGCAATTTTCAAAATCTTGTTAGCATTCTTTTCTTACATATCATGCATACCACTCTTGTATCATGCATGAGTGAGGAGAGTTGAGTAGTAGAGCTTAGTATTGGCCAAGGACAAGGGATATCAGACAAATAAAGGATATCAACCTAATAAGGTGATATCAACCACAAAGAAGGAAGATATCATGAAAAAGCTAAGGAGAGGAAGTCTTAGACCATGGAGAAGCTCATCTTCAACCTTGGGAACTTGAAGAGTTGGAGTTTGAAGCTTGAAAGTTTCTTTAGAGGTGGGTTATATAACTCAAACCCAATCATATTATTATTCCTTTTCAATATTGTTGAACTTGTTGATAACTTTCAAATTCGGATTTCCTTTGATTAATTGATATATCTATGAGTTCCAAAAAGTAGTTAGGACTGTTGTCCATGGTTTAGAGTAGCAAAGATAAAGGTCTTAAGGTGGGTTATGATGACATCATCATGGTACAACCTGATATGGGTTGAAGTACCTTCAATTCCGATATGGAACCCAAGATGGTGGTTCACCCGATATCAAAGTAGGTGATATCCCATACACGATATGAGACATGCTCTATGGACTATATAGGAGATACCTAGCACCTTATACAAGATATAAGGTTAAAGTTATACTACTTACGCGATATGGGAAAAACCCTAGATGGAGAAGTAGAAACTCGATATGCCTTGAAACTCGATTGGCTTTGAAACTCGACATACCCTACTACCTTGTGATGGGTTGATGAGTAACTAAGTATCTAGCTTGTTGTGTAACCATAGTGTATGAATGGAACATTGAAAGTATGAAATGGTTTTTGAATGCAAATGGTTTATCTAATATAGGTAACCCGATATGGTATCCAACACATAAATCGATATGATACCCAAGATAAGGAAATCGATATGGCAACCCAATATAGAAACACGATACAACAATCTAAGAGGGAAAAACTGATATGGTAATGCAAGATGGAAAAACGATAAGGTAATCCAAGATAAGAAACTGATGTAGTGTTATCTATATACACTTAAGAAATACATAGTGAGGCAACTCATACTATACCCGATATGATATACCCTTGTCCATCATATAAGAACCAAGTATACCCCTATGCCCGATATAAGGTTAAGAGTCTCACCCATACATGATATGAGGGTAACTTGAGATGATAAGAGCTAGGTGATAGCCAACCCGATATGGCTACACGATATGATATTGAGTGATAAACCATAAACCCGATATGATGTTGTGATTTTATCACATGACTGATATGGATCCATGATATGATGTTATGTGCATCTTCAAGTAACATAGGAAGACATTATGGATCATGATGCCCGGTCTGGTAGGTATGCTCCAATCCAATTTGACTAAGTGATGTATGTTGTGGGAGACGTTAAATACCATATTAAGAAGTAATAAGTATTAGTGGAATTTGATAATTATGAAGTTAATGTACCTTGAAGTGGAGGATTAAGTTAAACTTAATAAAGTAAGGTGTGGGCAATACCCTTGAGAGAGGTAAGGATGTATACCCTTATATGGACAAGGTGGTACACCATATGACTGGTAAGATTAATACCTTAAAGATTAAGTGATGAGAGATATGATGATCCCTAGCTTGATATACACCTAATCCAATACATGTGTTCAACTTCAGATATATGATTCAACCCAATACACCTTGTAAAGGTGAGGGAAAAACACTTTTAGGAGTAATGAGTGTAATACCAAGTAGTGATGTGGCCAATACTTGGTTAGATGAAATACCAAAAGTATTTGATAATGTTCAATTCTATATCAATAATGCTTTAACCCGAGATGAGTTTATATCACTTGATGATAGATGAGTAATTTAACTGTGTGACTTATGGCCAATACACTATAAGGTGAATGTGATGAGTTAGTGCATAAAGTATTAGGATGGGAAATACCCTAGTACAAGATAAGTTGAGGAACTTAAGTTAAAAAGATATGAGGGAAGTGATGTACTAAGGCATGTTAAATATCATATCCAACACCTTAGGGTTGATACACCTTGGTGCACCTCAAATCCAATATACTTGGATGAGTAAAACATGAAGTATGGCATGTCAATTGTTACATTAAGATGTAATAAGTTTAAAGCACTTTGATAAGTATATGCTAACCTACCATGAGAAATGGTTAAGCCAAGTTAATATAGTAGGATGTAATCAATATTCTAGTAAGAATGAGAGATATGCTCATACTTTGTGTTGATAATCATTTAATGATAAATGATGAGAATAAATAAGTATGATCGAATACTTATAATATAAATGTATGCTCCTAGATGTGTGGAGCAATGAATTAGGGTTTGGATTAATAATAAAAACTTGAAACACCTATTCATCTATGAAGGGAAAACCCTAACCTTAATAATGGGAATGTTGTATGTCTCTTATTGCATAAGTTGTGCGAGCTAAGTGAATAGTTATTGCCTAGTGAGAGATGACAATATGTTTAATAGGCCTTGTGAGCTAAGTGAATAGTCATTGCCTAATAAGAGGTGACAAGTTATTTAAATGGGCTTTGTGAGCTATGAGAATTATTATACAAAAGTATAAATGGTTATATAATCTAACATTTTGAAAGGTAGTTGTTGTTGAGTGAATGGTTACCAGATATTCAATGAGCTTTGTGAACTATGTGAATTAATACATGTTGGTATGTATGCCCTGAGAGCCAATCATGGAATGATTGGTGGGATACATTAAGATTGATTTCATGAACAACAAAGGCAAGCTTCCAATTCTTTCTGGTTCAGTCATATGAGATAGTGATAGACAGATTGAATGTCTAGAGAATGATAGTACTCAATGACGTATGCCTTCAGGTTCATGACCTGAACGATGAGATCATACGGATGCTAAGAGTTTGTACATTCTTGTTATGTCCCTAGTCGGATGTCATTGTGGAAGGTAGATAGACAGCAATGACACATAAGACTAGATTGTGGTGTTGGTTGATGACAGAATGTCATTAGTCATGATATAGAGATATCAAACCAAACACATAGGTACTTGTTAGAGAACAAGTGTACCGGACAGACCCACCGTGAGTTTGACACATGGAACCATGACATGGTAGTCACATTCAGTACTCACAGTGATGGTGGTGAGTGTGATTCTTAGACCTGAAATCACTACACTCAACACATGTCATTGGGCACACTTTGACATCATCAAACGCAGTCCTGAAACATGGGTTGTTATAAAGGTGATGATTCGGTGGCTTTTACACATGGGGATTTTGAGGGGTGAGTGATAGATATGCAATTTGTCCCTCCTGAGGGAGTTTGATATCCAAGGCCACTTGATGAGTAGGATTGATATAGGCATGTGCATGCATGTGTGAATCAGTATGTGATATTGATGTCATACACATCTCATTCAATCTACTCTGAGATCAAGAAAGTGAATGAACGTTGACAGGATGACTGTTCCATGCCTCGAGTTCATTCGGGATATCAGTGACAAAGGAATTATACATTCACTGTAACATCATTCACGGATTGTAGGATTGAAAGTTGTTCTCCAACTTTCTACTTTAACTTGGGTAGCACTGATGTGTGACTAGGCACCGCTCTTTGCTTGTGAAGGCATAAGTGTTAAGGAATTTCACTGCCAACGTGAAATGGACCTGTAGGGTCACACACATATGATTTAACCTGGAAGAGGAGTTTTGTCCACAAGCAACGTTTAGATTGATTACTAAAGGAGTTTAGTAGTTCAATTAAACACTCAATTGATTGATAGCTCAATATCATACTGTTCAAGGTGTTGGACATGTTGATTGGAGTATCGGATTGATTGAAATCACATTTGACTGATTCTTCACAACCTGTACTCCCAACCGATCAGTTCAAGTGTTGAACTGGTCGGCTGAGGTTGCTGAACCGGTCGGCTCAAGTGTTGAGTCGATCGGCTCATGTATAGAGTGAAACGAGCAGTTCAAGTGTTGAACCGGTCGGTTCAACTGGTGCAACCGAGCAAGTTGGGAAAGTCAGGTCGGTGAGAATTTTCCTTGTGTTTCACTTGCCCAATTTGATTGGAACAAGGATTGGTATTCGATACCAATTAGAAATGAAAGAAGGAAAGTCAATCGGGAACCGACCAGGACCACGAACCGACCGGTTCAGAAGTGAACCGATCGGCTCATGGGTCCCAACCGATCGGTTGGTGTTCCAACCGACCGGTTCAGGTCCCCAACCGACCGGTTCGCTTGTGAACCGATCGGTTCAAGTTGCGAGTTGGTTGTTTTTGGTGGAAAATCTCGAACCCTTCTACTCCTGCTTTAGTCCCATATTGCCGGGGATAGAGAACCCTGTCCCATGACCCTCCTATATATAGGGGTATTGGGGGCTTCTCAAAGAACAACTCAGTGCAACCAGTTGCTCTGCAAAGTTGTCATTCTCTCTGGTTTTGGTAACCGAGAGAGAGCCCGAGCAAGTGCTTCCCGCAAAATGGAGGTGCAACAAGGGAAGGACAACTGCAGTTGCAACTGGAGGCAGGAGAGTGTGTTGGCGACTAGTACGTCAACAGGAGGGTGTGACTCCTTCCACTTCCTTATGGGACAAGGAGTGTGGAGTTCTAGGTGGTCCGTGTGGACTACTACAGAGGCGGGAGGTCACTGCCGCTCAGGAGGAAAACTGTCATCCGATAGTCCGGTAGGAGGAGGAGTTGTCAGTCCAGGTGTGACCAGGTACTGCACAGACACCGTCTAAGACTGGAGTTGAAGACCGCGCAAGGCGTGAGGTATTGTCGCCGAGCAAGCCTCGGGACAAGGTATGATTCCACAAACCATCCTTTCCTTTTATATAGACGTTGACGCGTTTCCTCGTGCTGGGTTTGGGGGAGAAATTTTTTTGTTTCCGCTGTCTTCTCTGCCTCTCCTAAAACCCAACAGTGGTATCAGAGCCACGTCAACTGCTATATATTTTAGGAATATCAATATGATCGATTTTGGTTTGTCGCCTTTATTTATTGCATAAGATGCGAATAATATTGGCTTTATGCATGTCCAATCCTAAATCCACAAATCCCAAATTACATATATGATATGTATTATTAATGCACTCGATACGCGTCTCCCTTAAATGAGTTTTGTGGTGGATGTGTGTAGCGTGGTTATGGCCTATAAACCCCTATATGTGTGTGGTTGTTTGTGGTTGCTTGCATCTCGGTCTGCGCATCGATCTTCCCTCTCTTATTCCTGATGTAACTCGAAATAATTTGAGATTCTTTCCTATCTTTGCTCCCCCCGAATGTAACTCAGGGTTTCTCCTTTTAAGCAATGTAATAATAGGATATATTTTATTTCTTGTTATGTTGAAGACCGACGGACATCAAGACGACAGCTGAAACGATCAGTTAAAGGGGTGAACCGATCGGTTGACGTTCCATACGGTCGGTTCAAGGAGTGAACCGATCGGTTGATGACCGGTTCGAGGAGCGATATGAGCGGGTGGAGGACATGAAGAGATGCACGACTACCAGGTGAACCGATCGGTTGGAGGAGCTAACCGATCGGCTGGTGGCACCCAGACGACCGGCTGGAGAGAACAGATCATTCATGTGATGAGATGATCTACTCGGTAGACCTAGATGACCGTGATTCCACTTGGCTCGAGGAATCACATTAGGATGGCCATAATCATCACTTTTTTTATCGTTTGTGCATGTTTTCTGTGGGATATAGCATGTATATGATACATACTATGTATTGGGGTGATTGGATATGTATATGTATATAAAAACCAAATCCCTCATTAAAATATTAAGTCTTATATGCCTTCCATTAGCGGCACACATGAAAAGCTCGATCGACCAAGCGTAGGTTACGCCAAAGCATGGTGTGCCGTCTATCTTTTGGAAGTGTGAAGGGTAGACGTGTAGGTTCTGCCAAAGCAGGGTGCATGTTTACCGTGTCGGCTTTTGGGTTAGACTTAACTGGTGATTCTTAGAGCGTCTAAGCCCAGAGGCAAGGAATGTTCATGGCAAGGTGTTGTGCATGTTCATTCAACAAGAGTTGCATATGATGTAATTGGCAAGAGTTGCCTACCTGAGAGATCTAAGTTGTGGGCGGTCAACCAAAGCTGACTCATGACTTAGAGGATTTCAAGATCTTGCCCACTAGAAGGTTGTACGCTGCAATCTTCCAAATTGATGGTGAGGGCTATCAATTTGAACTAAAATAGTGGGAGCGATAATTAATTAAAGGCCTAATTATATCATCAAATTTTCAAATCAATCAAATAAGTCAAAAGAGTTTTGGACTAAAATTGCATATATTTCCTTTTGTTAAAATAAATGGTTAATCAACAAATCACTTTATTTGCGATCGGTCTTTGAGACCAACAAATTAAATGGGAATAATTCCAAGACTGGTTAGGATGATGAAAAGTGTTCTCAAAGAAGCGAAATCTCCAAGTCCTACCAAGACCAGATAAACTCAATCCCACCACATCAATGGCAGAAGGTATGCTTATGGAAGCATACCGAGGATGATGTTAATGAGGAGTGCTTGATGATGTTGCAGAGCCAACATGAGACATATGATGTCTCAAGGACACTGTCCTAGTATGTCATGACAATAGGAGATCCAGTAAGGTATTCGCACACTCAATGTGATTGGGTATGTGGAAAACGTGACTAATAAGGATTCCCTCTGAGCCAAGAGTTGGCTATTGGTATGATACTGCAAATGTTGTGAGGATCATACAATTCATGATAAGCTACAACATGAACAACTTTGACAAGCGTTGACAGAGTTGTTGGACATGTTGAGGATAGTAAAGGAAAAGATGAAGAAAGACAAACCATAATCTTTGATGTGATCAAAGAGAAAGGTAATTCTTAAGGGCAAGGATAAGGGCAAAGCAAAGAAGTGTTCTGATGCTAGCCAGCAATCCAAGCCATCTTCAGCCTCAAGGCACATTGGGAAAGGGTGTATGAGGGATTGCCCTCTATATCTGGAAGAACAAAAGAAGATGAAGGAGGGGATGGAGATCTCCACCTAAGGTATCATGAAATGAACCGCTTCTTTATCTGAGGTATATGATACCAAGATATGGATATGTCATATATGATATGCAGTATCCGCAAAGAAGTGATGGCCTTTTTGAAAGGACCAAGAAAGAAGTACCCATCATTGGAGCAAGTGTTGCTGCCATAGATAGGAGTATCTTTCAATTTATTTCAGCCTAAAGGGCACGAAATAGAGTTGAGAACTGCTATTTCATATTTGCCAATAGATAGAAACACTTTATTTTTGCATATTGTATGACAATCATGGCAATTAATAAAGAGATGTTTCAATCTTAAAGATATGATCTTTGTGGAAATGCCTTGTTTGTCTTGTGATACATGGTATTCATAAGATAAAATGATACCTAAAGTTATACATAACTCAAACAATCGAATTAGCATCAATCATCAGAAATTCATTTCTAGTTTCCATGTGATGGATAAATCTAGACTCTTTTGGTTAGAGAACCAGTAAGAGACATGAATATCTTGGACATGATTAATCAATCTTCACTAATGGTAGTGGGAGAATGATTATCCTATTAGGTATAATACATGTGACGTATTTACATACCTATTGGAATAAATGCTAATACTTCAAATGGTGTTTAGAGAAATACCAATATGAATATCTTGAAGTGTTCAAGATTATCATAGATGAAGTGCAAATTTGGTAAAGTGTTAATTCTTGATGAGATCAATGAATGAAATACTTGGACCAAATGCTTGAGATCCTTATGAGTGATTATGATAGTGTATCATAGTGAACTCATGATTAAGGCATGGTGATGTCTAAATCAAGAAGGAATCATACTCTAAGGAGTTAGAGAATGATCATCAAATAACTGAATTCTTCTTAATAAATGAATACCCCACACTAATAAAAGAAATTAAGAATCACAAGGGTTGTGAGTTCTTATATCTTGAACAGATACACCTCAATTATCTATGTGATAAGTTGTTCATGTGATGAGTCAACTATCTAGATAGATATGAGGAATTGAATTCTGAATTATGGTTTATGACCATTACATCCTAAATGACATCCATGTCAATCATAAGGTATGACCTTGATGGTAGCACTCATTGGATGAAATCCATAAGTGTAAATGAGTCTTAGGTGTTAAGACACATGGATAACATTTTGAGAAGGATGATGCTTGTTGATTGCAACTTAATGACTAAGACATTTGGCATATGGATACTAAAACCGCATTCCTATGAGGAATAAAACAAGGATGTGTACGTGACACAACCTATAAGGTTTATAAATCCACTAATGCAAATAAAGTCTATAAGTTACAATGGACTAATCAATGTGATTGATTGAGTACAAGCAACTCAGAATTGGATCTTTACTTTGACGATATAGTCAAAGGGTTTGACTGATATGTCAAAGATAAAGAAGGGATCTGTGATTTAGTGGGAGCGTGCTCACATTCCACATGTTGATGTGAAATGGAAATGTTCTAGAATGGAAATCCAAAAGTGGAAATTATCTTTAAGGAAGATAGATATGTTTCCTATGTGATAGGAATAGAGATCTATAGAGATAGTTCTCGAAAAACCTCTTGACCTAAAAAGAGAAAGCATACATTGGCAATCTGTACTGAAGTGTTCAGTATGCACAGATTCAGTGGGAGAAAACTTGTCCATGCTACATGGAGTTAGTATCCCAAGGCCAAGTGTCCAATTCTTATGAAGATTATGAACACTAAGAATAGATATGATCTATCATGTATGTAATCATCCCATTATCTTGCATATATAGACATGGCAAGAATAAAATGCATTCATCATCTTGAATGTATGACATGACAATATGATGTGCTCATCCTGATAACTCGTATGTGGGACATAACGAGTGGATGGCTGTCTACTTCCAGTAAGGGTTACTGGAATACCATGAGAACTTGATATGTGCTTGTGAAGTATTGGTTCCATGGAGATAAGGAAGAGTTTGATGTAAAGAGTTACATTGATGCGAACTTCTGAAAGAATAGAAAATTAATCACAAAATATACATAGGATGTATAAAAGTGAAAGTTTGTTAATAATTGGAAGTGTTCCAATAAAACCATTTAAAAGGAAATGCCGAGTATCTATGCGTTAGAGAACAGCAGTGGATATTATATGGATCTGGAAGTTCATGAGATGAACTTATATTCCGCTCATTGATGACTAGTATGGAATCATTGATCATGCAATGTGGCTAAAGGTTAGCAAAGGAATACTAGATTGCATATTACGACAACTCCATCTCATACGTGTGACGTACAGTGAAGAGATGAGAGACATGCAATTTATACTGACTTTGGCAAGGTGTTGCCATTACTCACTATGTTAAGCACTAGAGCACAATAACATGTAGGACATGTTTGAAGATCACTAGGAATATGATTCAAGGGTGATTGGCTCACAGTGCAAGTGGGAGTCTGTTGGTATGTATGCCCTGAGAGCCAATCATGGGATGATTGGTGGGATACATTAAGATTGAATTGATAAACAACAAAGGCAAGCTTCCAATTCTTTCTGGTTCAGTCATATGAGATAGTGATAAAACAGATTGAATGTCTAGAGAATGACAGTACTCAATGACGTATGCCTTCAGGTTCATGACCTGAACGATGAGATCATACGGATGCTAAGAGTTTGTACATTCTTGTTATGTCCCTAGTCGGATGTCATTGTGGAAGGTAGATAGACAGCAATGACACACAAGACTAGATTGTGGTGTTGGTTGATGACAGAATCTCATTAGTCATGATATAGAGATATCAAACCAAACACATATGTACTTGTTAGAGAACAAGTGTACCGGACAGACCCACCGTGAGTTTGACACATGGAACCATGACATGGTAGTCACAGTCAATACTCACAGTGATGGTGGTGAGTGTGATTCTTAGACCTGAAATCACTACACTCAACACATGTCGTTGGGCACACTTTGACATCATCAAATGCAATCCTGAAACATGGGTTGTTATAAAGGTGACGATTGGGTGGCTTTGACACATGGGGCTTTTGAGGGGTGAGTGATAGATATGGGATTTGTCCCTCCTGAGGGAGTTTGATATCTAAGGCCACTTGACGAGTAGGATTGAGATAGGCGTGCGCACGCATGTGTGAATCAGTATGTGATATTGATGTCATACATATCTCGTTCAATCTACTCTGAGATCAAGAAAGTGAATGAACGTTGACAGGATGACTGTTCCATGCCTTGAGTTCATTCGGGATATCAGTGGCAAAGGAATTATACATTCACTGTAACACCATTCATAGATTGTAGGATTGAAAGTTGTTCTCCAACTTTCTACTTTCACTTGGGTAGCACTGATGTGTGACTAGGCACCGCTCTTTGCTTGTGAAGTCATAAGTGTTATGGACTTTCACTGCCAACGTGAAATGGACCTGCAGGGTCACACACATAGGATTTAACCTGGAAGAGGAGTTTTGTCCACAAGAAACGTTTAGATTGATTACTAAAAGAGTTTAGTAGTTCAATTAAATACTCAATTGATTTATAGCTCAATATCATACTGTTCAAGGTGTTGGACATGTTGATTGGAGTATCAGATTGATTGAAATCACATTTGACTGATTCTTCACAACATGTACTCCCAACCGATCAGTTCAAGTGTTGAACTGGTCGGCTCAAGTGTTGAGTCGATTGGCTCATGTACAGATTGAAACGAGCGGTTCAAGGGTTGAACCGGTCGGCTGAGGTTGCTGAACCGGTCGGCTCAAGTGTTGAGTCGATCGGCTCATGTACAGAGTGAAACGAGCGATTCAAGTATTGAACCGATCGGTTCAACTGGTGCAACTGAGCAAGTTGGGAAAGTCAGGTCGGTGAGAATTTTCCTTGCGTTTCACTTGCCTAATTTGATTGGAACAAGGATTGGTATTCGATACCAATTAGAAACAAAAGAAGGAAAGTCAATCGGGAACCGACCAGGACCACGAACCGACCGGTTCAGAAGTGAACCAATCGGCTCATGGGTCCAAACCGATCGGTTGGTGTTCCAACCGACCAGTTCAGGTCCCCAACCAACCGGTTCACTTGTGAACTGATCGGTTCAAGTTGCGAGTTGGTTGTTTTTGGTGGAAAATCTCGAACCCTTCTACTCCTACTTTATTTCCATATTGTCGGGGATGGAACCCTGTCCCATGACCCTCCTATATATATAGGGGTATTGGGGGATTCTCAAAGAACAACTTAGTGCAACCAGTTGCTCTGCAAAGTTGTCGTTCTCTCAGGTTTTAGTAATCGAGAGAGAGCCCGAGCAAGTGCTTCCTGCAAAAGGGAGGTGCAGCAAGGGAAGGACAACTGCAGTTGCAACTGGAGGCATGAGAGTGTGTTGGAAACTAGTACATCAACTGGAGGGTGCGACTCCTTCCACTTCCTTGTGGGACAAGGAGTGTGGAGTTCTAGGTGGTCTGTGTGGACTACTACAGAGGCGGGAGGTCACTGCCGCTCAGGAGGACAATTGTCATCCGACAGTTCGGTAGGAGGAGGAGGAGTCAGTCCCGGTGCAACCAGGAGCTGCACAGACACCGTCCAAGACCGGAGTTGAAGACCGCGCAAGGCGCGAGGTATTGTCGCTGAGCAAGCCTCAGGACAAGGTATGATTCCACAAACCATCCTTTCCTATTATATAGACGTTGACATGTTTCCTCGTGCTGGGTTTGGGGGAGAAAATTTTTTGTTTCTGCTGCCTTCTCTGCCTCCCCTAAAACCCAACAATACCTTGGTCTGATGACCTAGAGGTATCAGTTACCTATTATAGAGGTAACAAAGCTTAGTGATGAACTAAGAGTTTAAATATCCATATATGATGATGATAAGGGATGGAGATTCTAAGTGTTCTATGTGTTCCAAAGAATCATGAAAACACTTGATGAAGTATTAAATCTTTCTTTGAAGTATCTAAAATTAAATAGGGGTGCTTAGTGGACTCCCCAAATTAAATAGGGGTCCTTAGTGGAGTCCCCAAATTAAATAGGGGTGCTTAGTGGACTCCCCAAATTAAATAGTGGTTCTTAGTTGACTCCCCAAATTAAATAGGGATGCTCAGTGAACTCCCCAACAACATTAGGTTGCTCAGTAGTCTTCTTGATAACAAAGAATCTGGGAAATCTTAGTGGTCTTCTCCCAAATGGAGTACATGCTATGGCTGTAACTATATAGCAAAGATGTCGCTATACCCCGACATAGCTAATTATAGATGACACAAGATGTCTTGCTAAGTATAAGTGGTCTCATACTTACTGAGACAGGTGAGGTCTTGACATACGGCTCTGCCACTGACCTCGTATGATACCGATTTTGATTTACTAGTGGTCGGCTGGAGTATGAGAAGTATACCTCATCTCCTCTATGCATAAGTGTGAATGTGAATATGTAATTAGTCATGTAGCGTAATTGTTTAAGGATCAAATGCGGGAAAACATTGGTTGACACTTTATCACCTTTATACATCTTAGTAGATAGATGTTATACATGTTCTTCATATTCCTTATAAAGAAAATAGATGATTTACTACTCTATCATAGATAGCTACATTACTTCAAGAAGAGAGATTATTTAGTTCTGCTTATAATAGTTCCTCTACTTAGTTTTATACTGTCTATCTGTGATAATAATATTATTGACAGAGAGTTATATCTTTTGTTGGGACAATTGTCTCACCTCTTGGGATCCATAATTTTTAGATGGATGTGCAAGAGGAGGTAGAGACCATTCTGTAGAGGAAAGACAATAAATAGTAGGGAAACAATAATAGTACAAATTGAGTGTACTGTCTGTCGCATCTTGTAGATAGAAGTCCTATGTGTCGTCTCTTTACTCTCAGGTCCTCAGATTCAGTGTGTGATGGTTCTATGAAAAATTTGAGATTTGGCTTGTATGCCTCGGGGTTTTATGTTGCTTCAGAATATATTTTGACAAAGCAACTATTATATGTTATCCTCGAGAAGAGATGGTACAGTGTATGTACAATGTGGTCAATGATGTATTTAAGGTTTTGGTTCTTACTTTAAGAGTTTTCCTGGAAATGAATCTCTTTACAGAATGGTTTTAAATTTTTTAGTGATTTTTGTTAATCCATTATTTATGGTTATTCTACATAATTAGTAATGATTTGGCTGATGGTTTGGTGGCGGTCGTTACAAGTTTGGTATCAAAGCTTAAGGTTTGATGAGTCTACAGAGACATAGGACTAAGGTGTCGAGTCTGTTCTAGTGTCCTCCAGTATATACTATAGTGACTTATGCTTATGCAGAAGAAAGGGTGAATTTTAAAATTGACTGGAGAACACGAGGAACATGTTGCTAAAGAGAAATGTTGTTGCACCAAGAGAAGGTGCAAGGGATTAGGCAACAGAAGAATTAGTGCCTGAGAATTCCCATCTTGACCCAATTAGGATAGAGAATCCTACTTTTTATGCTCTTGTTTGGTAGGCTAGGACAGGAGTGATGAATATAGTGGATTGGATACTAACAATACAACCTAGATTACTAGCCCCAATGATGAAATTTTGGTCTCTAGCAGGATTCCTGATCATTATCATTATGATGGAGCAATGGAAAATATCGAAAGAATTAGGTTATGACACAAAAATAGAGTTTTCTACAGGTGTAGGAAACCACGACGTCTTATAAAGGATTTTCCAGAAAAGGGTAATGAGGTAGGAATTAAGAAAAGATCTATCTAAACTCGAGAACAGATGGCTAGTAGTTCCAAAAAGGGGAAGTTTTTGGTACCAACAATACAACAAATGTTCAATGCACTAGGGCAGCTACTACCAAAGAAGGGCAAAGGACCTGATGTTCCACCAGTTGGAACTCTTGATTTAGCCTCTACATCAGTCATAAGGTAGACAAGACCAAGGAATTCATATAAGATATGTCATAAATGTAGACATGTTGGGAATATTAGACCCTTTTGTCTGAAAAAGAAGGAGGGAATAACCTAACCGCTGAGTCAGAGTCAACAAAACTCTTAAAGGCAATGGTTTAGCAGTGGCACATGAGGACGTAGACAGACGTCCCGAGCAGATCCATCTACATCGAACAATGGAGCACGACGTTGGAAATAAGAAACAACAAGATTCTATAAAAAGAATCATCTTGAGGCAGTAATTAATCCAAGAGTGAGATAGGTCAGATGAAATAGTGTCATGCTGATATATCATATCATGATTTTATCTGTTAAAGTATAAGAAAAGTAGTTGTCATTGAGCTTCCTTTGAATAGTCCTTTGAGGACATAAGGATGGTGAGAACTTACATTCTATTCAAGTAATCTTTAAAATGCTTTAAAATTTCTTTTATCTGTGTGAAAGAGGATGAGGAATAGAAGTGATGCCTGGAGAAAATCCAGGGATGCTAACTCCTATGTTTTTGATGATATGAAAAGTAAGGAATATGACATTAAATAAGTGCATACTACCTAATCTCAGTATTTGTATACCCTGGCCAGGTATTCAACTATTGAAGAAAAGGTAAGTATGGAACTCTTCGATTGTTATCTTTCTGATTACTCTAATCAAGTAGTCATTTTGAGACAATCTAGTGAGCATAACGAAATAGGAAATATGGCATGGATATTTTTATCACATCCTAAGTGTAATAAATGGAACTTGAGATGATCTCAGATTAGTCTGTGTGTATGAGGAAGTAAAACATATAATCCTCATGATAAGAGAAAGAGAACAAGGGAGATGATCTCTATCTGATGAAGTCTATGTGAATAGTAAAGATCTTTTCCATAATGTGGAAATGGGAAATGTGATAAAATCATAAAATGTTCATAAACATGGTAGACAATAACAAAGAAAGGAATGATGATATGTAATCATCCATATAATTCCTATGTTGATGGCAAGGAACCTAGAATGAAACAAGAGTAAATGACTCATGAACAGTTGAAAGATCATGTAATAATCTTAGGAGATGATAATGTCTCCTCTTTGATGAACAACCATGGCTTATGATAGGTGATAAAAGGAAGATATTTCTTTTTGTTCTTTCCTTTCAGGGACATGGAAATCAAGTGAGTCTTATGACACCTGATGTGCATGAGATAGAAGTGTTCTATTGACGAATACTTGGAAAAGTATTAGTTCGTCTTGGACTTTGGTTCCAAGATAAAAATATGTGTAATAGGTAATGTCACAAGATGGAAGAAAGACCTTTTTGATATGTTTGGATTTGGTATTAACAATAGAGAGATGGAAATGATGATGATGTGATATGTTTTTTACACATGTAACTAATACCAAGGTAAGGAATTCTAGTATCTAAGAAGTTTTAAAGGCATGAGATGGTGAGGACATGACTCCTAATAAGATGAATAATGTTTGGTTACCTAGAAGGGCCAACCTTGAGATAACTATAGTATGAAGATGATATGTTAGGGGTTTATGCTCTACATAAACATAACATCAATAAGGATGTATTAATTGAAGGAACAATTGTAGAATCATTTTGAGAAAGAGCTTATCAAGCTAAAAATAATTCCTTAGAGTATCCCTATCTGGATCTATTGAGGAAGCTTATACATAACATATAGAGATACCTCTGAGATAATTTTTTCTTCAATAAGTAGCCCTTCCTTATAATAATAAAATGTGCAACTAGGAAGATAGTTGGTACTAGTTATAAGAAAATTTTGTGTTGTATCAACAGATTAGAGTGGCACTGAAGATGTATGATAAGACTTGTAGTCCCAAGAGGGTGATAGAATGTAACTATAATCTCTCCATGAAAGAGAAATGCTAAAACTAAGTGAGGTTTGACACCTAAATTATCTAAAGTATGAATAGCACTTCTTTGACTTAGAAAGTATTACCTGACACAGAATAAACACTGCAATCATTAATGAAAAGACAGTTGTATGTGTATCTTGTATGGTAGATTCTACGACAATCCTGAAGTGGAAGGACTTTGTATTGATCAAAGTTATATGGAATCTCCATGACAATAAGACCTTATGTGAAGACTTGATGATATGATGCATGAATAACAATTGTCTTCCTTCATTCGGGATTTTAGGGATAAAATCCTTGTTAGGGGTTTATAACTATAACACCCCTGAGCTAGGTTATGACTTAACCCTAGAAGTTTTACTTAAGTAAGTTATTTAAAAACTTGTTCTAATCTTTTGAAAAGCAATAAAGGCTTCTTGTGAAGTTTATTTTCAAAGTTTGAACTTAATTGCAAATTATTTGTGCATTATATGATAGTCTGAGTGAAAAGTGCAATTTGCCCAAGATGAGGGGTTATATTGCAAATGTCACATGTTGAATGTATTATAGGTGTTCTTAACATAATGAGAGAGATAATGATATTAAGTGGTGGTTTGTGGAAAGCCTAACTTCTAAGTGAGAACTTGTTTGAATAATGCTAAGTGCTTTGTGTATCAATTGTGATACAAATTGGAAATTATCTAAAATGAAGGGTTGATATGTAAATTACCACTTCTAAAGTGTTCCTACTTCTTTCGAGTATCCACTAGAGGAAAGATAAAGAAGGATACACTACGTTTTAATCATCCTAGAGTGATAAGCATTCTTAATGATAAAAAGACTAAGAAATGTATAGTTGAAAGCTTTTTATATGAGTTATATCAAGTCGTGGACTTCGAATGGGAATCCATATTGGCCATGGAGCCATAAAGGGAGTATCCTATAGTTTTTTTGAGATTTGTTTTTGACCATGATGGGCTAGGACCTCAAGGAAGACATATGTATCGGTTTGCAACTTTCTTTGGAAAAAGTTGTGTTGAATATAATAATAAAGTGAGTAGAAGAAGACTTGCCCTAGAAGATAACCAAAGGAGCCCGACCCTTGTCCTTTGCATTATAATCAAGCTATTATTTTGCATGGCAATATAAAGATAGGGTGCATGCAAATACATGTGTCAAAAATGCATGGCTATGTGGCACTTAGTAGCTTAAGATAATGACACCTCTTACACTCTTTTTCATAAAACCCAAATATAAATACCCTTCCCTTAACCTATTAGTGGAATTTTTGAAATCTTGTTAGCATCCTTTTCTTACATATCGTGCATACCACTCTTGTATCATGCATGAGTGAGGATAGTTGAGTAGTAGAGCTCAGTATCAGCCAAGGACAAGGGATATCAGCCAAATAAAGGATATCAACCTAGTAAGGTGATATCAGCCACAAAGAAGGAAGATATCGTGCAAAAGCTAAGGAGATCAAGTCTTGGACCTTAGAGAAGCTCATGTTAAACCTTGGGAACTTGATGAGTTGGAGTTTGAATCTTGGAAGTTTCTTTGGATGTAGGTTATATAACTCGAATCCAATCATATTATTATTCCTTTACAATATTGTTGAACTTGTTGATAACTTTCAGATTTGGATTTCCTTTGATTAATTGATATATCTATGAGTTCAAAAAAGTAGTTAGGACTGTTGCCCATGGTTTAGAGTAGCAAAGATAAAGGTCTTAAGGTGGGTGAGGATGACATCATCATGGTACAACCTGATATGTGTTGAAGTATCTTGAAATCTGATATGGAACCCAAGATGGTGGTTCACCCGATATTAAAGTAGGTGATATCCCATACATGATATTAGACATGCTCTATTAATGATATAGGAGATACCTAGCACCTCTTACATGATATGGGAAAAAACCTAGATGGAGAAGTAGAAACTCGATATGCCTTGAAACATGATTGTCTTTGAAACCAGACATACCCTACTACCTTGTGATGGGTTGATGAGTAACTAAATATCTAGCTTGTCATGTAAACATAGTGGATGAATGGAACCTTGAAAGTATGAAATGGTTTTTGAACGCAAAGGGTTTATCTAATATAGGTAACATGATATGCTATACAACACATAAACCGATATGATACCCAATATAAGGAAACTGATATCGCAACTCAATATAGAAATAGGATATGTCAATCTAAGAGGGAAAAATTGATATGGTAATGCAAGATGGAAAACCGATAGGGTAATCCAAGATAAGAAACCAATATAGTGTTATCTGTATACACTTAAGCAATACATAGTGAAGCAACTCATACTATACCTAATATGGTATACCCTTATCCATGATATAAGAACCAAGTATACCCTTATGCCCAATATAAGGTTAAGAGTCTCACCCATTAAAGATATGAGGCTAACTTGAGATGATAAGATCTACGTGATAGGCAACCCGACATGGCTACATGATATTATATTGAGTGATAAACGCTAAACCCAATATGATGTTGTGATTTTATCATAGGATTAATATGGATCCATGATATGATGTTATGTGCATCTTCAAGTAAGATAGGATGACATTATGGATCATGATGCCCGATATGGTAGGTATGCTTCAATCCAATTTGACTAAGTGATATATGTTGTGGGAGATGTTAAATACTATATTAAGAAGTAATAAGTATTAGTGCAATTTGATAATTGTGAAGTTAATGTACCTTCAAGAATAGGATTAAGTAAAACTTAATAAAGTAAGGTGTGGACTATACCCTTGAGAGAGGTAAGGATTTACACCCATATACGGACAAGGTGATACACCATATGACTGGTAAGATTAATACCTTAATGACTAACTGATGAGAGATATGATGATGCCTAGCTTGATATACACCTAATCCAATACATGTGTTCAACTTCAGATATATGATTTAACCCAATACACCTTGTAAATGTGAGGGGAAAATACTTTTAGGAGTAATGAGTGTAATATCAAGTAGTGATGTGGCCAATACTTGGTTAGATGAAATATCTAAAGTATTTGATAATGTTCAACTCTATATCAATAATGCCTTAACTCGAGATGAGTTCATATTACTTGATGATAGATGAGTAATTCAACTGTGTGACTTATGATCAATACACTATAGGGTGAATGTGATGTGTTAGTGCATAAAGTATTAGGATGGGAAATACCCTAGAACAATATAAGTTGAGGAA
The DNA here is from genome assembly GCA_963693085.1 of Alisma plantago-aquatica. Classification (NCBI taxonomy): domain Eukaryota; kingdom Viridiplantae; phylum Streptophyta; class Magnoliopsida; order Alismatales; family Alismataceae; genus Alisma; species Alisma plantago-aquatica. The sequence goes on from OY856411.1 coordinate 1,352,928,172, forward strand.
CTTAAGTAAGTTAAAAAGAGATGAGGGAAGTGATGTACCAAGGCATGTTAAATATCATATCCAGCACCTTAGGGTTGATACACCTTGGTGCACCTCAAATCCAATATACTTGGACGAGTAAAACATGAAGTGTGGCATGCCAATTTTTACATTAAGATGTAATAATTTTAAAGAACTTTTATAAGTGTAGGCTAACCTACTGTGAGAAAGAGTTAAGCTAAGTTAATAAATTAGGATGTAATTAGTATCCTAGTAAGAATGAGAGCGAAACTCATACTTTGTGTTGACAATCATTTAATGATAAATGATGAGAATAAATATGTATGATCGAGTACATATAATATAAATTTATGCTCCTAGATGTGTGGAGCAATGAATTAGGTTTTGGATTAATAATACGAACTTGAAACACCTATTCGGCTATGAAGGGAAAACCCTAACCCTAATAATGGGAAGGTTGTATGTCTCTTATTGCATAAGCTATGTGACCTAAGTGAATAGTTGTTTCCTATTGAGAGATGGAAAGATCTTTAATAGGCCTTGTGAGCTAAGAGAATAGTCATTGCCTAATAAGAGGTGAAAATTTATTTAAATGATCTTTGTGAGCTATGAGAATTATTATACAACAAGTATAAATGGTTATATAATCTAAAATTTTGAAAGGTAGTTGTTGTTTAGTTAAAGGTTAATAGATATTCAATGAGCTTTGTGAACTATGTGAATTAATACCTTGGTCTAATGACCTAGAGGTATCAGTTACCTGTTATAGAGGTAACAAAGCTTAGTGATGAACTGAGAGTTTAAATATCCAAATATAATGATGATAAGAGATGGAGATTCTAAGCGTTCTATGTGTTCTAAAGAATCATGAAAATACTTGATGAAGTATTAAATCTTTCTTTGAAGTATCTAAAATTAAATAGGGGTGCTTAGTGGACTCCCCAAATTAAATAGGGGTGCTTAGTGGACTCCCCAAATTAAGTAGGGGTGTTTAGTGGACTCCCCAAATTAAATAGGGGTGCTTATTGGAATCCCCAATTTAAATAGCAGTGCTTAGTGGACTCCCCAACAACATTAGGTTTCTCAGTAGTCTTCCTGATAACAAAGAATTCGGGAAAGCTTAGTGGTCTTTTCCCAAAAAGAGTACATGCTACGACTATAACTCTATAGAGAAAATGTTGTTATACCCTGGCATAGCTAATTAAAGATGACACAAGATGTCTTGCTAACTCTAAGTGGTCTCGTACTTACCAAGACAGGTGAGGCCTTGACATTCGGCTCTTCCACTGACCTCGTATGATATCGGTTTTGATTTACTAGTGATTGACTGGAGTATGAGCGGTATACCTCATATCCTTAAGGTATAAGTGTGAATGTGAATATGTAATAAGTTATGTAGCATAATTATTTAAGGATCGAATATGGGAAAACATTAGTTGATACTTTATCACCTTTATACATCTTAGTAGATAGATGTTATTCATGTTCTTTATATTCCTTATAAATCAAATAGATGATTTACTACTCTATCATAGATAGTTGTATTACTTCAAGAAGAGAGATTATTCAATTTTGCTTATAATAGTTCCTCTACTTAGTTTTATACTGTCTATCTGTGATAATAATATTATTAGCAGAGAGTTATATCTCTCACTGGGACAATTGTCTCACCCCGTGGGATCCACAATTTTTAGGTGGATGTGCAAGAGGAGGTAGAAACCGTTTTGTAGAGGAAGGACAATAAACAACAGGGCAGTAGTAATAGTACAAGTTGAGTGTACTTTCTGTTGCGTCTTGTAGATAGAAGTCCTATGTGTCATCTTTGTACTCTCAGGTCCTCATATTTAGTGTGTGGTGGTTTTATGAACAATCTGAGATTTGGCTTGTATGCCTCGAGGTTTTATGTTGCTTCAAAATATGTTTTGACAAAGCAACTGTTATATTTTATCCTCGAGAAGAGATGGTACAGTGTATGTACAATGTGATCAATGATGTATATAAGGTTTTGGTTCTTCCTTTAGGAATTTTCTTGGAAATGGATCTCTTTGTAGTTTCAAAATTTTAATGACTTTTGTTAATCTGTTGTTTATGGTTATTCTGCATAATTAGTAACGATTTGGCTGTTAGTTTGGTGGCGGTCATTACAGTGCCTAGCTTATTGTAGGGATTATTTTGGAAGATATGCCTATTCAGGATAGGACTTTTATGATGATTCCTACGACACATATGAATTCCAATGAGATGCATTCCTAATTATAGGGTTTTGTCAAAAAAATGCCTACCTTAATGTAAGGATTTATTCGAAGTGCCTATATAGGATGGATCCCTCATAATAGGTTCCCACTTGAGTAGGGTTGGAGTATGAGGATATCCTAATTTATGTAGTCATTTACATTTCAAATGAATTCAAGTCATATCTAATTGTGAAATTTACAACTTTAGTATAAACAAAAATCATGGATTTGGGAACATATGATATTTGGGCCCTAGGATGGCCATGAGATGATTTAGCAAGTACCTACTTGGTGTAGGGATAGGATAGTATAGATTTCTTCCAAAATGTAGACCCTTGCTAAAGGAAGTACCTATTTTTTATTGGGATTCCATGAAGATGCCTACTAATAATTAGATTTTAGTGAGTTCCTATATAAGTGTAGGGGTTTATGATTAGAAGGAAAGGGGCCTATTCAGGATAGAACTCATGAATGAAAAGTCAATTGATGTAAGATTCCTATTCAAGATAGGAATTTTCAACACAAGATGTCTATTTAGACTAGGGATAAAAAACAAGAGGTTCCTATTCAGGATAGGGCTTTGAAAGGTTCCTCTTCAAGATAGGCCTTAGAAAGAACATGTGCCTATTCATGATATGGTGTTGAAAATGCAGGTACATATTTAGTATTGGGCTTGGATAGAGATTGTCCACTTGATGTAGGTCTTTAAAGGATGAGTGTCTATTATGGATAGTTATTTTCCAAGCAAGATACCTACTCAGGGTAGGGCATTATTTTCTATTCTTTGACTTCATATTCCTTCAAAGAACTTGAGTATCAGCTAATATGATTTTGAAGAAGATAATGCCTCCCTGATGCATGTTTTTTTCAAGGTGCTTAGTTCCTATTAAGGATATAGCTTTAATTTGGATTCCCATTTAAACATAGGGTTTTGGAAGAAATTCCAACATGAGAGTACGGATTACAATAAAGGTTCCTAACTGAGTATAGGGCTTAAATAGAATGGAACTCGTATTTGGATAGGGTCTGCCTAATTGTTTACCAAGTAGTAGGTCTCTTCAAATGGTGCCTACCTAATAGGAGGGATTTGAATGGAGTTCCTACATGATGTAGTGATTAAATTGGGTTGCCTATATGAGCATGGGGCTTTATCTTGAATGGTGTCTATTCATAATAGGGTTTTTAAGGCGCCTACCTAAGTGTGGAGTTTTTTACTAAAATTCATATAGGATGTGTGACTTAAATAGGGAGGAGGTGCCTACGCACACTGTGTATGAGATGCCTATTTGGGATAGGGCTTATCCATAAGAACTACATAATTAGGATAATTTGAAGATGCAAGCTTGCTACTCACAGTAGGCCATGAGCATGAAATGGTTTGTATTCTAGTTATCTATTGGATGGAGATTGCCTTGTCAAGATAGGGATGCAAATGTAGATTGTCGACTCTATGCAAGGCTTAGTATATAGGGATCCTATTCAGCATAGGGCTTTGAGATAAAGCGGACTGATTACCTCATTAAGTATAAAAGATAAATAGTGTCAAGTTCCTACCCTGAATAGGGACTAAAGCATATAGTGTGTGCTTAGGTAGGAGGTTTAAGGTAAGTATTCTACCCTAGATAAGGTTTGAATGAATATTGCATGCTTCGAGTAGGGAATTGGATCCATTTGGCATTCTTTAGTTGGGCTGATAATGTTGAGAGCCTACTCAGGGTAGGGATTATATGTAATATTTGTACACTTTAAAGTCTTGATCCCGGATTCAAATAGGTTGTTAAAGAAAAAAGAGAAGATAGGTGTTTGTTTAAGACATGGTTTACAATCTAGTTTGAGGTCTTGTCTAAGACCCAAAGGACATTGGAAGTTACCAAATGGAGATGTGGATATAATTGAGGATTTCTATGAAAGTGTATGACTTTTGGATCAAATCATAATCTTAAACATTTTTGCTCCCACTTCTAACTTGGTGTTGGTGACTCTGGGCCAAGTCAAATAAATCTCATTTAGAATGTTTTGTACTTTGAACTCCTTAGTTTCAAATAGGTAGGAGACAAAGAATTGGCATTGGTTTAGAGACACTATATAGCAAATGACTCATCCATCTTCAATGATGTAGAGCTAGTGCTCACCATTCCATCATATTTCTAACTTATATCTAGTTCACATATGAAAATTGACCAATATGCCATTTTAAGGGGTATCTCCTGCTCAGGGTGTTGTAGATATATCCTGAAATGCATATACAGTCTTTTCATATATGGAGATGGTTAATGAATGCATATTCATCATAGTTTACTTACACTTTCTACCAATGGACAATTAGACTTAACATTTTATCCCTAAACTAGTTCACTTAGCCATCTCTTTCAATAAATGCAATAAAATTAGTTTTGCACAAAAATGGACATTACTTTGCTTATTTTAATTTAACTCTACTTAACGGTTTTGGTCATGTCCATGATGATTTTAGTAGTAAATTGCAATTATTTTTTGGGAAATAAAGCAAGAAGCAATGACTCTTTCTGTAGCCTTTTTTGTTTTTCATGGATACATCAAATCAAGCATGCAATGAAAGGAGTTTGTCACAATCCAATTGGATCAAAGAAGAAAACAACATGCAAAGAAGTAAAAGAACTTGCAAAGCCTAAAGGAAACACATAAACTTCACAGAAGTAAGTCGAGAAAAGTGTTGAGCATGGGGTGGGTGTGGGGTGTTTGGAAATTTAAAAACCACATCCATATCCATCTATCCTCCACGGTCATGAAGTTCCCATTTCCTTGGGTTGTAAATGGGTAGTATATTACCCATATATCCACCACCTATACCATGTAGGGTAGGGTAAGGATAAGCATGTTATTTCCCTATAGGTGTATCCTTTACCCACTTCACCTGCATATAAAAGGGGTAGGGCAAGGGATAAGCTTTAACTTACCTAATTCACCCATGTACTCATTAATATAAGGTTGAATTAAAAATTTCATATTCTAATGCATGTAACCATTCTTACAAATAACCCAACAAACATCACCATTACTTTCTTTATTTTCACAGTTATGGCTCCAAAAACTTTTGCAAACCATGAGTAAAATGTTACACTTTTAATAATGATATTTATAGAAAAAATGGACCATAAGAAATTATATACTAAAATGGTTCAGTCATGTTTATAAGAATATATTAGATTAAATATTACCAAAAATACAATTATTACTATCAAAATTTAGTTCTTGTAGTGTCTTATAATTGATGTATGAATTATCATATGAGATTGTTGACAATAATTTATATCAACATTCATGTTTCTTTACCCATTTTACATGTTGCCCTGCACATTATCCCAATGGGTAGTATGGGAAAGGGTAGGGTAAACATGTTCAAAAAAAGGATAATTTCCCAACCTATTACTCAAAACTTTGACACGAATAAGGGTAAGGGTAAGCCTTTACCCTATACTACCCTACCTATTCACATCGATGTTATTTCATTGAACCTCTCCATCTTTTCTCCTTTCACAAACTCTTTCTTTCATCTCGAGAAAAATTGGGAGCATACATTTTTAACACATACCTCTATCATGTGTTGTCCCTCTGTGGTTCCCAGCTATCGACGGGTGCATGATGAAGATGCACTACTTCTAGGCAACTTAGCGCCTATCAAAAAATATTTCCATCCTCTCTCCTCATATATTGTGTCAAGTGGAATATACAATTGGGCACCATGTGTTTTCTAGTTATAAAGGTGTCCTCCATGGCCAATGACTATTATCAGTTACTCATATCTCCCCTACAATATCCTTTAACTACTTGAAAAGTTTTGGGTTGCTCTTTAGGACCATCAAAAGGATAATCTTGAATGCTTTAGTTTTACTTGTTTCTCTCTCCTTGAAGTGCCAAAAAGGTAATATTGGGCACTAGAAAAGTTTTCAATAATAAGTAGCCTCTACAATATGTGCATGTACTTCATTTTCCCTTCCTTAGAGCATTTCTCCACAATGAAACATTCATGGAAGGGGGATATAAAATGATAAAACTAAGCACCATACCAATTTCAACAATAAGGTATCCTCTACAACATGTGCATCTACTGGTCAATCATATGTCCCCTAGAGTGTCAATCATCTATTGGATGGATTTAGGTTTCTCTTTATAACTTCAAAAAGCAATATCTATGACTCTCTAGTTCTCATTTTACTTGATCAACTTTCACTTTAATTGTGTCCTCACTAGGAATAAATGGAATGTTCTTTCTTAAAGTGACATCGAGTCCTATCAGTTCCTAAAATATATGAAGATGTGTGCCTTCTTTAAAGTCTTAGGAAATGACCAAACATAGATGTATCATTATCTAGAATATCTTACCATATGTAAGGATTGAAATGTAAAGTACTTGTTGAGGATAGGGCCAGTGTGTTAAAACAAAGTGGGTTTCTTACATTGGATAAGGAGTAAATGTAGTATTGAAAAAAAGGTTGGCATGCTCATGGTATTTCTTTTGGTACAAAAATAAATGGGTGGCTTCATAAGGGTAGGTCTTTCAAGTAAGGGTGTATATGCAGTGTAGAGCTTTGAATGCATTGTCTACTTGGGGTAGGGATTTTCAAACATTTTGTGTTCTCCGGGAAGGGCTTGGAAAGCATGGTACTACTCAGGTAAGGCTTACAAGCACGTTCCTGCATGAGCACAAGGCTTGATATGAAATACCTACCTGATCATAGGGCTTTGATCAAAGTGACAACTAACAAAATCAAGTCTCTAGTGAAATGCATTATTGGATGTAGGACTTGAAACAAGGTACCTACACTTAAACTAGTACCTACCTGAATGTTGGGATTTTATCAATTGTAGTGCCTACCTTTTGTTGGACTAATGTTGGAAGATATGTTTAGCATACCAAAATCAAGCTTTTGATTTCCTTCATATCCTGTTTGGCCTTTTTCCTAAAATTTTCCAATCTTTTCTATCCTCTTTGTCCTCAATGTTGAAATTGAGAAATACGTAATGGGTTGAATTATATTTGACCCACATTTATTACAATGAATGGGTTTTTGCACAAATATCTCAACTAGTGTGTTAATTAGAGTCTAATAATGCAAAATGACCATTAATGAGAGATAATTGGTAATTATATTAATTTAGAGTTTTTTGGCTTTTGAGATAAGAAATGATAAATAATGTGGTATTGAGTTACTTAATGAGAGAATAATCCTCTTCCTTTTCTCTCTCCTCCTCTATGGCAGTAAAACATTAAAAGATAATAATGTGGTGAGATATGACTCTTGAAATTAATATATGTTGCCTATTTTGAATTGTAGTCAAGGATTTCATTAGAAAAGTCTTTTTAAGTTAATTCACCCTTTAAATGCATTAATATTAGGATCAATAGACAATATAGGATTTATGAGACATATTGTATCAAAATGAGATTTAATTGCATTGAATTAGTCTAGGCATTAATATTAGCCTATGGTCCAAATTTGAGGTGATTTGACCCATGTTTGACCCTCCAAATGAATTAAATGAGTTTGAATATAGTGCAACTATGAATTTAATTTTGATTTCATTAATGTGGTTTATTAAACTAAAGTTTTGGTAATTAATTATATCACACGTTACACCAATTTTTATTGCCATAAAATGCATGCCATCCAACAGCCAGAATTTGATCATCTGGGATGCAACCCGATCTAACGGCCTAGGTGTCGTCCTCTACCCACGACCGTTTCACAGATCAGAGCAATTTTGCTGGCTTTCCTTCCTCGATCGATTTCTCCCCCTTTACTACATCAATTCTCATGATTTATTCATCTTCAAGTCTTCCATTCCACACCATTTTGAATGAGCCTTAAATTTTTCTCTAGCTCACCCTGAGCACAAAATGCCCATTTAGGGATTTCCCCTCATCTTTGCCATGAAGTTACAGAGGGGACTATGGCACCCTTCTCACTTATATAAGGTCAGGTCGAGAACCCTTAGACCACAGGCAATCCTCCTCCCCATCAAATTTTACCTCTGGTGCATCGAGTCTCCATGACCTGCTCGATCTTTCTCTCCAACGAAGAAGCCTTTGTCCTAGAAACTCCGATCACCGCAACCTAATCGCAAGAATGGTAAGCATCCCCACAACATCTCCTTTGATTTAGCACCACCTATTTTCCCTATAATTTCCCCAACCTCCATACCCTATAGATGAGTTCTGAGGTTCACTAACGCTAACTGACAGGCCTATTCAGTGGTTCTCCAACAATAGGAACACCTCACTAAGCCCATCTGGAGTCCCTCGCATGTTTTCTGACCCTTAAGGACTCATCTTACCTGTCCTCCCATGAGGTTTGAAACTCAGTTTGGTTCTCCTTCTTCTGCCCATATCTGAGGGACTTCTCGAGCTCTAGGGCATTAAATGGTCTTTTTGTCTCATTGAAACCATCTCAGTCGAGAGAAGTCACATACGGCCCCAACACCAGGTGTGAGTTTGCCCATCATCCGCCCTAGGTAAAGCTTGAAGCTTCAGGATTCTGCTCAAGCCATGGCTCAAAGTAGAAGAAGTTGGGTTGGGTAATGACCATGGAATCCCCACAATGTAAATTGAGTTATTTTTATTACATGGACACTTTGGTAATTTTACATACGCCTTTGATTCATCCATCACAAACTATGTTGAAGGTTTGAATGATGATTCTACCCCCACATGCCTAGTTAGATATAACTTGCAACTAAGATTCTTTGGTCAATTGGTTGTTAATTTACATCATATTTAACTACAACTTAAATTAGTGTCACACCTATAGTTTCATGCTCTCTGATTGGTCAGTTTTTCGAAATTCATAATAAATCGATGCTTTATCAGAAAAATACAAATAAATAGTCATTGGAAAAAAAATTGCAACGAATACAATTTTAAGGTTTTTAAGTATTGTTTTGCATCCCTTTTTTATGTTTATTATAAATACTATTTTAATTATATAAAAATTCCCAAAATTTAAAACTAATTCATTTTAACTCCAAATTTAATAAATAAATATGTTTACTTAATTAGGAGAATCCAATTGATCGATTGGTTTATGTTTTGAGTCCTAAATTGAAGGTTTTCCTAGAAAGTTCAAAATTAGGGTTTTCTCACTTAGTATGATTCATAAACCCTAATACATGTGTATAAATTCGTAACTAGGATAATTTTGTCTTGGATACAAGCTAGTTTGGTGAAAGTGGTGACTAGGCCTCTAAAATGAGGTATATGCAATCCTATTTATATATGACTGTGTACATGTGTTCCTTCAGTTGGGTATTTTGATATCCAACACTAATATTCATAATAAGGCATATGGTTAGCTTTTAATTCTTTCTATTGCCTTCTATTGACACATTTACTACAATTACTTCGTGGGCTTTGAACTCCACTGTTGTATTTTTTTTTGCTTCCACTCTGCATGATGAATTATTGACTATAAACTAATGTAGTGTACATGTGTTCAACGACCCATAGTTTGGCATGTGTTATATTTACCAAGGGAATGTGATTACTCTCCCCAATTTTATATATATTTAGGTGTTTGGGAATGTGTTACTATCCCTCACCTATTGGTCGAGGTTTGGTTGGTTCCTCAACCCTATATTAGTTTTTGTAGTCATAATGTTATTCATGCATGCAACTATATTATTGTTTATCATGGAAGATTTCTTATTTATTACTTGGCTCATACATTTGACCCTATTCAAACGTAGTAAATATTTATCATTCCATACTTTAGTTTACATATGTCCTTATTCCTTTAATTGACACATACTTTATTCTCATCTTGCTAGGTGATCCCAACCACCTAGGGTTAGGATCAGAGTGCGCAATAGGAGCATGATGAACCGGCCTAAGATTAGGAGAAGGTGTTTATCCTTCCATCATGGACTTATCCATTAAATTATTTTGTTGGAGAAATATTGATGTAGTTTAGTTTACCTCTACCTTAGATCCTTTATTTGTATAAAGCATGTATACCCTTATTGGGAATATTTTGATATACTCTTTATTAAATTGAATATATTCATAGTTTTAAATTCCTCCACAATTCATTGGACTTTTGTTTACCATTATTAGTAAAGGGGTGTTAAGTTCGCCTTCTTTACAATATGCATGTTTAAGATAAGACATTGATGAAGATTCCTACTACACATATGGATATTGATGAGATTCTTAACTGATTGTAGGGTTTTTTTAAATGCCTACTTAAGTGTAGGTAACTATCAGAATGGCATGTATAGTAAAATTTCTCACAAGAGGTGCCTACTTGAGTTTTGGGCTTGAGTAAGAGGACATGTCTATTTAGGGTAGGACTTTGCAATTCATACGATTAGGGCTAGATCTGATTATGAATTCATTATCTGACCAGTATAAACTACAATCACACATTCAGGATCCATGTGATGATTTGGTCACAGGGGAAATCACGAGATTAATTAGCGAGTGTGTACTTGGTGTAGGGCTTGTATCATCTAAATGTTTTCCTACATGTAGACCCTTGTTAAAGGAAGTGCCTATTTTTTATAGGGATGCCATGCATATATCTAATGATAATAGGATTTTAGGTAGCTTCCTAGCTAAGTGTAGGGATTTTATGATTAGAAGGAAAGGTTATTCTTCATGAAAGGGCTCGTGAGTGAAAAGTTAATCAATAAAATATGCCTATTCAACATAGGGATTTGTGATTCAAGATGCTTATTAATATTACCAATTAGAAAACAAACATTTCTATTCAGGATAGGGATTTGAAATTGTAAAGTACCTCTTTAGGATAGGTCATCAATATAGGAGGTGCATATTCATGATATGGCTTCAAAATTGCAAGGTGCCTATATAGGATAGGGCTTGGATATAGATTGCCTACTCGATGTAGAGCTTTGAAGAATGAGTGTCTATTATATGAAGTGCTTTATAGGAAAGATGCCTACTCATGGTAGGGATTTAATTGATGTTCGTATCACTTCATATCTCTTCAAAGAACTCAGTATCACATCATAGAATTTTTAAGAAGAGAATACCTTGATGAATGCAATGTTTGATTAAGGTGATTCCTATTTAGGATAAATCTTTAATCTAGATGCCTATTTAAAGAAAGGCTTTTTGGAAGAAATTATTACATGAGAGTAGGATTTCAACAAAGTTTCCTACCTAAGCATATGATTTAATCGGGATGGAATGCCTATTCATGATACGGCTTGTTAAGTTGCTTACTTGGAAGTAAATTCTTACAAAAGGTGCCTACATGGGAGAAGGGCTTTGCATGGAGTGCCTACATGATGTAGTGTTTAAATTAGGATACCTACTTGAGAATAGGGCTTGATCTTGAGGGGTCTCTATTCATAGTTGGGATATTTGGAGGGTGTCTACCTGAGTGTAGGGGTCTTATTGAAATCCCTATAGGGTGTAGGACTTCAAATTAGGAGGAGATGCCTATTTAGGATTGGGTTTAAGAGTTACATGTCAGCCAATATGAGATGCTTATTTATAATATGGTTTACCAATAAGAAGTGCATCAGGATAGGGCTTTAAAATGCAAGGTTCCTACTCATATAACTTAAGGTGTTGAGTCAGGAATCAAATAGGTTGTCAAAGGGAAGAAAAAACAAAGAAGAGAAGTGTTTGTTCAAGACATGTCTTACAATCTAGTTTGAGGTCTTGTTCCATGACTCAAAGGAGATTGGAAGTTTCCATATGCATATGTAGATATAATTGAGGATGTCAGCCAAAGTGTAGGAGTTTTGGATCAAAGCACAATCTCAAACATTTATTCTCCCACTTCTAACTTGTGATTTTTGACTCTGGATCATCTCAAATCTCATTCAAAATGTATTGTCCTTTGAACTCATTAGTTTCAAATATCTAGGAAATAAGGAATTGATAGTGGCTTTTGACACTGTCTAGTAAATCACTCATCTAACTTCCAAGATGTGGATCTAGGGCTCACCATCCCAATAAATTTTTGACTTATATCTATTTCACATATGAAACTTGATAAATGTTTCCATGTTAAGGGGTAACCCCTACTCGAGGTGTTGTACATATGTCCCTAATGGAGATATGGTCTTTGGTATCTATGGAGATGGTTGACAAATGAGTATTCAATGTAGTTTATTTATAGTTTCTAACCTAATTCTACATTGTAACTTTTTATCCTTGAAGTAGTTTACTCAGACATCCCTTTCTGTAAAATAAATTAAATTAGTTTTACACAAAAAGTGGACATTACTTTGATTATTTAATGTAGTTCCACATTAACGGTTTTGGTCATGTACTTGATGATGTTAATAGTAAATTGGATTTTTTTGGGAAGCAAAGAACTATTGTTGTAGCCTTTTTGTTTGGCATGGTTATATCAATCAAACATGCAATGAAAGGATCTGGTCACAATCCCGTTGGACTAAAGTATTAAAACAACTTGTAAAGCAGAAAAATAACTTACAAAGGATAAATGAATTAAATACATGTCACATAAATAAGCTAAGGGACATGTAGAAAATGGGGGTGGGTATGGGAAGTTTGGCTAGTCAACAACCACGTCTGACTCTGTCTATCATATGTGATCATGAAGTTCCTATTTCGTAGGGTTGTAAATTGGTAGGGTATTAGCCATTTACCCACCATCTATACCCTATAGGGTAGGGTAAGGATAAGCATATCTTTCTCACAATATGTTTGACCTTCACATGCTTTAGGTGCATCTACAGAGGGTGGGGTAAGGGAGAAGCTTTACCTTTCCCACTTCACCCATTTACCCATTATTATAATCTTTATTCATAATTTCATATTCTAATAAATGTATTAATGCTTACTAGTAACCCCAACAAACATCACCACTACTTTCTTAATTTTGAATATTATGACTTCATAAACTTTCGTAACCCATGGGTAATATGTCACAATTTTATAATCATTTATCATAGAGATAAATGAATCCATAAGTAAGAAATAATATACTAATCAATTATCACATGTTTATAAGAAATGTCAGGTTAACAAAAACATAATTATTATTATTGAAAATTACTTTAACATGTGTCTTATAACTAATGGAGGGTTTGTCATATAAAATTTGTTGAAAAAAAATATATCAAGATTCATGTTTCTTTACCAATTTACATGCTACCAACTCTTTGTCTATTGGGGTAAAAATAGTGTGGGTAAGGGGAGGGTAAAGGTGTTCAGAAAAAGTATCATTACCCTACCAGTTATCTTCAACTTTGACATGGGTAAAGGTAAGGATATGCCTTTATCTTCTCCTACCGTACCCATTTACATCCCTACTATTTGTATGAACCTCTTTGTGCTTTCTCCTTGTATGAACTCTTTCTTTAATCTTGATAAACACTGGGAGTATATGTCCCCAACGACCTCTCTCCTCATGACTAGTTGTCCCTACGTAGTTCCCAACTATCAATGAGTGCATGAACATGAGGAACTACTTCTGGGCAACTTAGAACCTATCGAGAAATAGTGCCAACCTCTCTCCTCAAATCTTGTATCAAGTGGAAGATACAGTTGGGTAACATGTGTTTTCTAGTGATAAGGTGTCATTCATGGCCAGTGACTATTACTAGGTTGTTCATCTATTGCATAGAATTTCATCCAACTATTTGAAGAGTTACAGGTTGCTCTAGAGGACCTTGAAAATCATAATCATGCATTCTCTAGTTTACTTAATTCTCATTTCACACAAGTGCCCAAAAAGGTAATATAGGGCACCAAACAAGTTTATCAATAAGGTAACCCCCACAACATGTGCATGTACTATTTAATTGTTTGTTCCTTTGAGAATTTTTCATTTTATAAGAAAAAATTCATTGATGGGTGCTAAAAAAAAAGATAACATTGGGCACCAAACCAATTTCATCTACAAGGTAACCTCCACAACATGTACATCTTATGGTTAATCATATATACCCTAGAGTTCCAGTGAGATATTGGATGGATCTAAAAGCCATACTTTGACTATCTAGTTCTCACTTGGCTTGATCAACCTTCTTTATAATTGTGTCCCCACTAAGGATAATGGAATGGTTCATTCTTATAGTGACATCAAGTTTTACTAGATATTCAGACATATGAAGACGTAGGGCCCTCTTTAAGGTCTTAGGAAAGGACCAAAATGGATGTTTGATTGTCCAGAGGCTCCTAACATATGTAGCGATTGAAATGTGTGATACTTGTTGAGGATAAGTCTAGTGCATAAAAACAAAGTGTTTCCTACATTGTCTATAAGTTAATTTTAGTTTTGACAAAAGAGTTTGACATACTAAGGACATGGTTTTTGGTAAAGAAATAAATGGGTGTCCTACTAAGGGTATATGATTGATTGAAGGGTGTCTATTTGGTGTATAGATTTGAATGTGATGCCTACTTGAGGTCGAGATTTTGAAACAATGTGTCTTCTTAGGGAATGTCTTGAATGCAATAGACTACTTACCATAGGTCTTAGAACCAAGTACCTAAACGAGAATAAGGCTTGAGATGAAATTCCTACATGAATATAGGGATCTGATCAAAGTGATGCCTAATCAGGTCATGTCTTTAGGGGGGGATGTCTTCCTAGATGTAGGATCTAAATCAATGTACCTACACTTAGTGAATGGTTTCCTACCTAAATGTAGGGATATTATCAAAGGAGATTCCTACATGATTGTAGGGCTTATGTTGGATAATATTTCTATTTAGGATATGACTTTGATAAAGCCTACTAAACATATGTATTCTAATGAGATGATAACCATAGTGTAGGGTTTTTTCAAAATTAGGGCTACCTAAACGTAGGGCTTTAATAGAATTTCCTATATCAAATAGATCTCTCACAAGATGTGGCCACTTAAGTATAGGGTTTGAGTAAGTGGATATTCCTATTTAGGATAGGACTTTGCATTTCATATGAATTAGGGTCAGATTTGATTGTGAAATTTTGAATGAGTAGTATAGACCACAATCATGGATTTAGGACCATGTGATTTTTGGGATCCAGGGGAGATCATGAGACTAATCAGTGAGTACCTACTTGGCATAGGGATTGGTTCATGTATATGTCTTCTAAAATATAGACCATTGATGAATGAAGTTCCTACTTCGTATAGGGTTTCTATGCATATGTCTACTAATAGTAAGGTTTTAGGTGTAGGTGCCTAGATAAGTGTAGGGATTTTATAGTTAGAAGGAAAGTTGCTTATTCATGATAGGTCTTATTAGTGAAGAGTAAATTAGTGTAAGATGCCAATTTAGGATAGCTCTTTGTAAAGAAAGATGCATATTCAAAGTCAACCATCAACTTAGGGTTTTGTGGCAGCACTGTGGGGTGGAGGAAACCATGCGGTAGTTAGAGGATGAGATGCATAGAAAGTACCCATCTTTGTTTTTATAGGATTTCAGGTGTGAAATCCTTGTTAGGGGTTTATGGTTGTAAGACCCCTAACCTAGATTTTTGCCTTATCTTTCTTGTTTACCATAATAAGATGCTTAAAACATTGATCTAACTTCATGAGGTTGTTTGATGACATGTGATGAGCTTATTCTTTAGTTTGGTGTGGTTTGGATGTTGTTTGAGCTATTTATGCTTATATGTGCTTTCTCTGGATCTAATTGCAATCTACCCTTGTTTAGGGTTTTTCTTGTAATTTTCCACATTCTTATTGAGCCTAACATGTTTTGACATAATGTTGGAGAGAGTGGTGCTTTAGGGCACCTTTTCACACCTTGGTTTGACGTCGTGACATCTTGTGTTGAGGCTTAGGGCTTTTTTGGATACCCTAAGTGCTAGAACCCCTTACAATAAATGAGATTACTCAAAACATAAAACACAATCAATCACTAATTAATCACATACCCAAAAATATGGCTAAATTAAAACTTTTTTCAACGATAGCACCTGCTCAGAACATTTTCATAAGACCACAACATCTTTCTTTTATCCATACTAGGCCAAGAATTTGATACAAATGCTATATTGCCTTAGCCACAACATATATACACAGGAGAACAATATTCATATATGCCACACAAATAAGCATTAACATGCTAACAAAAGTTCCAAAATATGGCTAAATTAAAACTTTTTTCAATGATAGCACCTGCTCAGAACATTTTCATAAGACCACAACATCTTTCTTTTATCCATACTAGGCCAAGAATTTGATACAAATGCTATATTTCCTTATCCACAACATATATACACAGGAGAACAATATTCATATATGCCACACAAATAAGCATTAACATGCTAACAAAAGTTCCATTTGTTTGAAACACCATATACAAACTTTTCCTGCCTGGACCTGAGAGTACAGGGATGACTCTAGGACACACTAGACATCTAATCAACTTTCTTAATGATTCATTATTATAGCTCCTCTTTGCTGCCACATGTTTGTTTTTCTCAGATCTGATTACCTAAAAATATGTGTTGAACCACAAGGGTGAGACACATGTCCCAGCAAGTGATATAACCTCCAACAATGTTTATTGATTACAACATTTTAAAGTAATCACTACTACAAAAATGGCTTATAATGTCACATTTAAAGGTGTCGGTTGTACACAAAAACTGACACCTAAAAAGTACAACGTTGGTTAAAGAATGAAACCGACATCTATCTGTGAAGGGAGACCAAACACCGATATCGCTTTTTATTTAGTATCGGTTCCCAAATAAGAATCTGACGCTAAAAATTGACCGCAAAATCCAATTTTTTGAGTGAAAAAAATTATCTCCAAAATTTCACATACAACGTCGGCTTTTAACAAAGAAACTGACGACTAAAGATTTTCTAGAAAAAAGAAATTTGCTCAATTTTTGTAATCGGTTATCTTACAGTAACCGACACCGATGCATTTTCGCGAGCTTAACCGTGAAAATTTTCACCACCGTATAGCGTCGGTTTTTACAAGGAAACCGATGACTATGGTCTTAATTCGAGAACATTTATTTTTGTCGGCATATATAGACATCGATTTTTATTGTTTGAACTGACGACTATAAGCAAATATAAGTGTAAGTTTTTTGTTGGTAACCAACACCTATAGTTTTAAGTGTCGATTATTTCTAATAACTGACGCCTATTGTTAACTTAACAGCACCCGAACAAGCTAGAGTCTTCCCCTTTCTCTGTTTCATTCATTCTCGCGATTGACGGTTTTAGGTCCGGCGATTCCTCTGCTCACCGCCACTAGCTGCTCCTGTGCCGCCGCTTGCCTCTATTGCCACCATTTGCTGGTGCTCCGACCGCTACTCTCCAGGTCGGCCGTCACCACGAAGGCCCTCTCTACTCACTGGTTGCTGCCCTCTCCATCTCTGCTCGCCCTCTCTGCTCGCCAGCGCCCTCTGTTCTTGTTGGCACCCTACCGCCATTCTCCTCCACTGCCGCACCTGCTCTGCACCTACTGGTCGGCACTGCTGCTCTCTAGAGCTCCTCACCTACTCATTGCTCACACCTACTGGTCGCACCCTACCGCTGCTGAGGTACCCTCTTCCTCCTCTTCTCCCTCGTGGTGGTGAGCTGACTTGACGGTGGTGGGGAACATTTTTGCTATGTCACTATTGTTGCTACTATTTTTTCTTATTGTGATGTTGACGGTGGTAGGGTGTGAGCAAATACATGTATTAATTCAATCCTTAAACCGCAGTAGATAGGATATGTGTATTAGTGTGCTCATCAAAATAGTAGGATTTTTTAAAGGGTGTTTTTTTAGATTAAATGACTGCAGAAGACATAATATTAACTCCAACATAACCTCATGCATAGGTGATATTAATATTTGATATATTAATTTTTTCTTAGACCTAGGTGATATTTTGTTTGATTTAAACAGGATTGGGCATTATTATGACTAATTTTTCCCATAATGAGGCAATTTTTACAATACCTTGCTCTTGTTCCAATTGTTGGACAATTCATATACTCTCAATTGGGAAATATTATTACTCTTCTAAAATTATTCTTATCATGTTGAATCGAGTCAATGACCACACCTGCTATTGTGCCTGAATTATGCCATGTATGTTTGTAAAAAGTGAATATTGTCACTCTAATTGTGAATTATTGCATTTTTTGAAACTATTGAATTCTTGATTTATTATTTAATAATGCTCTAATTGTGAGTGACGCAATGTAAGTGAGCAAATACATGTAGCGGATATGTACTCATTAGCCAAGAAACCCATCCAACATTTACTCATTAGGAGTAAATCTTGGATAGTCCCCGGTTTGGGACTGTTCTTGAACACCTAATCTCACTTAGGATGTAAGTGTATAATTTGTATTGGGTTTTCAAGAAAATTTCAATAGCATTTCCCCATTTGTTCTCTAAGTACATATGTTCTTGGAGAACAGTGGGGAAATGCTGCCAAAATTTTCTTGAAAACCCAATACACATTATACACTTACTAGTGAGATTAGGTGTTCAAGAATGGGATAGGTGGTACACATTTATTATATATAAGAATGACAGCACATGTATTTGTTGGTTTAGAAACCCATCCAAGATTTACTCATTAGGAGTAAATCTTGGATAGTCCCCAGTTTGGGACTGTTCTTGAACACCTAATCTCACTTAGGATGTAAGTGTATAATGTGTATTGGGTTTTCAAGAAAATTTCGGCAACATTTCCCCATTTGTTCTCTAAGTACATATGTACTTGGAGAACAACGGGGAAATGCTGCCAAAATTTTCTTGAAAACCCAATACACATTATACACTTACTAGTGAGATTAGGTGTTCAATAATGGGATAGGTGGTACACATTTATTATATATAAGAATGACAGCACATGTATTTGTTGGCCTAGAAACCCGTCCAAGATTTACTCATTAGGAGTAAATCTTGGATAGTCCCCAGTTTGGGATTGTTCTTGAACACTTAATCTCACTTAGGATGTTTTAAACATTAATTATATATGAGACCTTAAACCCTAAAGTTTTAACCATAAACCCTAATCTTTTAACCCTAGACCCTAATCTTGTTCTAATATATACTTGTTTTCTCTTTGATCATAGAATGGATAGATCATGGATGTCCATTCCAAATCACTGCACCCCCGAGTTTATTTCTGGTCTTGACCAGTTTATTAGATTTGTCGAGTAACATAGGAAACAACCTAGAGATAGGTTCTACTATCCATTTAGGCATTGCGGTAACAACTTGAAAGTCAGTACTGGTGACGAAATCAAAAGTCATGTCATGTGCAATGGGATTGTACAAGGCTATACAGAATGGCACTGGCATGGAGAGATTTCAAACCTGAAATCAATGGATGTCGATAGCAGTGCTTGTGTGGAATAAGAAATTTCCTTCAATGACGTAGATGTGAACGACCCAGTTGCAGTAGACATCGTTGATGTGATGCTGGATAGTTGTGGGGTAGAGCACATCAATCCACACCCCATGTTTAGAAACATTGTGCATGATGCTGAGATATCATTATATACAGGTTGTAAGTTTATGAAGCTTAGCACTGTGTTGAGATTGTATAAACTGAAAGCTAACAATCGATGGAGCGACAAAAGCTTCACGTCATTGTTGTCTTTGTTGAAAGAAATTCTTCCTGAAGGAAACGAGCTGTCGATCTCAACATAATTTTTAAGGAAATTGGTGTGCCCAATGGGAATGGAGGCCAAGAAGATACACACATGCCAGAATGATTGTGTATTATTTCAAAAGGACTGTGTGGATTTGAAATATTGTCCGAAATGTGGTGCATCAAGGTATAAATTGATGACTTCGGGGGAGTCTAAAATTGGTTCTCCTGCCAAGATGATGTGGTATCTACCTATAATACCACGGTTTCAACGCTTGTTTGCCAATCCTATAGATGCGAAGCATTTGAGGTGGCATGCAGATGTTAAGAAAAATAATGATGGGATCCTACAACATGCATCTGATTGCCCATAGTGGAAGAAGACTGATTTATTGTACCCTGAATTCAGTGAAGAAGACAGGAATCTAAGACTTGAGCTTTATACATATGGGATGAATCCGTAAGGGACATTGAGCAGCCAACATAGCAGTTGGCCAGTTATGCTTGTTATATACAATCTTCCTCCGTGGTTGTGTATGAAAAATAAGTATGTTATGATGTCGCCTTTGATATCGGGCCCTAAACAACTTGGAAATGATATCGACGTTTATCTTGAACCTATGATTGATGACTTGAAGAAGCTCTAGGGTGAAGGTGTGATGACCTATGATGCTTCACGAAGAGAGACATTTTGTTTGCACGCTATGTTGTTTTTCACTGTGAATGACTTTCCAGCGTATGGGAATTTATCTAGATATAGTGTCAAAGGATCTAAAGCGTCTCCTATATGTGAAGAGAACACTGATTCAATATGACTAAAATGTGGTGGCAAGACTGTATATCTTGGTCATCGAAGGTTTCTTCTAAAATTTCATCTGTATCATAGGTTGCACAAAGCATTCAATGGACGGAATGAGGAACAGAGTACACCTAATCCTATATCAGGGGCGGATGTTTATGAAAGAGTAAAATACATCGCCAATGAATTTGGTAAGAGATCGCAATGTATGATGGCCACACAGAGTGACAAGTCTTTATTCAAGAAGAAGTCAATATTTTCGGATCTTCCTTATTGGAGTTCTTTGATAGTCAGGCATTGTATCGATGTCATGCACGTTGAGAAAAATGTATGTAATAGCATCATTGATACTCTGTTGAATATACTAGGTAAGACTAAAGATAGGATAAAATCCAGAATGGACCTATGTGAAATGGGAATAAGGATAGAATTAACAGAAGTAGTTAGTAGCGATCGGAGAACATACTTACATCCCGCTTGTTACACGTTGTCTAGAAAGGAGAAGAAAGCTTTTTGGGAATGCTTGGTAAATGTTAAGGTGCCACAGGGTTACTCATCCAACATCCATACATTGGTATCAATGAAAGATATGAAGTTGATAGGTCTTAAATATCATGATTTTCACACTCTAATGCAACAAATATTGCCTGTGGCAATTCAATCTACATTGTCGAAGCATGTACGGTTTTCAATCACCAGACTTTGTTTCTTTTTCAACAGTCTGTGCAGCAAAGTTATTGACCCTGATACTCTCGATAAATTGCAAAGAGAAGTGGTAGTTACCCTATGTCAGGTTGAGATGTATTTTCCTCCTTCGTTCTTTTATATCATGGTACATCTTTTTGTCTACTTGACTAGGGAAGTGAAAATGTTGGGACCAGTTTTCTTGTATTGGATGTATCCCTTTGAACGATACATGAGCATTTTTAAAGGTGATGTTCAAAACCGTTATCGGCCTGAAGGGAGTATTATTGAGGGTTATGTGGTGAGAGAGGTTATGGATTTTTGCAATGACTTTCTGAGTGGTAATGATGCTCCTGTGAATGACAAGAATATTGAGGTGCATTTTGGCAAAGGAGTTTTGGGATCACGGGTGAAAGTAATCAGTCGTGAGCAGTTGGAGCAAGGTCACTTGTATATTTTACACAACATCGACGAAGTGAGTGTTTATATCGAGGAACATACCAATTTCATCAAGAGACAATATCCTCGATCCAATTCAATGTGGCTTGCTAGAGAGCATAACAAGACATTTATTACGTGGTTTGAAGATAAAGTCTTACCTCAACTATCTCAAACACCACATAATCTTATTGAAACCATCAAATGCCTCGCCTTTAAACCAAAATTGAATGTTGTCTTATGAAGGGTTAGACATAAATGGATTCTCGTATTACACAAAGCATCAAGATGATAAGATTGTCGTCCAAAACAGTGGGGTCACACTTCAAGCATCTTCATTGTTTTTTGCAAGTGGCAAGGATAAGAGTCCACGTGAAGCTAAAATGTCATATTATGGTGTCATTGAAGACATATGGGAGTTTGACTATGTAGATTTTAGAATTCCGCTCTTTAAATGTAATTGGGTTGACAACAATAAAAGAATTATAGTGGATGAATTGGGGTTCACGTTAGTGAACTTTGAAAAGATTGGCGAGAAGGGTGAACCATTCATATTGGCATCACAGGTGAAACAAGTATTTTATATTGATGATCCTGCAAATGATAAATGGTCGATTGTTCTTCATGGTAAAAGACAGTTCATTGAAGATCCTATAGATGAAGAAGAGTACTATGATAAGTATGATGACTCCAATCCATTCTCAATTGGGTTGCCAACACCACCAAACATTGAAGTTGGGGATCACAATGACTTGTATGTTCGTGGGGATCACAATGAAGGATTGTTAATTGATAAAAGATCACAATATTAGAGGCATGAATGCTTATATTTTGTATATGTTTTATTTTTCTGAATGTGAACTTTACAATGTGAATGTGTACTTTACAATGTGAATTACTTTACAATGTGAATGTGAACTTTACAATGTGAATGTGAACTTTACAATGTGAATTACTTTATAATGTGAATGTGTACTTTACAATGTGAACTTTACAATTAGTGTTACTTTACAATGTGAAATTTATAATTTGAATGTGAACTTTCAGATGGCTAAGCATTCTCATGATGACCGTGTTGATGATCACTGTGAGGGTGAGGACGTGATTGCGCCGCCTGAAAATGTTAGTTTTAAGAATATATCCCTGAGGTTTCTATCTATATGTTCATTTATAATTATGTCATGTAAGTGTGTTTTTTTATCAAATTTTAGGTTGGTGATGTACCCCTTGAAGTAGTTACAACACTTGATGAGCAGCAAAAGAAAATTAAGAAAGTGACGGGCATCACAATGATGAACAAGTTAATACATCAAAGGGGAAATGGACCCAAATTGGCTGTGGATTTCGATCAGGTAGGAAATCCATATGGAGTGAACCGCAACTCATTTGTTTCACATCTTGAGGTTCTTACTCACAGCCATTGCAATCCTAACCTAGAATCCTGGCATAAAGTTCCTAAGGGGAAGAAAGACCACATATGGAAGGAACTATGCATGAGTTATTATTATTTATAATTCTATCTGTGAAGATTACTAATTTTTAAGATACTAGTTAATAGAAAGTCTATTTAATTTGTAGAGCATATTTGATCTAGATGAAAAGTTGCATCGTAAATGTGTGATGCAACATTGTGGGAGGGTCCTAAGGAACTATAGGACCAATCTCACCTGAGATTACATACGCGATGTTGAGAAGATGTTCTTGATTGATTTCTAATTCTAGAAATTGATCACTATTTCACTAACTCTACACTAATAATTTTTGTATGTATTCTCTTTAAAAAATAAATTTAGGCAGAAGGAAGCCACACATCAATGGAACTACTTGGACCCCAAAGACTGGGAGGAGTTTGTTACCGAAAGAAAAATAGATGAATTCAAGGTATTAAGAGCCACTCCCAATTTAATTAATATACATTTTTATGTATTCACCTATTCAAGATTAACCTTTAGTGTTACTAACCAAATCAATGTGCTAACTAACTAAGCTATCAGCGATGCTCAACGAGCAAGGCATGCACTGAATGTGCATGACCACACAATGGGTCTAAGAGGATATGCAGGTGTTCACCAAAGAATACATGATGAGTCTGCTCAGCCTACTGCTACTCAAGAGACTGCAGAGTCCTCTACTACTCCTCCTGCACCTCTGCCTCACCATTCTATGTGGATAGTTGGGAGGAAAAATAAGAAGGGAGACATACCGAAGCCCGCAACTGCTGAGGCGACTGTAAAAATGGTAAAAATAAACTCTTAGAGCAATCGATCTATATTGATTATTGTTATGTTTACTTACTAATTTTTGTTGATGGTGATTAGTGGGAGCTACACGAGCAGAGGAAGGAAGGAAAGCTCATCCCTCAGGGTACAAGGCCTCTGGGTTACCCAGAGCAACTATCAGTTCATCCCTTAGTGTATAAGGGATGAACTGACAGTTGCTCTGGGTAACCCAGAGCATCCTGGATGTGTTAGGGGTGTAGGCATTGGTGTGGGCATCAAAACTTTCTTTGGGCCATCCCAGTGCACACCTGTCCCAAAAATGGGACTTTCACAAGGTGAGGTAAGTTATTCTTATTTTAGAATGTTATTGCGAAAGGGAATTCAATAATCAGAAGATAGAATTTCTTTTATCCATGTATAAGTAGATTCATTAATTGATAGGAGAGTTGAGGAAGTACTTGATAAGAGATTCCATGAAGCAATTAGCAAGTGGCAGGCATCTCAGACTGCCACTTAGACAATACCTGTGGTGGGCCTCTCTTCTCCTACTGCTCATACTGTAGAGGTTGGGAGTAATCTTATAGACCCACAACCTAGCAACATCCTCTGTAAGATTTTTATGATATATATAATAGCTAGTCTATTCAAGAAGATATGTTTGTGTATATATGCATATAACATTCTTTATGTAAATTTGTAGGGGTCGAAGCCATGCCGACTAAAAAGTGAAGAATATATCATTGCAGAGGAGTCAGATTACCCACCCCTTAAAGGGTGCATGTTTCAAGGGTATCCAGTACCATATGGTGTGGTACGTGTGAGCCTGATACATGTACTCCCCGACTGGATGGATCTTGCACTGCCTCATGCACATCCAGATGTTGAAACACTTGGTGAGGCAGTAGGCAGAGTGATATTGTGGCCCGAAGCGGATGTCCTCTATACTGATATTGTATGATAAATTTCCATTACTTTAATTTGTTAGTGTGTATATATGAGTCAATTGATCTAAAATTATATATACAGGTCAAAAAGACAAGACCCACTACATCTCGGCCTCCACCTCCTCGACTACCAAGTTGGCTTCCAGGGGACCTACACGCCTCGATAGGTCCTAATTGTAGGAGTGTGGAAGTATAGATTGGCGAACATAATCCAAATTGCCCTATAAATGTTACTATTCTGGAGAATGCTACAGGTAAATCATACAATAATAATCTATTTATAAAAAGTTTAGCATATGTATTAATGCATACGTAATACAAGTTCTGGATACGTATTAATGCATAGGTATTAATGCAGGTCAATCATACAAAAACAACATATTTATACAAGATATTCTGGAGTTGTTTAGTTATGATTGGCTGAACACATCTATGATAGAGCTGTGGATATGGTGAGATCTTGTTTATACATCCATATACCTTGTTTTATATATGGCGATCTAGTTTCTTATATATTAACGCATATGTAATACATGTTTTACAACCACTTACCCAAGACATGTACAGATTTTGGGTTTTCCCATGTGGGATTTTTGGTTCCATCTTTGATTAGTCTTGTAGATACATACCCATATTCAGTTACTTCATAATGCTGTGATGCTTTTCAATATTTTGGTAAAAATAAAAAGATTGTGATAATAGCTCCATTCAATGTCGAGTAAGTTTACTTTTCTTGTAATTTGGACTTAAGCAAATTACATTTTATTGCGGATTTTGAGTTATTAATTTTCTACTTTCTTACCTGTAGTGGTAAGAATTGGGAGTTACTAGTTATTTTCCCCAAGACGTTCACTGTCTATTATCTAGATCCTGTGGGGAATGAGTTGGATAATTATATGGACATGCAATTAAAAGGCCATTATTCTCGTGAGAAATATTCCTATCTGATAACATCTGTTACTACATTACTATTTACTTATGCAATTTAATGTTTTACATTAACATATGTAGGGCTTTACAAGAGTCCAAAAAAGTTGGAGGAAAGGTCCCCAGGAAAAAGGATCTATCACTAATTTGGGAGAATGTGAAAGTAATTTCCTGACTCCAATGTATATATTATTTATGTGAATTGTGCTTATTTTGTATTTTTGAATATTTTGTATGTTTCAATTTATAGTGTGCTACACAAGACAATGGCTGGGAATGTGCCTACTATGTGATGCGATTTATGGACCTAATCATCAAACATGCCATAATGGAATTCGATACGATACAGTAGGTATTATACATAATCTCATTAGATAATATATAATATATGAATATTATTATATATTATTAATTATATATATACATCATTCTCTTTGCAGATCTTTAAAACTACTAACTTCAACACAGGTGGAAAGCATTTCGATGTACATGCTCCCTATACGAGAGATGAATTAGATGTTATAAGAGAAGATTGGGCAAAAGCCCTGCAAAGAGTGGGAATTTTTAAATATAATTTTGTTGACAATGATGACAATGATGAATAAAGAATAACTTTGTTCTCATAATTATTTGTGTGAATGTGAATGAATATTTATGAATTGTCATATGTGTGTGAATATGATCAATACATGAATGTTTTTACATGTGTCTAAATGTGAAAAGAGATTAAATGAATGGAAATGCAGGTTGCTACTGGTTTCTACATGTGTGTGATGAAAAAATAATATGAATTAAATGTTCTTATACATGTGTGTGAATCACATATATATAATATTTTCCATCATGTTGATTTTGCAGGTTTGTGGCATGTTGTTGGCTGATATCTATGGATGTCATAAACCTACAGTTCATAACTGAACTTTAGGTTCTGCATCCTGCTAACCAGCCATACAGTAGGCCTGCAAACTGATAAGAAAAAAAAATCATAACATAGGCGTCGGTTATTTGAAGAAATCTGACACCAAAGACATACGACGGCAGTTTTTGACAAAAAACTGATGTCTATGTGGCCAGGAACCACGGCCGTGCTGGGAAGCATGGCCGTGCTGGTAGGGGATATGGCGTTAGTTTCCAGGAAAAAACTGACGTCAGTTCAGCTGATATGGCGTCAGTTAACTTCCAAAATCGACGCCTATTGTAACATCCCTAACCTGGGTTTTGTGTTCACCCTAGATGTTTTGCCTATTAAGGTTGAGTAAATGCTTAATCTTATCTTGGGAAAAGTAATTAGGGCTCATGAGAAACTTATGTTTCAATTTTGGTCTTGTTTGAACAATGTTGAAGCAATGTTTGCCTATTTTGGACTAAAATGCAAATTACCCAAGTTGAGGGGTTAAATTGCAAATGTTGCATGATAAGATGTTCCTATGATGTGGAGACATCATAAGAATGAATATGATGTAGTGGTATGGTTTTCACAAGCTTGGGCACCAAGATTAAGCTTGTAAAGCAATCCTTGTGCATTAAAACCTAGTTTTGGTGTAAAGTGCAATTTACCCAAAACCTAGGGTTCAATATGCAAATTACCACTTCAATAAGGTCCCTAATGTTTCTTGTCATCGTGTAAAGCAAATAAAATGAGAGGGTTGCCTCATTTTAATTAAGTTGGAGGAGAGAGAATCTTGATATTAAAATAATCAAGATTTAATCCTAAGTGAAACCCTAATTCAATTTAGGGTAAAAATGAATGTATTAATTAAAGGGCCTTCAACCAAAATTAAAATGGTTGGATTCAGATGTGTGTGGATGAGCTTAAAGCCTTGCAAAATCATGAGCATATCCTAAGGAGGTGAAATTCCACTCACCATTATTATAAGAAAAAGAATTTCCACTCAAATATGGATATTCTTATTATAAGGGTTAAGGTGCTTAATTTCTTTTCCCTTAATTCATGGATAATGGAAGGGAGCTCGGTGGGGATAGAGATGCCCTTGCATGAAAGAAACCAAGGGGGAAGTTGTGGCAACAATTTTGGAATTAAAATACTTTTATAAAGAATTTGCTCTCTCATCAATTTTCTTATAAATGTACCTTTTCCAAGCCAAAACAAAGGCTTTTTCGGATTTCTTTCTTTCCCCTTTCTTGGAAAACGACTAAGGAGATGTGGAGGATCAGGAGGACGACCCCCAACCTGTTGGTAAGGTTCTTGACCTCCTTTCACCTTGAATCCATGGTGAAAATAGAAAATCAATGCATGAATTCTTCATATCTCGATCCCCTCTTCAATTCTAACCAATTCTTTTCACTCAAATCTTGAGGACGACCCTTGGAATAGTGAAAGGAGTTTCATCCACCATTGTTGCCGTGAGCTTGGAGCTTTGGAGCTCAATTGGAGGCAGGTTTTATAACTTGAACCCTTAATTTTATTATTGCAATCAATTCCTTATCAATTGGTAATCATTTCTACATTCCCGAAATTAAGTTTGGTTGATTGATGCAATCTCCATGGAAATCACAGTAGATTTCATGAGTTTGGAGCTTGATGATGACATCATCATAAGCACACACCTCCCCAAATATCTAGGGAAAACGGTTTCAATGTTGAGTCCAAATGGTTTCACCAAACCATTTGGTGACCAAACGGTTTGCAAACCTTTTGGTGGTTTGGTTTCCAAACCGTTTGGAATGGTTGACCATTTGATATGGTTGACCATTTGAATATATATGCGTTGGTGCTTGGATCTTGATCCAATGGTTTCAATTGGTTGACCCTGAAGGTTTCAATTGTAAATGATTCCTTAATTGCAAACCCTAATTGGCCAAGTGCTGATTTTGAAATTGATTGAGATGATGTTTTGGGTTGATTGACCCAAACGGTTTCAAAACCATTTGGGAATCACCCAAACGGTCTCAAGACCGTTTGGGGGTCACCCAAGACCGTTTGGAGGTCTAGGGTTAAGTATGGCTAAGTGTTTGAAGGTCCAAAGGTACCTAATTGAATTGCAACCAAGTGTTGATTTGATAATCAATCTAATGGTCCAAAACCCTAATTGGATGTCATGGATTTTGATGATGGAATGGGAAAACGATCTCAAGACCATTTGGAGATCAACCAAACGGCCTCAAGACCGTTTGGTGGTCATCCAAGACCGTTTGAGGTCAGGTCACATCATGTGATGATGATAGGTCATTGATTTCAATTGATTTGATTCCACAATGTCAACCATTGATGGATCCTCGATTTCAAACCCTAAGTGATGGTTTCTTGATTATCAAACCTAGTTCAATTGGGTTCAAAACCCTAAATTAAAGGTCTAATTGAAAGGTGATTCAGTGGTCCAATTGATGAATGCTTTAGTGGTTCAATTTATAATTGGTCCATGGATTGAAACATTGAGTCGATTGAGTGTTGAAGTACCTTCTTGGTCCATGTGGTTTTGAGAAGGTTTGGACCAAACGGTCTCAAGACCGTTTGAGTCCAAACGGTCTCAAGAACATTTGGGACCAAACGATCTGAAACCGTTTGGAGACCCAAAGTGCAAATGGTTTCAATACCTACTTTGTCCAATTGGTTTCAAGTACAACTTGTTCAAATGGTTTTCAAGCAATTGATGTATGAGAACCAAGATCATTGAGGGTCTAAGTAATTAACTTTGTGAAGATAAACATGGGTAATCCATTTGAATACCTCGTGTAATTGAAGGTCCAATATGGTGAACCTATTTAGATACTTAATGCATTTGAAGATTTCAATGGTTAACCCAATTGATCACTTTGTGGAATTGAAAGTTTAATTGGTCAATTCTTTTGAATTCCTTATATAATTGATGGTTTAATTTATTAGATCATTTGGACATCTAATATGATCAAAGGTTAATCAGCTATGTGATAATTAAAGATGTAGACCCACATGATGATTGTGAAGGTTAACCCTAGCTATGTGTACTCAAGTGAAGAGTTGACCTAGATTAATCTTGGAGTACTTAACATCCTAAAAAGGATGAGAGAGAGAGTGAGAAAGATGAATGCTTATATAATTAAGCCCTAATTATCTCTTTATGAGTAAATATGTAATAAGGGTTTGATCCATAATAATGAGATCATGAAACCCTAATCAATGAGCCCAAACCCTAATTAGAGCAATGCTATGTGTAAAACCCTAATTAGAGCAATGCTATGTGTGAAACCCTAATTAGAGAAATGCTATGTGTAAAACCCTAATTAGAGCAATGTTGTGTGAAACCCTAATTAGAGAAATACTATGTGTGAATCCCTAATTAGAGTAATGCTATGTGTAAAACCCTAATTAGACAAATGCTATGTGTAAAACCCTAATTAGAGCAATGCCATGTGTAAAACCCTAATTAGAGAAATGCTATGTGTGAAACCCTAATTAGAGCAATGCTATGTGTAAAACCCTAATTAGAGCAATGATATGTGTGAAACCCTAATTAGAGCAATGTTATGTGTGAAACCCTAATTAGAGCAAAGCTATGTGGGAAACCCTAATCTAGGGCAAAACTCAGTGTTATTATAAATCCAGGGTGATGATGTAACCCTAACTTAGTGTAACAATGAATGAAACTCTAATTTGGGTATGAGGAAAGAGAAACCCCACTTGGATGTGAATGGTAAACCGTAATCCCTAAAATGGGATCAAGATATATGAAACCCTAATATAGGGTAGTGCCATTAATACTAATGTGAAGCCTTAACACTGGGTGATGTGTTGTGAAACCTTAATTTCACATAATACTAGGTGAAACCTTGATATAGAAGGATGTTATGTGAAACTCTAATGAAGAGTGATTCTAGGTGAAATATATATATATATATATATATATATATATATATATATATATATGTTTGTTAGATGCTAAGTGAACCTTAAATTATAATTATGGAAATCCTATTCCTATTGATGGAATAGTGATTAATGCATTGACAAATGAAATACCTAGAGGGGTTGATTATGGATATCCTTATATTAATAGTCTCTGACTCAAGGGTGAGTCCATATCTTTGGCAATGGTTGTGTTTTCTAAATAGATGAATCATGACTAATACATTGCATGATGAATGTGATGATCTAGTGCAATTTACAATTGTCTCACCCCTACGGGAATCACATTTTTAGGTGGATGCGGACGAGGAGGTAGGAATCCTTCAGTAGGTGAAGGACAGCAGCAACAGCAGGGATAGTAGTGAAGTCTCAGGTGGAGACACTGGTTGTTATGCCTTGTATAGATGTAGATAGAGTCCTATGTGTCGTCTCTATACTCTCAGGTCCTCGGAGTAGTAGTTAGTTCTTTCGAGATTTTGGCTCAGTGCCTCGAGATTTTATACTGTCTGTGTTTAGCTTGACAGGACAGTTAATGCTTGTAACTCTCAGAAAGAGATGATACAGAATATGTACCTTCGAACAAGAATGTAAATGTGTTACTTTGGTTCTATGTGAGAAAGTTTTCCTTTGATGGATCTCTTGATAAAAAGGTTTTAATTTTTAGTGATTTTTGGTAATTCGTTGTTTAGTGAACACTTCCTCATTAGTTAATTATGTTTTCATGAGTTGTATGCCACAATTAAGTGGTATCAGAGCTCTAGGTTCGCTGAGTCTATAGAGACATAGGACTAAGGTTGTAGTGTCTGTTATAAGTGTCTTCCAGTTTATCTGATAGTATCTTCTTCTCACATAGGAGGAGAAGAACTTGAAGATGTCTGGACCACATGAAGAACATGTTGCGGAGGGCAGCACTTCTGCACCAGGAGGAGGTGCAGGAGACCATAATAGAGAGGAGCCCATACCTGAATAGCCCCAGTTCAATCAAGCTGACATGGGGAACCCAACTCTCCAAGCCATGTTTGGGTAGTTTATGGCTGCCATGACTCACATGACAGATAGGATGCAAGTACCTACACCTAGGGCATCAGTTCACCGTGAGGGCTATGGAGCCGACAAGACTTTTGAGAGACTTCACCGGGTTGGAGCCATAGATTATGATGGTACATCTGATCCAGCAGATGCTAATTTGTGGCTGACATAATTGGAAAAGGCTTTCAGGATTCTTGATATCCCTGAAGCTGAAAAGGTAAGGCATGTTGTGTACCTCCTAAAAGGGAGTGCTGGTCATTGGTGGATGATAGAGGAAGATAAGAGACCAGGTGAAGAGATTGGATGGGAGGTATTCCGACGAGAATTTGTCAGTAGATACTTCCCTAAGATGTATCTAGATGAGAAGATTTCTCAATTTGAGAGGATCAAACAAGGACAGATGAACGTTAAGCGAGTATGAAGCTAAGTTCATGGAGTTGTTGCGGTTTTGTCTGCAAATGGTAGTTAATGATGAGGAAAGAATTCGGCATTTTGAGAAGGGGTTGAATGTTGAACTGACCACTCTTGTGTCTGCTTTAGATAATAGGGAGAGGTTTGCCACCTTTGTGGAATCAGTAAGGAGGATAGAGAGGTCTGAAATTGAGAAACGACAGACTAGTGGCAAGAAAGTTTACACTCAGACTCAAAAACAAAGGTCTGAAAGTTTTAAGAAGCCGAGATTTTCTACATCGATAGCATCATCGAGATTGCATACCCAGACATAATGGATGTCAAGTAGGGATAGGGATCGTAGTAATGTTCCAAATAGAGACTCCAACATAGCATCAACATCGGTATCTGGACCTCACAGACCCTATTTTGCACCTAGGATTTGTTATCAATGTAGACAACCGGGACATCTAGTAAAGGATTGTCCAGGTGGGAATCCAATGATGACTCAACCTCAGGGGCAGAGTCAGCAAGGATCACAAAAGAGGAAGTTTCCTAGTAAAAATAGAGGATGTGGACAGACGTCCCAGACAGGTCAGATGAAATAAAGTCATTCTGATATTTCATTTTCTAATTCTATGTGTTAAAGATATAAAAGTAGTTGTTTTTGAACTTCCTTTGACTAGTCCTATAAGGATACAAGGGAAATGAGAACTTATATCTTACTCAGTGTTCCTCAAAATGTTTTATAATCTCCCTTATCTGTGTGTTGAAAGATGAGATTTAGAAGTGATGCCTGAAGAAAAATTCAAGAATGGAAAATCATGTGTGTATAATGATATGAAAAGTGAGGAATATGATAGTAAGTAAAGTGCATACTACCTAATCTCAATACTTATATACCCTGGCCAGGTATATGATTATTGAAGATAAGGCAAGTATGAAACTCTTAGATTGATATCTTTTTTATTACTCTGATCAAGTCGTCATTCTGAAACAATCTAGCGAGTATAATGAAACTAAAAAGGAAAAGCTATGTGAACATTCCCAACTAAAAGGAAAAGCTATGTGAACATTCCCAACTATAAACAAGAGCTATGTGAACATTCCCAACTAAAAGGAAAAGCTATGTGAACATTCCCAACTAAAAGGAAAAGATATGTGAACATTCCCAACTAAAAATAAGAGCTATGTGAACATTCTCAACTAAAAGGAAAAGCTATGTCAACATTCCCAACTAAAAAGAAGAGCTATGTGAACATTCCCAACTAAAAGGAAAAGCTATGTGAACATTCCCAACTAAAAGGAAAAGCTATGTGAACATTCCCTACTAAAAAGAAGAGCTATGTGAACATTCTCAACTAAAAGGAAAAGCTATGTGAACATTCCCAACTAAAAAGAAGAGCTATGTGAACATTCTCAACTAAAAGGAAAAGCTATGTGAACATTCCCAACTAAAAGGAAAAGCTATGTGAACATTCCCAACTAAAAGGAAAAGCTATGTGAACATTCCCAAATAAAAAGGAAAAGCTATGTGAACATTCCCAACTAAAAAGGAAAAGCTATGTGAACATTCCTAATTATATAGAGTTTGTTAAGTGAACTTTCCTAAATGAATAAAGGATTGTTGAGTGAATTATCTCTATTAGATATATATGTTTTTCTTTTGGTAAATATTGTTGAGTAATGATTGAAGTATGTTCTTTTATGCTTCTTCCTTTCAACAATATGGACCTCATATGTTAGGAGTTTATGCTTTTTTTTGGTGAAACACGGTATTCTACTGGTTACAGTCCATGCTCATAGAGGTAGGAGGAAACAGCTAAAAAGGAAAGGAAAGGGCATCCGACTGGAGGTCCTTCAGGAGAGGTTGAGGGCAGAACGGCCAACTTCTACTAGTTGTCGGCTGCTTGAGGCATTGCTTGGCTAGCCAGTCTGCTAGAGTGTTTTGATTTCTTCGAATATAGCTAATGGAGAGAGTTCCCATGTTAGACCTGTGGTGACGAATAGCCTGAACCAATAACTTGTATTTCAGGGGAACTTCTTCCTCAGTACGTATCCACTGCACTGCTGTCAAGGAATCGAAGAGTATGATGCCTGTAGTTCTGAACTATTGTGAAGCATGCTCCAGCCCATGCTTAATAGCAATGAGTTCCCCTCTCAAGGGATCAGTCCCCCGTTCACGTCAGGTCTGGCCACAAATCCATGTTCCATCCTTTGAGCGCATGAGTAGACTCATAGCTAGAGCATTCATTACCTGATAAATTCACAGCTGTATCAACATGTATAACAAACTCAAAACCCATTGTTGGCACTTCCTACCAATGCTTGATGGACAATTGGGGAGCTGGGCTCTTCCCTCTCGAGAAGGCTTCACACACAATCTGGAGGTCAGCTCTGCTATGCGTCTCCAGGACTGCCGTGGGAATGCAATGATTATCAAAGATGTGGGTATTCCTACCCTTCCATAGCCACCAGCATGCAATGGAAAAAAGTTGAGCCCAGTGCGCCACTTTGGTCAGTTTCTTTAAGTTGTAGTCTATCCATTCCGTGATGGAATCACTAGAGAAGAAGCAGGTGGCCTCCCAAGGTAGTAATCTTGTCCAGAGAGCCATCGACTCTAGACAATCCATGATTGCATGTAAAGTTGTTTCCAACAGGTGATTGCATCTGGAACAAGCCGCATCTTCGGTGAGATGTCGGATCACTCGCATTTCGTTAGTTAACAAATAGTTGTGGTAAGCTAACCATAGATTTGTCTTGAGTCTTTGTTGGATTGGCAAGGACCATATGATAGCAAAGCTACCAGTATTATCATGGGGATTGCATTGCGTGAGGCATTTGTAGGCTGAGTTTGACGAGAAACGACCATCAGCAGAGTGTAACCATACTCTCCCATCCGAACCATAAGCTGATCTCGGCGTAGGCATGGACAGAATATAAGCACTGGTCTCCTCAGTAAACCAGTAATTAATGAATTTGTGGTCCCACTGCCCATCGTCTGAAACAAGGCTCACCACAACCATGTATGTGATGTCTTCTGGAATCACACGCCCGTGCAATAGCTCAGGTGCATGGCCATCTCCAATCCACTTATCAGTCCAGAGATTTGTCTCGTTGCCCGAAATAGCTGCTACTCTTGAGTTTGACCGAATAAAGGATAGATGAGATTTGATCCCTCTCCAAATGTGTGAACCTGAACCACTCCCCGAGCTTTGTCTTCCATATTTGGCTTGCAAAAGGGTTATCCATGGAACCTGCTTGCCCTGCATGAAATCACAGGCTAGTCTTGTGATCAAGGTTGTATTAAAATCCTTGGTTGGCCTGATGCCCAAGCCTCCCATGTGCTTTGCTTTAATGAGGTTTCTCCAGGCGACTAAACTTGACTTGGTAGCAACGTGCGAGCTGCTCCAAATAAAGTTCCTTGTAAGCTGATCAATCATGTCCGTGATTGAGATAGGAAGCAAGACAGATTGCATAGTGTAGCATGATTGTGATTGGATGACGGAAGTGACCAGGGTGACCCTTCCTACAAGGGAAAGGAGACGATGCTGCCAACTGCAGATCTTACTATGGATTCTTTCAAGCAGAAATTGGAAATGTTCTTTGCTTTTTTTTCTTGTGAATGATAGGGATGCCCAGATGGCGGCCAAGGTTTGAGGTTTCTTTGATGTCCAAGATTCTGAATATCCTCGATCTGATATTCCTATTAGTATTTTTCGAGAAGAAGATCAATGACTTTGAGTTGGATAGGGATTGCCCCGATGCCATGCTGAAAAGTTGAGGCAGCATTTTACAGTCTGAGCTTGTCTTGGAGAGGCTTCTCCGAAGAGGATTATATCATCAGCAAAGCAAGCGTGACAGAAAGGGAGATGTTGTCTAGTAAGCCGGATGGGTTTCCAGCTCCCCTTTGTGACTTGTTCTTCAATCAACTGACTCATTCGCTCCAGACGAAGGACGAAAAGATACGGAGACAAAGGGTCTCTTTGTTTGACTCCACATGATGGCCTGAAAGCGCCTATGATCTCACCATTCCGCAGGATAGAAGTTTTGCCCGAACTAAGGATCTACATAATGATTTTAATCACATTGTCCGGTATAGAAGTTCTGTGAAGGGTGTCTTCAACAAAGGTCCAACTCATTTTGTCAAAGGCCTTAATGAGATCGAGCTTGATTGCAAAGAATTGCTTGCGACACTGCTTTTCTTCCATAGAATGTATGATTTCCTGAACAAGCACAACGTTGTCGCCAATCTTCCTTCTTGGTACAAAGCTGGACTGAACTGGGGATATCCAAGAAGGAAGGAAGCACTTCAATCTATTTGCAATCACCTTAGACAGCAGCTTGTTGTAGACATTGCTCAAAGAGATGGGTCTCAGCTGGCCACAGGTCTCCAGATGAGGCACCTTTGGAATAAGAACCAAAGTCAAATCCGCACATCTTGGTTCAATGGGTTCACCCTGGAAGGCTGTCTGAATGAAGTGCATCACCTGATGTTGAAGTGTGTCCCAGTTCTCCTGGTAGAAGGAAGCATCGATGCCATCAGGCCCTGGCACCTTCAAGGGGCCCATGGCATGGAGGAACTGCCAAATCTCGTCAGTGGTGGGTGATCTGCACAAGTCCTCGACCTCCTGGGCTGAGAGAGTCGGAAAGACTCCAGGGAAGGATGCACTAGCGCGATGGTGATTCTCGAAAGGAGGTTCTTGATAAACATTAGCAAAGAAATCTAAAACAAGATTGTTCAGATTGGCACCTTGATCCACCCACTCGACGCTCTCATTCTTTAGCTTGGTAATTGTGTTGCATCGTCATCTTTCTTTGACAGTGGCATGAAAGAACTTCGTGTTGTTATCTCCCAGCACCACCCAGTCACACCTCACCTTCTGCTGCTAGTCATCTTCCTCTCTTCTCTGAATAGAATCGAGCTCTGCCTGGTATTCTATGGTGTCTTTAGCAATGGAAGGATCGAAGTGTAGGGCCAGTTGAAGTTGATTCTAGCAGATATTGTTGCCAAGTTGATCTTTTCGTCTTCTATCTTCTTTCTTCTTCCTCACCGCCCAAAGGGATGCATGATTGAGAAAGTGAGCTCCAGCTTTGGGAAGATTTATATCAGTATCCCAGTGGTTCTTTAGAAAGGCCTTGAACCCTTCCGTCAATTTCCAGCTTGCTGAGGTACGTAGGATAGGTTGCCTTCGTGGACCCCCATCCTTGGTCGATATGAGAAGGGGTGCATGGTCTGAATGATTCTTCTCAAGAATAGAAACTTGTCCTACTAGGGGAGAGTCAAGCCAGAAAGAATCGCCTAAGGCACGGTCCATCCTTTCATGTAGGAGTCCTCTCCGAAAGGTTGTGCGTGCTCTGTTTGCCCCCAGGTCAAAAAGCTCGCAAGCTTGCATGGCCTCCACAAAGTCTCTGTTGTTAGCTTTGTCGAAGGTAACTCCTCCAAACTTTTTAGACTGGAACACAACAACATTAAAATCACCCGCAACCAACCAAGGAGATCGGATGGATGGGGCGAGGGAGGAAAGATTATTCCAGAGAAATTTGTGGGTGCTTCTTGTTGTGCCTCCATAGACGAAGGTTATGAAGACATCATTGTCAATACGGCAGTGGATAAATTGCTAATGTGACAGAATGATTTCCAATTTTATATGTGGCTTCCAAAGCACCCATATGCCGCCGGCGAAACCCACAACCTCCACCGTGGGATTGGGCAAACCCCATATTTTTGATGATCTTCGTGGCGTGAGGCCCACTACACTGAGTTTCAAACAGCCCCAACACAAAAACTTGATATCTATTGACAAGTTCCTTCACTGTGTTCTGGGTGTCTTTGTCACAAACACCCTGAACATTCCAAAACATGGCTTTCATTGACAATCTTCAACAATGGTGGATGATCCCATCTCCCGCACTTCCTGTTCCAGGTCTTGGATTAACGAGGGCTTCCCTCTCTTCCTGGTGGAGGCCCGACCAGGGTCCCCTGCGTTCACAATTTTCCTGTTCCTCAAATGAATCCCCACGGAAGACTTCGTGGGGCTTCTATACTTCACGTAGCTACTCTTCTCATTGGCATGGGTGCCCATGTGGAAAGT
Organism: Alisma plantago-aquatica; assembly: GCA_963693085.1. Classification (NCBI taxonomy): domain Eukaryota; kingdom Viridiplantae; phylum Streptophyta; class Magnoliopsida; order Alismatales; family Alismataceae; genus Alisma; species Alisma plantago-aquatica. Next base: position 1,352,966,314 of record OY856411.1, read on the forward strand.
AGAGGTAATGAAGGGGTGAGAAGAGTTATCTCTACCGTGTAAAACCACATCACCAGATGGAGCTGCTGTAGTATGAGCCGGCATCCCTGTGAGGGTCTGGTCGGATCTTTGGGGTTGTTCCTTGGATACTGTTTGACGCGGTGAATCCAGGTTAGTGTTTGTTTCCCCCACCTTCTTGTGCTGCTTCCCTTGCCTTTTCCTCAGATTCCAGTCAATACTGCCCGTGATTCTTTCGGCCACGTTATCGACATCGACCACTTCCTGGACAATATCCTCTTCCTCTATATCCACGAGTTCTTGAAATCTGTTATTTGTCGGGTTAAGTCTTTTGTTAGATGGCGGAGTGGTAGGTGTTTTCTTTGTCTTCCTCGAAATCTGCTTGGCGTGGATGGACTCAGAGAAGCCCTCTCTTCTTGGGGGGTTCTGAGGGACGAGATTCTGGATTCGACACTTGCTCTCCGGGCCTCGGCTTCAGCTTCCAACCTGAATCTGCAATCTTTTTTGATATGGCCGACTTTCCCACAATGTAGGTAGATGTACGGGATGTTCTTGTACTCCACATTATACTTGATAGCATCAACAAATATAGTCGGAGTCAGGGGCTGCATCATATTGATCTCAACTGCAATACGTGCAAACTGGCCTCGCCTTTGCATCTTAGTGTTCATGTTAACCTTAATTGTTTTTCCTGGAGTATCCCCAATTTCTTTTAAGAGAACTTCCTGATATAGATGGATTGGTAGATTGGCTATGCGGACCCAAATAACCACATGCAAAGGTGATGCTGCATCTGGACAAAAGCCAGGAACCCAGCATTGAACAGTTAGGTATGATCGAAAGATAGGCCAAGGACCTCCAGCTAAGGCGTTGATGTAGTCTTCCTCAGCTTGGAGTTGCATGATGAAATAATCGTTTTCTATGTCAATCAGGTTGAAGCCCCCCAGTGGCTTCCACATAGCTTTCAATCTTTCACGCAGGGTGAGATACCCTATTTCTCGCGACAGGAGCTTGATGACGAACGTATACTGCCACGGCTTGAGAAGCTCGTCGAGGGCCTCCTTCCGGACTCGGAAGGTTGGATAACCTTGATCGGACGTTACCTCAATATCTGAGGCATGCAGCGAGACGCCGCATGTATCATTGTCGATGTGGATGAAGCCGTGCGGGTTCCCTGTGGTTCTCACCCCCATCGCTTCTTTATAGGATGAGCGAGCTTTGTCAGAGATGCCGTCGTCGGTGGTCACTTTACCGGTTGTCACGCTACCAGCTAGGGATGGGAAGTTAGGGTTGCCTCCAGTACCGTCCACTTCCATAGAACAGCCCTCCCCGGTCCTGAGGGACTCGTTCTGCTGCTGGTTATGATTGCCACTATTTGAGACAAAGTTGAGATGAATTCCGGTCGAGCCCAGCGGGATGGAACTCTGCCCTCCTGCTGGTTCCCCATCTCCCTCTTCTTCCTGAGATCTCTGATCTCCAGACCTTGCACCGTCGTTCGCCCTAGGATCGCCCCGTGCCGCCATCTCAAAGTTTAGGGGTTTATGCTTCGCATAAACATAAACATTGATATAGTTGAATTAGTGAAAGGAACTTTGGGTGAATTACAGATCGATGGTATTTCCATAACATCAAGAAGTTAGGTGGAGACTCGAGGGCATGATTAATGAATAACCTGTCCCTCATTTTTCCTGGGATTTTAGGGACGAAATCCTTGTAAGGGGTGGATAATTTGTAACATCCCTGAGTTGGGTTATGTGTTAACCCTAGATGTTTTGCCTAATAAGGTTGAGTAAATGTTTAATATTATCTTTGGAAAATTAATTAGGGCTCATGAGAAACTTATGTTTCAATTTTGGTCCTATTTGAACAATGTTGAAGTAATGTTTGCCTATTTTGGACTAAAATGCAAATTACCCAAGTTGAGGGTTAAATTGCAAATGTTGCATGATAAGATGTTCCTCTGATGTGGAGACATCATAATAATGAATATGATGTAGTGGTATGGTTTTCACAAGCTCGGGCACCAAGATTAAGCTTGTAAAGCAATCCTTGTGCATTAAAACCTAGTTTTGGTGTAAAGTGCAATTTACCCAAAACCTAGGGTTCAATATGCAAATTACCACTTCAATAAGGTCCCTAATGTTTCTTGGCATCGTGTAGAGCAAATAAAATGTGAGGGGCGCCTCATTTGAATTAAGTTGGAGGAGAGAGAATCTTGATATTAAAATAATCAAGATTCAATCCTAAGTGAAACCCTAATTCAATTTAGGGCAAAAATGAATGTATTAATTAAAGGGACTTCAACCAAAATTAAAATGGTTGGATTAAGATGTGTGTGGATGATCTTAAAGCCTTTCAAAGGCACGAGCATATCCTAAGGAGGTGAAATTCCACTCACCATTATTATGAGAAAAAGAATTTCCACTCAAAGATGGATATTCTTATTATAAGGGTTAAGGTGCTTAATTTCTTTTCCCTTAATTCATGTATAATGGAAGGGATATCGGTGGGGATATAGATGCCCTTGTATGCAAGAAACCAAGGGGGAAGTGGTGGCAACAATTTTGGAATTAAAAGACTTTTATAAAGAATTTTCTCTCTCATCAATTTTCTTATAAAAGTACCTTTTCCAAGCCAAAACAAAGGTTTTTTCAGATTTCTTTGTTTCCCCTTTCTTGGAAAACGACTAAGGAGCTGTGGAGGATCAGGAGGACGACCCCCAACCTGTTGGTAAGGTTCTTGACCTCCTTTCACCTTGAATCCATGGTGAAAATCGAAAATCAATGCATGAATTCTTCATATCTCGATCCCCTCTTCAATTCTAACCAATTCTTTTCACTCAAAGCTTGAGGACAACCCTTGGAATAGTGAAAGGAGTTGCATCCACCATTTTTTCCGTGAGCTTGGAGCTTTGGAGCTCAATTGGAGGTGGGTTTTATAACTTGAACCCTTAATTTTATGATTGTTATCAATTCATTATCAATTGGTAATCATTTCTACATTCCCGAAATTAGGTTTGGTTGATTGATGCAATCTCCATGGAAATCGCAGTAGACTTCATGAGTTTGGAGCTTGATGATGATGACAGCATCATAAGCACACACCTCCCCAAATATCTAGGGCAAACGGTTTCAATGTTGAGTCCAAACGGTTTCACCAAACCGTTTGGTGACCAAACAGTTTGCAAGCCGTTTGGTGGTTTGGTTTCCAAACCATTTGGAATGGTTGACCATTTGAGATGGTTGACCGTTTGAATATATATGTTGTGGTGCTTGGATCTTGGTCTAATGGTTTCAATTGGTTGACCTTTAAGGTTTCAATTGTAAATGATTCCTTAATTGCAAACCCTAATCGGCTAAGTGCTGATTTTGAAATTGATTGAGATGATGTTTTGGGTTGATTGACCCAAATGGTTTCAAAACCATTTGGAAATCACCCAAACGGTCTAAATACCGTTTGGGGGTAAGCCAAGACCTTTTGGAGGTCTAGGGTTAAGTATGTATAAGTGTTTTAAGGTCCAAAGGTACCCAATTGAATTGCAACTAAGTGTTGATTTGATAATCAATCTAATGGTCCAAAACCCTAATTGGATGTCATGGATTTTGATGATGGAATGGGAAAACGGTCTCAAGACCATTTGGAGATCAACCAAATGGTCTCAAGACCGTTTGGTGGTCATCTAAGACCGTTTTAGGTCAGGTCACATCATGTGATGATGATAGTTCATTGATTTCAATTGATTTGATTCCACAATGTCAACCATTGATGGATCCTCAATTTCAAACCCTAAGTGATGGTTTCTTGATTATCAAACCTTGTTCAATTGGGTTCAAAGCCCTAAATTAAAGGTCTATTTGAATGGTGATTCAGTTGTCCAATTGATGAATGCTTTAGTGGTTCAATTTATAATTGGTCCATGGATTGAAACATTGAGTTGATTGAGTGTTGAAGTACCTTTTTGTTCCATGCAGTTTTGAGAAGGTTTGGACCAAAAGGTCTCAATACCATTTGGGTCCAAACGGTCTCAAGACCATTTGGAGACCCCAAGTGCAAACGGTTTCAATACCTACTTTGTCCAATTGGTTTCAAGTACAACTTGTTCAAATGGTTTTCAACCAATTGATGTATGAGAACCAAGATCATTGAGGGTCTAAGTAATTAACTTTGTGAGATCAACCTGGTTAATCCATTTGAATACCTCGTGTAATTGAAGGTCCAATATGGTGAACCTATTTAGATACTTAATGCATTTGAAGATTTCAATGGATAACCCAATTGATCACTTTGTGGAATTGAAAGTTTAATTGGTCAATTCTTTTGAATTCCTTATATAATTGATGGTTTAATTTATTAGACCATTTGGACATCTAATATGATCAAAGGTTAATCAGCTATGTGATAATTAAAGATGTAGACCCACATGATGATTGTGAAGGTTAACCCTAGCTATGTGTACTCAAGTGAAGAGTTGACCTAGATTAATCTTGGAGTACTTAACATCCTAAAAAGGATGAGAGAGAGAGTGAGAAAGATGAATGCTTATATAATTAAGACCTAATTCTCTCTTTATGAGTAAAATATGTAATAAGGGTTTGACCCATTATAATGAGATCATGAAACCCTAATCAATGAGCCCAAACCCTAATTAGAGCAATGCTATGTGTAAAACCCTAATTAGAGCAATGCTATGTGTGAAAACCTAATTAGAGCAATGCTATGTGTAAAACCCTAATTAGAGCAATGTTATGTGTGAAACCCTAATTAGATCAATGCTATGTGTGAAACCCTAATTAGAGAAATGTTATGTGTAAAACCCTAATTAGAGAAATGCTATGTGTAAAACCCTAATTAGAGCAATGCTATGTGTAAAACCCTAATTAGAGCAATTCTATGTGTGAAACCCTAATTAGAGCAACGCTATGTGTAAAACCCGAATTAGAGAAATGCTATGTGTGAAACCCTAATTAGAGCAATGTTATGTGTGAAACCCTAATTAGAGCAAAGCTATGTGGGAAACCCTAATCTAGGGAAAAACTGAGTGTTATTATAAATCCAGGGTGATGATGTAACCCTAACTTAGTGTAACAATGAAGGAAACTCTAATTTGGGTATGTGGAAAGAGAAACCCCACTTGGATGTGAATGGTAAACCCTAATCCCTAAAATGGGATAAAGATATATGAAACCCTAATATAGGGTAGTGCCATTAATACTAATGTGAAGCCTTAACACTGGGTGATGTGTTGTGAAACCTTAATTTCACATAATACTAGGTGAAACCCTGATATAGAAGGATGCTATGTGAAACTCTAATGAAGAGTTATTATTGGTGAAATATATATATGTTTATGAGATGCTAAGTGAACCTTAAATTATAATTATGGAAGTCCTATTCCTATTGATGGAATAGTGATTTATGCATTGACAAATGAAATACCTAGAGGGGTTGATTATGGATATCCTTATATTAATAGTCCCTGACTCAAGGGTGAGTCCATATCTTTGGAAATGGTTGTGTTTTCTAAATAGATGAATCATGACCAATACATTGCATGATGAATGTGATGATCTAGTGCATAAGTATTAGGATGAGAAATACCCTAATACAAGCTAAGTGAATAAACTCAAGTAAGATGAAGGTGTTGAGGGAAGTGATACATCAAGATATGATAGATATCACATCCAACACCCCAATTCTGATATACCATGATGTGTTATAAGTCCATTATAATTGGAATAGATGACACATGAAATGTTTCATGACAATTGTTACATTGATATGTAATGCACTTTGTTAAGTGTAGGTTAACATGCCTTATGAAAATGTTAATCCAAATCAATAGACTATGATACAATCATAGTCTAATAAAGATGAGAGAGAAACTCATAATTTGTGTTGATAATACATTCAATGATGAATGATGAGGATATATAAGTATTTTGAATACTTATGATATCTATTTTTGGTTTCTAGCTTTGAGAAGCAATGGAATAGGACTGATCATTAATAATATGATCTTAAGAACCCGAGTGGTTATTTATGGAAAACCCTAATGAAGGGTGATGATATAAAAGAGCAATCCTGAATCCTAAAAAGGGATGATACTACTTAGTTTTGTATGATACTGATATGAAAGCATTATAATTGTTACCATGAATACTAATCATGCAGAGATGATGAGATGAGAAGCATAACCAGGTATGGGATATGATGCTTGTTTATTGAGAATGTTTTATAGGCTTTATAAGCCTTCATATGCTTTGTGTAGTAAGAATCATTAAGCTTTGTGTACTATGTAAAATACATTGTATAGCAAGAATTATGATGTCTTTGGTCAGATGATCTGAAGGTAAAAAGTTACCTAAAAAGTGGTAATAAGTTTCCTATGATGAGTTATGAGTTCAAATACCCAGATGCTATAATTATGATGATGGACTTTTTAAGAAGAGGAAATGTACTTGGTGAGTTGAGGGATTAAGATCCCAACACTTTGTGAAAAGAGTATGGCTATAGGCCATGACTCTACAATGACAATGCCAGGTATTAGATATATGATCTAAGCCTAAAGATAGATAATGTTGTGGTAATGATGTTTTAGTGAATAAATGTTATACATGTTCTTCATATTCCTTAAAGGATAAGTGACATGTTGCTCTTTCAAGTTATAGCTGCAATGCTTTTGAATAAGAATAATGTTCTAATCTATTAGACATTAAAATATCTACTGCCAAATAAATATGATTCCTCTGTTCATATTTATTTTCTTAAGCTGCAATAATAATGTTTCTGGCGGAGAGTTATATCTCTCGCTGGGGAAATTTACAATTGTCTCACCCCCATGGGAATCACATTTTTAGGTGGACGCGGATGAGGAGGCAGGAATCCTTCAGTAGGTGAAGGACAGCAGCAACAGTAGGGATAGCAGTGAAGTCTCAGGTAGAGACACTAGCTGTTATGCCTTGTATAGATGTAGATAGAGTCTTATGTGTCCTCTATGTACTCTCAGGTCCTCGGAGTAGTAGTTAGTGCTTTCAAGATTTTGGCTCAGTGCCTCGAGATTTTATACTGCATGTGTTTAGCTTGACAGGACAGTTAATGCTTGTAACTCTCAGAAAGAGATGATACATAATATGTACCTTCAAACAAGAATGTAAATGTGTTACTTTGGTTCTATGTGCGAAAGTTTTCCTTTGATAGATCTCTTGATAAAAAGATTTTAATTTTTAGTGATTTTTGGTAATCCGCTATTTAGTGAACACTTCTGTATTAGTTAATTATGTTTTCATGAGTTGTATGCCACACCTATAGTCCCATTCCTGGCACATTTTTGGTGGTGCAAACCATTTTGGCGTCAGTTTTATTTAATAACCGACGTCTGACAACTCTATAGTTTTGGTTTTCCTAAATAACTGACGCCTATAGTCCCTTTGTTGGCGCATTTTCAGTGGCAGGAAGAGTTTTGGCGTCGATTTTCTTAATAACTGATGTTTGTAACCTTTCTATAGTGTCAGTTTTATTAAATAACCGACACCTATAGTCCCTTTGTTGGCACGTTTTTGGTGGCGGGAATTGTTTTGGCATCGGTTGGGAACCGACGTCGAAGGGGCCAACCTTTAGTGGTGCCCACTTGGGTGTCGCTTAGAAATTGACAGTAAAGCCCTTAATTAACCGACGCTAAAGGCCTGTTCTGTAGTAGTGAATTAAATATTTAAGTAGTTTAATCAGATATAAAAATAAGCTCAACAACACTGATGATTAACAAAATACATAAAGGAGTAGATAATAACTATCATCATTAGCTAGACTATCATCCTTTATCTTGGGGACAATATAAGCAATTCAGTAGCATATGCATATCTAGCATCATGAGAAATTCTAGTAACATAGAATCTCTATCATCATGAATAAGTATAGCCGCATAAGCATAGATAACAACATTAGCATGTCTAATAGGTTGAACATATTAACACCATAAAAAGATCTAACAACATAAGCACAACTATCTGGATAAGCATGATCAGCAGTAAATGAATCTCTAGTTACAAAGGCATGGCTAGCATGCTAAACATAACTAACAACATGAGATAGCTAGCATCATGATTATAATCAACAGTAGCAGTATAGTTATCAACATAATCATGGCTATTGTATGTACGCATCTACAATCTTAAGTATATCCACAACATAAGTATATCTACTATCTCTTAATTGCACTAAGCATCATCTTTATGTAAAGAGAACAAACAAGGGTCATCATCCAATGTGAAACGTTGTGTATAACCCTAAACAAATATGCTATATGTTTGTATTACATCTTTTATTACACCCTAGAGAATTTGAATCGTACCATTGAAAGTCCAATCGACCCCTACGAAGGGTTATTTGGTTCTGTAAAAGATCTAGGAGTGTCGGTATCCTAAGATCTCTTCCCCTCGGTCAGTACGTGTAAAAAGGCAGAGACATATCAGTCAAATTTGCCACCACAGTGACATGTAGTCAAGCTGATAACCACTAGTCTGACCTAGGAATAGGTCACAACACTAGAAACTAGGGTATTTAAACCCAATCGCTGAGGTACAACCGCAGTTGTCCTCTAATCACATCATGTTATAATCATCGAGACATGACCCCAGCCATTCTCTATCACATCAGATGTATGAGGCATGACCATAGTCCACCTCCACAATCTGCATTGTGGATGACAAGGATATATCCTCAACCTACCACCCCCACATACTCAACAGTATGCACTCCGAATTTCCCTTAGGAATACTCATTTCACCATCCAGCAAGTTCTGACACTGAAGATGGTTCTACGGCACATGGCACTACATGATTAGAGTTGCACTTGATTAGTCATGCCAATTGGGTGAATTAAGGATGCATCAAACAAGTGGACATACAAACCCTAATTCACTTCTTACAATCATATAAATATCAAAACTTGAAAAGAAATAAAATGTGTAAAACTTAATTTCTCATCTCATCATCACATGGTACTATTCACTTGCCATTCATGAGACCATACTAGTCATCATACTATCGTAAGATATAAATCCTTTCACAATATCATAGGGTATTAACCCTTATCAACACAAGAGGATTATACCTCATTCAGGGCTCAACCATGCCTAAAGGTCATTAACACCATCATACTATCACAAGATATAAATCATTTTTCCAATATCATAGGGTATCAACCCTTATAAACACAAGAGGATTACACCTCATTCAGGGTTCAACCATTCCCAAAGGTCATTAAGACCGTCATATTATTCCCTGCAAGATCATCATTATCTTTGGATGCCTTATAACAAGGCTCAACAACATCACTTACATATAATACATCGGATCAACACAATATTGCTTTAATTTGCTAGGAGATATTCACAAACAATCATAGCAAGGTTATATTAACATTAAGAACATTCCTTTATTACATCAACATGTAAGGAATTTAGATATGATTAACCCTCATCATATTCATAATGTACATGTTTAGCATAAGAAAGTATCAACCATGTGGCTAGGATAACCACCGATTAACATATTAAAGTTATGATCATATTAAGGAGGTTAATCCACCATAATCCCATCATATAAGAATGTTAAATATAAATACTCATCTTTACCTATTTGTATTAGAGTTAGGTTCAACATAATAAATTATATCAATGTTACTAATCAACACTTATACCCAAACCCTAACTCACGGCATCCCCATTGGATCATGGATGCATAAGGTGAAGCATCATTATCACATTCCATACTTTTATCAAGTATGAACCAACACATAAATTAAGGTGTAACCATCAGGTTATAGAATACTAAGGATTCAACAACAATAATAGAGTGCTCCATGATTCTATTAATCATTCAAGGACTATTCTTACCCAATTACCATCATTTAGTTATATTAAAGCTAGGTACAACAAGCTATACCTCGTTGGGGTTACATATCAACACAATATGATTATCATCCCTTCTATTCATATGAGTGAATAGGTAAGAATACCTTATAAAGGGTAACCATCCATTTGTTCCATCATCATTCAACCCATATCACCATACCACAATGTCACCCAGAACGTTTGGATGTTTTTTTTGGTCGGTTTTTTTTCTTTTTCTTTTTCTTTTTCTTTTTCTTTTTTTTCTTTTTTTCTTTTTTTTTTGGATGTTAAAAAGATAAGACCATTGATTGTTTACATAAGTAAACACCTTGGATAAACCACCTATGAAGTCCTGAATTTGTGCTCTAGAATGATTCACCATCTAACCCTAGACATCCCTTGATTAACAACACAAAAAGTTCCATCGTGAGTAGGGCAAAACCCACAATCGACTATTTAGTTAAAACAAGCCATCCATTGTCGGCAAGTAAACTCCTTAAGTTGATCATATAAAGGAAACCATATAAATCACATTATTAGGACCAACATATTACATTATCCATAATTCCACCTTATTGGAGGAATAAACATTAGATCTTGACCATTGAATCAAGTTCATATGTTAAAACCATCAAAAATAGTATAGGTCTGACCATTGCATCAAGTGACCCAAGAAACAATTGGTCTAAGGCTTAATTGATGCTACAACTACAATGCTTAACTCACCGTAGGTTGTAGAGACCTGATATACCATAATTAGTGACCTTTAAGTCACTATAGGTTGTTAGATCAACACCATATTCATTAATCAACATCAAATATTAAGCTAATGTCATCATTGATTGATAACATCAATAGGGTGCTTAATGGTTAATCATTAAACTTCTAATTGGCCCAAAACCTGACCTAAGGGGGTGACCATAGGTTGTCAACGTCATATGACACCTTTCATCACAACCATTAGTTGTCATGAAGACAACACCATAGGGTTGTTGCAATGGTACCATCATCGGGTCATGAGTTTATAGAAGAAATTAACTTAAAACCCTAAAATTGACCATTAGTTGGTAGGCGCTTAGCACCATAGGTTGTCAAACCAACCCGATCCAAGTCATATTATACCTTAGGAATAAAATAAACATGATCATAGGTTCATATATAACTGAAATCAAAATAGGGAACATTATAAAAATAAAAATCCAAGTCAAGCATAACTTTTTAGTGCATGGATCATCATTTTCAAGCAAGAACATGATGTAGAAAGCTTATGGTAAGAAATAAATGTTGAGCAAGTTATAAAACTTTCCTCTATTGAGAAGATAAAACCCCACACAGAAGAAATCTTGAGCAGGTAGGGTAGAAAGTCCAAGAGTAAGTGTGGTGACACATCCCGCTATCACACAGACAGCGAGGTGCCACGCGAAAATGTGCGGAAAACACCATAAACCACCTCTTAACAAAAACACAAGTTAATTAAAACCAATTTTGGAAAATGGATAAACCAAGAAACTATTACATTCAGATCCTCCTCCTACAAGAAAATAGGTTATATACACATTTACAAGTCTTGATACATTTCCACAACTTAGGAGAACAGCGGTCTTGTCATCACATGAGTTCATCACCTATTTATACATACATAATGGCCCACATACGGCAAGCAACAGGATATACAAAGCTTCAACATCTATACATCGTAAAACAACGTCAAAACACCTCCAAGGACCTTATAGTACAGGGATGACTCTAAGACTCTACTACAAAACAACCAAAACAACAACATGTCCATCTCTTGCCTTCTACTGCTCGTCTTGTTGCTCGGCCACAACCCCGCGACCACCACCACGTCTAGATCGAACACCCAAAAAGGTTGTAAACCAGCGGGGCGAGACACACAGTCCCAGCGAGAAACATAACTCCCCGCCGAAACCATAACACCATAGAAGGATTAAATTAAAAATAGTAGATAACTGATAAAAGATACAGCAACAGCAGTCTATATAGCGAAGCTATTCATACCATCAAGATTACCAAGTTGTACGGAAGGCATATAACCAAGTATTTCTTTATGGAACATGATTAACAAGATAAGATTTATAAGATCTTACCACCTAACATAAGGAACGTATAAGTAACTACAAGGTATAACAAAATCAAATACACAAGCAAGGCCTCAATCAATGTTCTGTGTTTTGCCTTAAGCAATAAATACTATTCGGTTGGATTGCGTATTATTATGCCCTGAGGAAGTGAGTCGTACCGCTCAAATCCAACCTTCGGTTGCGAAACCCAAGTCGGTGCCATACAAGGTCAATGGAATAGTCGGACTCCACGACCTCCCACCTCGTGGTAAGTGCACGAGTATAACACAAGCAGGACCGCAGTCTCATGCTTAAGTGGCCTCAGCCACAGGGTCAGGCTACCCTCTACCTAGCCCGCCTTGGTACAGGTATCGGCGCTAGTGAAACTGAGCCATGAGCATGATCATCGTGCTCTGAGCCATGAATGCATTCATGCTCCCATATCACATATCCTGAGCCATGGGCTTGTTCACTATGCTCTTAACATATCGAGCTACGGGCCTGAAACTGCACTCTGGAGTCTACAACCGAAGTTGCACTCTTACCTCCTCATTTTTGGCTAGGAGAAACCACACATATTCAAAAATATGTGCTTCCAGATTAACCCGCAGGAGAACCTGTTTCACCATCACCAGCTCCTGACGATGGTGGATCTATGGCCAGGGAAAACTACATGATATGTTCCACTGTGATTAGTTAATATATTTTAAGTGGTTTGTTGAAGCAACCAGGTTGTAACACATGCATACATAAAGTTACATTATTGTTACCACCATCATGTTATTCTGGGATCTCAATCCCACATCACAAGAAACCACTGCCTTATAAGGCATTCTCATCACTTGGGATAACATTCCTAGATCATCATTAGCGGATAACACCTCAACTTATGCACTTTAGCCAAACTCAGGTCCTCAGACCAAAACACATCATGCATGTTATCTCATCATCAAGAGTGACCATCAAAGCAGTATTACTCGAACATATATATCTCATAGCCCCTTTACCTGGCTACGCATCTGTTTGAAACATCTGCATTGTTAGTGTACACAATCAACATGGATTAATAGAAGGATCATATTATCAAACATAGGGCGACATTGATGATTATATGCTTTATCATTCCTGCCTCAACTTGTGACCATAGACATAGGTCATATCATCATGTGAAGCAACTCATATACTTCCAAGCATATCATTTACTCCTCATTATAGATACATGATTCAAGATGATCATAAAAACTTGTAATATCACGTCATTAGAGTTTTAGATATGTCATGCTTACATATGTGCATTCTATTATATCAACCACCTTGCCATTACCAAACATGTCAAAGGTTCACAAACCAAAAACCATAACTCTTAACAAAAAAGATGTGATCGCATGATGAAAAACTATTATATAGGTTTTCCATAAGGAACATGACCCTCACTAGAAGTGCCTGCTACCCTCACAAGAAGTGTTACGGGAAGGGCACTCTCACTAGAAGGGGTATCGGGCAGGGTAGACTCCCTCATATCGCCCAAACGTTCTAGCCACATAATGGCCAGGCTAAGGCAAGGGTGTTGGGCTACCACCTCAGGGTGTATCGTGCAACCCTAGGTGTCGTGCATCCATGTGTCGGGTCAGGGTTACCATAGGTCACCATGTTGGGCATCACCACCAAACCATGACGCCCCCTAGAGATGAAGGTACCTATCGGCAGCCACACCACTCACACGCCCAAGGCCTTCACTACCAGCACATAATGCCCAACACAACATAGGTATCGTCTAACACTAAGGAAGCTCCTAGAGTTCTAAAACGTCCAAGGTGTATCGGGCACCAAGCCACTACCTTAGATGGGTGTATCGGGCAGGACACTCAACAAAACCTAACGCCAGGGGTACAACTCAAACGGGCAGCAAAGAAAGCCTATCGTCCCGCCAGGCTAGTCTCATCCTATCGAACAACACACAAGGCCAGGACCAAGGTGTATCGCCCAACACGACCTCATATCTCAACCCAAGACTCTAGATCAAGAGAGGATATCGGGAAACACCATCCCAAGTCCATATCGTGCAAGATGAAACTCAAGAAGGTTGTCATCAACCTCGAGCACAAGGGCACCAAACCCTAAATTGATCAAAAAGATCAGCTCACCTCTCAACAACCAAGAGAGAGGGGTTTTGCACAACCTCTATCACTACTCGGGCTGCCACAAGAACCAACCACAACAAAGGACTTACCCACACAAAATCTCACCCTTCAAGTCCATGGTGAGAGGAGGGTGTTGCTCAAGCAACTAGAATACAAGATCACCTCTCAACTTAAACGAGAGAGGGGTATTGCCCATATTGCTAGGACTCAAGCTCACTCCTCTAGGCCAAGGAGAGAAAGGAGTGTTGCTCAACAAGGAACCCTAAAACATGGTTCGACCAACTAGGTGCAACTAAGAAAGAAACTTAACTAGCAACATACATAGTCGATTATGATCATATGAGATATATAAGAATGTAGAAGGAGGGATTATAGTTAGGGTTAGGAGTTATGTAACCCACCTAAAGCAAGATCCAAGCTCCAAGCACCACCACAAGAAGAAGAGCAAGGCACTCTAGGGTTCGGCCACCACTAGAGGAAGAAGAAGACTCCAAGATAAGGATCGGCCACCAAGCTTGCAAAGGAAGAGGTTTCGTGCACCAAGGGAGAGGGGAAACTAAGGAACTAAAGGGATCCTTAGCAAGAGAAAGGGAACACATATATAGGAGAGGGTGGAGGAGAAACCAAGATAAGACAAGGCAAGGTGTCGTCCACCTAGGGACACTTGTCCATGGGCAATGCCACCACTCTATCTTGCCTTAAACACATGTCCAAGGCCATTGCCACATGCAAGCATCAAGCACCAAGTGTCCACTTGTGGTGACACAAACGAGGTGAAAGAGTCAAAGGGGTCCATGGATGACACACCTCCACACCATGCCCGACATCACACCCTGGGCAACACACCCAGGCCAACACATCCATGGCCGACACACCTAGGTCGACACAAGGTTGAGCAAAGCAAAGTAAGAGCAAGGTTCAAGCAAGGCACCTCAAGGCCTAGCAAGCTCATCCAAGCCCCAAGCAACTCAAGCAACGATTCCAACCCTTCCTCTTAACACTAGAGGAAGCAAGGAGAGAGAGGAACACCTCTCAAGGTGACAAACTTGCTCATCAACCCTAGGCTTGGGTAAATTGCAAGTAGAACCTCTAGCTCTCAACAAAGCACCAACAAATCCTAATCACCACTTAAGGTGATTAGCAAGCAACTAAGCATCAAGGTTAGGAAAAGCAAATAGAATAAACCCTAAACAAAGGTCAGGGTCCTTACAAGCTATAACCCCCTATAAAGGGATTTCATCCTCGAAATCCAAAGAGAAAACCAAGGGATACTTCCTCCTCATCTCTTCCTCGACCTCCCACATGGCTTCCTCAATGCCATGATGATGCCAAAGAACCTTCACAAGAACTAGGTGCTTCCTCTTCAACTTCTTAACTCTTCTATCAAGGATCATCGCAGAACCTTCCTCATAGTTCACATCTTCATCAAGATCAACTTCGACTGGTTGTATCAGTGTTCCTATATCTGGATGACTTTTCTTCAGCATATTGACATGGAACACTGGATGTAACCTTTGCATCTTTGGCAGCAACTTTAACTTGTAAGCTACCTTGCCCATACGTTCTATGATTGGGTATGCCCCCATATACCTGGGTGCTAGCTTACCCTTTCGGTCAAACCTTAGCACACCTTTCCATGGTGAGACATTAAGATACACTTTGTCTCCTACCTAGAACTCCAAAGGTCGTCGACGATTGTCTGCGTAAGACTTCTGCTTGTCTTGTGCTACTTGCAACTGTTGTTGTATCACCTTGATCTTTTCTGTTGTCTGTTGTACTAACTTAGGACCCAAAAGCTGATATTCACTAGACTCATACCAACATAACGGAGATCTACACTTCCTACCATATAAGGCCTCATAAGGAGCCATGTCAATGCTCCGCTGATAACTATTGTTGTAGGCAAACTCTATCAAACTGAGGTGTACGTCTCAACTGCCTAGGAACTGCAAAACACAAGCCCGAAGAAGATCCTCCAAAGTCTGAATAGTCCTCTCAGACTGTCCATCTGTCTGTGGTGGAAGGCGGTGTTGAACCTTAACTATGTTCCCAACAGTTTGTGCAACTGTTCCCAGAAACGACTCGTGAACTGAGGACCTCTGTCGAAAACTATCGTCACTGGCACACCGTGCAAACGTACTATCTCATCTCCATATACCCGAGCGAGCTTCTTGGCTGTATACGTTGTCTTTATAGGTATGAAATGGGCAGACTTCGTCAATCTGTCCACTATTACCCAAATGGAATCATGATTCCTAGTTGTCCTGGGCAGACCAACTAAGAAATCCATGGTTATATGATCCCACTTCCACTGTAGTATCGGCAGGGGTTGCAACGTACCTGCCGGCTTTTGATGCTTAGCCTTGACTTGCTGACATACCGCACACCTAGCCACAAACTCGACTACATCTCTCTTCAAGCCAGACCACCAATACAAGTCCTTCAGATTATGATACATCTTTGTGACTCCTGGATGCATAGCATACATCGATGTGTATGCTTCCTCGAGCACTAGCTTCCTCAGATTATCAGCATCGGGGACCACCATCCTATCATGATAGCAAACTAGTCCATCCTCGGACTCATGGAACCCATCATGCCTTTTGTTGTCGAGCTCTGACTTGATCAATTGAATTGTCTCATATGTTTGTTGTGTATCTTTGATCTACTGTCTCAGCATAGGCTTGACTTGCATATGTGCTAAAAGTCCTTGCTAACAAGGAAACTCCCATCTGCACATTCATCTGTCACAAGGAAACAAACATATCCCGTCTATGGCATACCAAGGAACTCAACTGTGCCTTCCTTGTAGAAAGAGAAGAAGACTTTCGACTATGCGCATCAACTACCACATTCGCCTTACCAGGGTGATACTCGATGGTGTAGTCGTAATCATTGATTAGCTCCATCCATCGGCGTTGTCGCATGTTTAGCTCATTCTGCGAAAAGATGTACTTCAGATTCTTATGATCTGTAAAGATCGGACACACTTCCCTGTAAAGGTAGTGTCTCCAAATCTTTAATGCATGAACCACCGCTGCCAACTCCAAGTCATGAGTCGGATAGTTCTCCTCATGTTTCTTAAGTTGTAGCGAAGAAAAAGAAACCACATGATCTTCCTGCATCAACACACAACCTAAACCTTTCTTGGAAGCATCACAGAAAACAACATAGCCCTTTCCAAGCTCTGGTAGGACTAACACTGGATCACTAGTTAGCTTCTCCTTCAAACTTTGGAAAGCTTGCTGGCAATGATCATTCCAGACAAAAGGTACATCCTTTCTAGTCAACTTTGTTAATGGCAACGCAATCACACTGAACTCCTTGATAAACTTTCGGTAGTATCCTGCTAAACCCAGGAAACTACGAACTTCTTTCGACGTCTTTGGCTGTTCCCATTCTGCAATGGACTCCACCTTCTTCAGGTCCACTTTAACTCCTTCTACAGATATCACATGACCCAAGAAAGTTATTTCTTCCAGCCATAACTCACACTTACTGAACTTGGCATACAACTGATTTTGGCGAAGAAGAGTCAACGCTAGTCGAAGATGTCACTCATGCTCTTGCCTGTCCCGACTATAGATCAAGATGTCATCTATAAAGACTACAACAAACTGATCTAGGAACAGACAGAACACTCGATTCATCAAATCCATGAAAGCAGTAGGCGCATTGGTTAGCCTAAACGGCATAACCACAAACTCGAAGTGACCATACCTTGTCCTAAAAGCTTACTTTGGTATGTCATCCGCCTTAATCCTCAACGGATGATATCCGGACCGTAGATCGATCTTTGAAAACACTATAGCACCATGCAACTGATCAAACATATCATCTATCCTCGGCAACGGGTACTTGTTCTTGATCGTGACTTTGTTCAACTGTCAGTAGTCTATACATAGCCACATCGATCCGTCCTTCTTCTTAACGAACAACACTGGAGCACCCCAAGGCGATGTACTCGGTCGGATGAAACCTTTCTCCAATAACTCTTGTAAATGCTTCCTAAGCTCTTCCATCTCTACTGGAGCCATCCTATATGGTATCTGTGCAACTGGTTATGTTCCTGGAACCAGATTGATCTCAAAATCAATCTCTCGGGGTGGAGGAATACCAGGGGACTCATTAGGAAACACATCCGCAAACTCAACAACAACTAACACCTCCTCAAGGCTAGGACCCTTTGCCTTGGTATCCACAATGTGAGCTAAGAACGCCTTACATCCTTGTCGTAGCAACTTTTCTGCCACCACAGCAGACACTAGACATGTCGGAAGAATCTTCCTATCTCCTTGGAAGACCCACTTCTCTCCACAAACATCAAACACTGCCTGCTTGGAACCATAGTCCAAAACAACCTTATACTTCTCTAAGGTATTGATAACACCAAATTTTGTGATGTTTCAGACTGTTTTTCTGTTATCAAAACTGCCCTTTTTAAACTGTTTTCCTCTCTTTTATATGTACTTTCGCAATAATTGGCCAAACGACGCTCTTAATCCAATATTTCCATCTTTTGCAGAGTTTTTCTTCATTTTGGTACATTTTTTCATCAATGAGGTTGTCCCGACCCACAAATAAGCTCCACCTGCATCGGCCTTCCAGATGCCCGATACGATCGCTGCCCGACAGGGTAGCGTGACACAATGACGCACGACATGGGGATTCCGCGCAAGAAGAAACTGACGGGCGACACGTATTTTACACGACAGGGAGCTGAGCTCGCCACGACAACTCAAGCTTGTCGCGCGACACAGGCCACCCACCGGCGGGCGCCGCCCGTCACGTGACCGACAGCCGACACCCTGTGTTGGGCGATACCAGTATCATCCATCCACCGACCCGTGAATAGGGAGGATACGCGGCACCCTAAGCACCATAACTTCCCCCAACCACTGCCTATAAATAGCAGCTACAGGAAGCCGAAAAGACAGGTCGGAACCCTGAGCAAATCTTTGGAGGAAGCTGCGAGAGAAGAAGTATCGCGCCTGAGTGTTCGTGCCGGGAAACTCTAGGTGAGCTCTTCCCCATCCCGAGAGGGAGGGGATGGTTCACTTAGGACCATCCCGGGCGACACTACAGGCCGATATCGGCCAACGTGGATGAGCGACACAAGTGCCTGACATTATATGCGTCACTACTAGCCCGACACGATATCGAACCCGATACGCTTCGCCCGTCATGGCGTGTCGCCCGAGAGGGTGCCACCCGACTTGAGCGTATCGGCCAGGGTCCTTGAACGATACAATCGCTTGTCACAGTGTGCCACCCGAGAGGGTGTGCCACCCGAGAGGGTGTGCCACCCAAAACTGTTGTATCGGGCTAGGCTCCTGATCGGTATCGGGCTGGAGAGCCGCTGTAGTCAGTCGTCCTTCTACATCAAGAAGGCGACCTCTATCTTTATTTCTGTTATTTAATTCTTTACTTATGCACTGTAATTAAGACCCTTATTGTTTATGGAAGTGGAAGAGTTTAATTATTTGCTGATGTATGCTTGGCACCCTTGTTGGATGGATGCTATGTTTAATATCTGAAGTCTAGCTTGCACGTTGGATCGTGTTCCGATTAGCTACCGAATCGCGTTTTCCCGTCACAACAGCCTTGAGAGAGGTGTTGTGGCTCTAGTGTTTGGTCCGATTCTGGAGTACGAGAGTGCCCGGAATTGGAGTTGCTACAGTAACATTTCACTCTAACTTAAAGTCCAGAAACCTCGAGAGTGGTGTTGATGCTTGGTTAGAGGTACCCGCTTTGAGAGGAGGGGTACAGGATGTTCCTGCTGCCGCTTGTTTTACCGAAGTTTTCTCCTTCGTACCTTGCGATAGCTCTAGTATTATCTCTCTGTTTCTGTTGCATGAAAACCCCTAAAAACTGCTAAATGCTTAAAAATCTAAGTTTTCCTTGTAACTCCAGTTGGAGATAGGGTTTTCTCTTATTTTATCGTTCTTGTTCTGATGTTCCCTTTTCATAACTTTATCATATCTCTACCCTTGCCGGAGTGTAGTGTGTCAATTCTGAGTTCTCAACACTACCACCCTCGTCCCTGTGTTCGACCCCGTATATCTACTTCGACCCTGTAAACAAAGTTGCGGGGGCCTAGAAGGATTCAGGTTATAAATGTAAAAGCTCGACTACATCATATCTGCCTCCAATTTTAGGACGCGTGATTTAGGCCGGTCAACTTTTTGGCGCTGTTGCCGGGGACGAGGCAAAACGGCACTGTTGACAAATCTGAATCCACTAACTACACTCCCGTGCCTCAAGCTTAAAAATGAGCTTGACAGCACTCTTTTCTATTATTATTATTATCATTACTCTTTGCACAAAATAAATAATTCTATTTTCGAAACTTGATTTCTCGTGCCATTCTAGGAACCCTGAAGAACGATGACCTATTCTACCAACCACTAACGCCATGCCACCCTGTATCGAGCCACCCCAGTCTGAAGGAGAACACCCAGGGCGAGTTCGGCCCCATTCGCCTCTACCAGAAGTCAACAATCGCTATGACGACGATGATAACCTTGAAGATCCAGAAATGGAGCATTTCAAGGAAGGCCATCGCCGCGATAGACGTCATCGCCACCGGAGGCACAGAAGAAATCATGACAATCAGGAATGACGACATGATGCCAGCAACAGTGACGACTCGGAGGAAGAAGAGAAAACGTTGAGCGAGTTAGCGTCCACGAAGGCCAACAACTGCCGATGCCCCGTCATGGTCCCCCGTTTCAACGCGGAAAATTTTGAGCTCAAACCATCCGTTATATCAATGATCCAGAATAAAAGCTTCAGGGGAAGTTCTAAGAACGACAACCCGTACCACCATCTGGACGCTCCTGACAATGTACACTCGGCAGCGAGCGGGAATCTTCTACAACAGCTCAGACAACAACAAAAATCATCCAGTGTCGTGTACATCAGAACCGTTGTTACCCGTCGAATGCTTAGTTTGAAAATACTACGACGAGGTGTCAAAGATGATCCAACCATTCCTCGACACGCAAGCAAGCACATGGCACGAACTTCAGTTCTGCCACCGCAGTCCGCAGCAAATTCCTCAATCCAACGACTGCGACATCTTCGTCCTGGAGTGGATAGCAAGTGAAACAACGCCTGACCAGCTCCACCACATCGATTATCACAACAAAAGAGGATAATATGTGTGGGAGCTTCTATCCGACACAGGCACGCTCAACAGCTAACCTCACTGGAGTAACATTGCCTCATCTTATCTACCTCACAACTCTGGGACAGAGTGTGATGTAAGTTTGGGGGGGTACCATGTACCAGTGAGGGAGGTACAAAAAAAATTTTTTGAAAATTTTCTGATTATTCTAACTTAAGTTCTTCATTCTTTTGTCTCCTATTGTCTCAAATTCTTTATTCTTTTGTTCTCAAATTCTTTATTCTTTTGTTCTTTCCTATATCATGTGTACATATATATGTTCATACCAAAGTTTTGAAAATTTTTGCTTATTTTGTTCCCCTACATATGTACAAAGTCGCTATATTAGTAAAAACCTGATGCAACTTCTTGCCAAGTTTGTTTTCTTTATGCTTAACAAAATGCAAGTTCTGTTATATCTTTCTGATTGCTTCAAACAAACAAAAGATTACATTCTTCCGTGCCAAAAATTTCGAAAAAAAATATATATAATCTCACAACAGCTAAGAGAGGAGTATGGAGAAGGAAAAAGCTTCCCAAACAGCAAGAATCTCTTTTGTTTCCCCTTACCCAACAAAAATCCCAAAAAGAGAAAGTAGCCTTATGAGAGTGAATAAAAGCATGAGAGTTGTGACCAATAAAAGAATAAGAAAAAATATATATATACACACTTGTTTTCCAAAAGTACCCATCTTTAGGCATGGTAGATCCGGGGCAGTGGTACGTAGGATGTGAAATCACTGCTCTAAAGCCAACTGGCTTAAACTGTAGGGACCACTTGCCCGTTAACGGACCCTTACCTGGATGGACCGATGGGAGACAAGAAAAACCCCAAAAAATCCTTAGCCTACCCTATACACAACTTTCTGACCCAAAAATAAAGTTGTTTGGTGTGTAAGCTAACTTCAGAATCATGCACCAAAGTCTCGCTGAAGCTGTAGAGAAAAATTTTACTGAAATAATAAGGCAAGTAACGCAAGGTCTTTTGTTCGTAGTGAGGAAGCATTATCTCTAAAGGCATTACAATACTTATTTTACCTCTTGGCCTGAAAGATACACAGAGCAAGAAGTAGCATCACTAAATAAAGTTTAAATATTGATTGAGGACAATCAAAACACTAAGTTTGGGGGAGTTGATAACACCAAATTTTGTGATGTTTCAGACTATTTTTCTGTTATCAAAACTGTCCTTTTTAAACTGTTTTCCTCTCTTTTATATGTACTTTCGCAATAATTGGCCAAACGACGCTCTTAATCCAATATTTCCATCTTTTGTAGAGTTTTTCCTCATTTGGGTACATTTTGTCATCAATGAGGCCGTCCTGGCCAACAAATAAGCTCCACCTGCATCGGCCTTCCAGATGCCCGATACGATCGCTGCCTGACAGGGTAGCGCGACACAATGACGCGCGACATGGGGATGCCGCGCAAGAAGAAACTGACGGGCGACACATCTTTTACCTGACAGGGAGTCGAGCTCCCCACGACAACTCAAGCTTGTCGCGCGACACAAGCCACCAACCGGCGGGCGCCGCCCGTCAAGTGACCGACAGCCGACACCCTGTGTCGGGCGATACCAGTATCAGCCATCCACTGACCTACGAATAGGGAGGATACGTGGTGCCCTAAGCACCTTAACTTCCCCCAACCGCTGTCTATAAATAGCAGCTGTAGGAAGCCAAAAAGACAGGTCGGAACCCTGAGCAAATCTTTGGAGGAAGCTGCGAGAGCAGAAGTATCGCGCCTGAGTGTTCGTGCCAGGCAACTCTAGGTGAGCTCTTCCCCGTCCCGAGAGAGGGGATGGTTCACTTAGGACCGTCTCGGGTGACACTACAGGCCGATATCGGCCAACGTGGATGAGCGACACAAGTGCCCGACATTAGATGCATCACTACTAGCCTGACACGATATCGAACCTGATACGCTTCGCCCTTCATGGTGTGCCGCCCGAGAGGGTGTCGCCCGACTTGAGTGTATCGGCCAGGGTCCTTGAACGATACAATTGGCCATCACGGTGTGCCGCCCGAGAGGGTGTGACACCTGACACTATTGTATCGTTCTAGGCTCCTGACTGGTATCGGGCAGGAGAGCTGCTGTAGTCAGACGTCCTTCTACATCAAGAAGGCAACCTCTATCTTTATTTCTGTTATTTAATTCTTTACTTATGCACTGTAATTAAAACCCTTATTGTTTATGGAAGTGGAAGAGTTTAATTATCTGCTGATGTATGCTTGGCACCCTTGTTGGATGGATGCTATGTTTAATATCCGAAGTCTAGCTTGCACGTTGGATCGTGTTCCGATTAGCTACCGAATCGCGTTTTCCCGTCACAACAGCCTTGAGAGAGGTGTTGTGGCTCTAGTGTTTGGTCCGATTCTGGAGTACGAGAGTGCCCGGAATTGGAGTTGCTACAGTAACATTTCACTCTAACTTAAAGTCCAGAAACCTCGAGAGTGGTGTTGATGCTTGGTTAGAGGTACCCGCTTTGAGAGGAGGGGTACAGGATGTTCCTGCTGCCGCTTGTTTTACCGAAGTTTTCTCCTTCGTACCTTGCGATAGCTCTAGTATTATCTCTCTGTTTCTGTTGCATGAAAACCCCTAAAAACTGCTAAATGCTTAAAAATCTAAGTTTTCCTTGTAACTCCAGTTGGAGATAGGGTTTTCTCTTATTTTATCGTTCTTATTCTGTTGTTCCCTTTTGGGAACTTTATCATATCTCTACCCTTGTCGGAGTTGAAAAACCAATGGAGGGGGGGTGAATAGGGTTTTAAAGTTATTTTAATAGTTATTTAACTCAAACAACCACAAATGAAAAAGTAAGAAGGAGACAAGGGATTTAGATTGGTTCCTACCTTAGCAAATACTAAGGCAGTCAGTCCACTACCCGGTTGCTTACCCAACCGGGATTTGAAAGTATTAATTTTATTACCTTCACAAGGAATTACACAAAATACAATACTTTCTTACACCCCTTTGAACAGCCTTCACTTTGAAGTAGATGCACCAACTCAAGGTAGCCTTCTTGAAGTAACTCCAAGCTCCCCCTTGAAGTAGCCTTCCTCTTAGAAGTAACCTCCTGTTGCACCAGCCTTCTTGAAGTAGTCCAAAGTCTCCTTTTTCACCAAGAAGATCACAACCCTCTCCAATCTGCAGCCTCCAACCTAGGAGTAGAAAGGAGAGTACAAACAATGAAAGTGAACAAGAAAGGAAAATAGAAATTACAACTTATCCTTTGAAGCACAAGGCTTGATTTGCCTATATCAAGCGTGTAGATCTCCTAACCAAAGTATATGGAAGTGTGATAGTTGTGGATAGGAGATACTAGCCTATAGGACACGAATTTAGAGCAAGGTGAAGAGTAGCCAATTTCAAGTATTGCTCAATTTCTCAAAACAGGTTGCTAATGCAAGTGTATGCTCAAAGATTGCTCAAGTATGGAATCAAGTGTGTTTAGGTGTCCTAAGGCATGTCCTATTTATAGGAATGTCCTACAAGTGCTTAAGGACGTTCTAGACACTTTCTAGGGGTTTCTAAGTGCTTAACTAGCCGTTAGATATAAGTTAGTTGCTTTAACAACGACTAGTTAATTAATTCTGCAGTTGCTATCAGAGTCCATCTCGGTCGAGAAATGGTCGACCGAGACACCTACTCGGTCGAAGTTTTATCGACCGACAGGCTCTCTGGATCAAGTGTTTTGCAACGTTTATCTCCAACTGCCAACTACCTTGTCAGCTGTGTCTAATGGCTACCTGGGTCTTTCTCGGTCGAGAAGCTTGTCGACCGAGAGTGTCTCAGTCGAGGAGTTTGTCGACCGAGATTGCCCCTGTTTCAATGTTTCAATTTAAGGCATTAAGTGTGTGTATGAGTGTGCATATGTGACATTATTGAAGGGGATGACCTGTCTAAGTGTAGTGATTGGCTAGAGTAGATCTAATGCTTGATTTACATGAAGTCTAAGTACTTGTACATTATATATTTTTACAAGTTTACAATTGATTACATTTCATGACATTTACAGTCATTCAAGCATATAGATTCCCTAGTGCTTTGTCATCCACCTTATTCCTGCAACACTCAAGTAGCATATTAGATCAACAAGAATGAAATGTTTGTCATTATCAAAACAAAGGGATTTATAGATGTCCATTTAGCCAACAATCTCCCCCTTTTTGAAGATGACAAACATTTCCTAAATATAAAATAAGAAAATATAAAACATGTGAGTTTCATACCTGAAGATTACCTTTGTAAATTTCTTCTCTTGTTTATAAAATGTGTGCTTTTTATTCCCCATGAATTATGGAACGTGAAATCCACTTCTTTAGGGAATATAGAAACTTTCAATGTAAAGCCAAGAGTTTATAAAACTCATTGATTGAGTTTTGCACAATTACTAAGTTTTCTATTTATTTCTCCCCCTTTGTCATTTCAAAAAGATATCCGTTAAAAACAAATATTTGTGAGTCTTTTAGTAATTACTCAATCACTTGTAAAGGATATTAAATCTTGAAGGTGATAAAGAAAACATTGTAAGCTTTAGAGTATATGAAAAGTATTGCTCCCCCTTAAATAGATATCCCTCTTCAATAGATGGTCAATTTAGCCACAATTTTAAATTTCAGGTATTTGCAAAGATTTCATCCTTTTTGATTTATGACATATTTATTACTCCCCTTACTTTGTATGCTCTACTAGAATAGTCTTATAAGCCATGTTCAAATGATGCCATAGAGGAATATCCATTATAGTCAGTAAAGATAACCAATTCATTAGAATCATGGAATTATTACAATCATGCAAAGATAACCAAATCATGTAAAATAACCATTTCATTACAGCTATTACAACGGACACTCATGATCTCATTGAAAAGACTTAAGTATCACATCGATATCTGGGTCTTTTCCAAGAAATGACTCAGCTCCATAATACTGGACTAAAGTTTGCCACTCCAAAGCACCTGTCTTGGTTAAAGCATATGCTTCCAAGAAGGTGGGAACACGATCAAAGTAGAAATGAGCAACAATGTCTTGTAGTTGCAGGTGAGAAAACTGAGTGTGTGTGAGATCAGGAGATAGTGGAGGTGGAGTTTGGTAGTAGTTGTAGGAAGGGTTATATGGGTTGATCATGCCAGGATTTAAAGAGTAAGGATATTCATCTGGTTGATTTGGAGAGAGAACTTGCATCCTTTGGTTTAAGTAGGTCATGGCATGGTGACTATAATCTAATTGCTTACTTAGATGATATTGTGATCCAGCAATGTAGGTTAGGGTGTTTTGGATGGGATCATGGGGTAGGTTGGTAGGAGGAGGTGGTGTTGGTATGTCCTGAGTAGATGTCTCACCTTCCATCCTAGCTCTCTTGTGACCAAAATCAATTCCCATCTTTTCTACTGTGTTTTTGCTTATCTTTTGTGGTTTTCTCTCCCGTGTGTATCCTAGATCCTCAAGTTATTTCTTAAGAAAGTGTTGAGTGATTTGGCATACAAAATCGGCATAAGGGGGATTGCCAGAAAACTCAAGCATATTCTTAATGATGATGCGGATAAAGTTTATGGGAATGCGTTTGATGATGGCATAGATTAGATACATGCGAAAGGTAGGGACTTCAGACTTGTTTGCTCTAGGATGTATATTTGTGGAAACAATAAGGTTGATAATCCTAGCTGCAGGTTTGAGGTTAATGGCATAGTAGGTACCCCTATCTTCGTGACAAGTTGTATTAGATTGAAAAATGGTTCGTTTAATCTCACTAAGATTGACGGTATTGTCATCTTGGGAAAGAGTATTGAGTGGATTTCCAGTGGTAAGGTCAAGAGTGTCTTGGTATTCTTCTAAGTCTATGTTGAGCATGTCAAGAATATCCTCCTCAGTAAATCGAAAGCTATGCCCATTGACCATAGAGTAGAAGGAGTCATTATCATTTTCGGAATGAGAGATTAAGTTTGCATAGAACTCATTTACCACTTTGGAAGAGTAGGAGGGGAAGGAAGGGTTCAGAAACTCTTTCAAGTTTTGCACCTCGAAGAGATCCTCCAGGTCGACGATGCTGTAGAAGTCCATGACATCAACCGACCGTCGTGGAAGACGAGTTTTGGAGGAGAGCCTGAGGTAGCGATCACCGGCAGCTGCATCGATGAAGGAGATGTCGTTGATGATCGTCAATGGTGGAGTAGCCGCCCTTTCTTTCCTGCTAGCAACTTTCTTCTTTCCACATGTTGATGATGAAGCCATTTCTTGGCTTTAAGGTGGAGAAGAAGCAAGAAAGTCTTGGAGATGGAGAGGCTAAAGAGTTGCACACAAATGCACTAGAAGGAAGCCAAGGAAGTAAGAATGTGAAGGTGTAATACAATGACCCATTTTTGGTCCTTTTTATAGCAATCCAGTAACCTGGTCGGTTGACAAATTGTCGACCGACGACCGGCAATGGTCATATCCTAGGCGCGCACTCGGTCGTCCAACGGTCGACCAGCAACGGTTATATTCAAACGGACAGATTCCAATGGTCATATCCCAACGGTCAATTCTCGGTCGAGCAATTGTCGACTGACATTGGCTCGGTCGAATAATTGTCGACCGAAAGTGTGTCTGAGTTTTGCCGATGTAATTTTTATTTGAAGTCTGTCAGTCGAAAGAGATAGGTTGACCGAGATGTTTTCGGTTGAGGAATTCGTCGACCGACAAACTTACTGTGGATGAATTTATAAGCTGATTCTTAATGTAAATGATAGACTGAATTTGTAGAGCATATATATGTTTTCTAAGGGAGTAATATTGTGATTATTATTACCAATCTTTGAACAATTTTGTGGTCATAATTTTAATTGGTCTTTTGATCACAATTTTTATATAGAGAATGATATTCAAATAAGTATTGTGCCAAACTTATTTTAGGTCGACTTTGACTACGACCATAGCGCCCCTTGGTCAAGCTTGATTTTAACCAAGAGGCAATTTTGTAGATTTCCAATTTGATCATTCATATGTGAAGTATGATGTCTTCATGTAACTCGATTAGATATTAATTTGAGGCATTTTGAGTGATACTCAATATGAAGATTTTCGTTCGTAATTCTCCTAGAATATTTATATAAGCTTTGTTGTTGGTACATAAATATCAAATTCTATTTCTTCTTGTACCCTTGTTTTCATGTAAGATTCTCCAAGAAAATATATATCCTTGAAAGCAATATCTCACGTTCTTAATTGAGAAATGTTTATCTTATGTGTTGCAAGCCTTAAAGTTCTTTTTCATATCACAAATGAATCATTTTGCTTGCCTATGTGTCATCAAGGATCCATGCATACAATAATCATTTTCTGTCATCTTTATGAGCTGAATAGTGAAAGCATGTCCCCGATGTAATGATAGAACAACATATAATAATAATTTCATAAAATACAGTGATCATTTATACTAGATGTCATAACACATGATGGTCTTCAACTTGTAAGATCAGTCATTAACAATAAATCGATAGCAATTTGATCAATTTGAAAACACATTCAGCAGATTTATCAGAGACTGGATCGGTCGACCATGTCTTCGACCGACTGTCTTTCTCGGTCGACAGATTCTCGACCGAGAAAGCTTCTGTACTATTTCAGAGTTGTTTTCAGTAAGTAAATCAGAATTGTTTTTGTAGATTTAAAAGAATTATATATTCAAGTTAGATGTTTAAATACTTGAATTAATTTGTTAAGTTGAGATAGACATATAAATATGCAATTTGGGTCCTTGGTCATATCTCAACTTATTTTTGCTCATTTAGTTTGGGGGTTTTGGGACCCAAACTAACTCGACATCCTTTTTCTTGTAAGGACATGAAAAGGAATAGTGACCAAGACGCAAGCAGTAATGACAACATATAGAATCAACTTCATATCTCTTTCTATGATTTTGTTCTAGGTTGTTCTTGGGTACGTATGTATTTGTACCTTTAGGTACATACATAGATTGACTCTTTGGCGCTTGTGTTCTTCCCTTACTAGGTTGTTGATAAGATTTTCCTTTAGGCTTGTAACCTAGTCCTCTCCTTCCAATTTGACGGTAAGGATCATTTAGGATTTTATCAAGAATGCCATTGTTACTTAGACTACAAACTTCTTGTTGTAGCTTAGCAATTTCCTCCATTCTTTTCTTGATATCTAGCTTTGCTTGTTCTAGATTAGATGATAATGAATTTCTTTCTTTCACGATAGTATCATAATCTAGATGTGAGCACAAGATGGGTTGTTTTTGAAGATCGTTCACTTGAGTTTGCAAATTAATCTTTTCTAAAGAGAGAAGTTTGCAATCTACCTCTATAGATTTTATCTTAATATTATGATCTTCAATGATCTTTTTAAGATCTTGATTTTCAGATGTAATAGCAAGAAGCTTAGCATGTAATTCATCATTTGCTTTATTAGATTTCTTTAATTTATTCTTGCACTCAATATATTTATTATGTGTCTCTTCAAGACTAGCAACTAGATCATCTTTAGATAAATAAAAAAGACTTACCTCTTCTTCTTCTTCACTTGTTGTAGCAATAAGACAATCTTTGTGCTCATCTTCCTTCTTTGATCTCCATGCGCAACTAGATGTTGTGTGGCTTGTTCCTAAGCACCAATTGCAACATGTTGTAGATTGGTCCAGGTTGCTCCTTTTATTGCGGTTGTAATCACCATTACCCTCCATTCTTCAAGACTCGATTAGAGCTCCTTGAAGCCTGCTCTGATACCAATTGAAAAACCACTAGAGAGGGGGTGAATAGGGTTTTAAGGTTATTTTAATAGTTATTTAACTCAAACAACCACAAATGAAAAAGTAAGAAGGAGACAAGGGATTTAGAGTGGTTCCTACCTTAGCAAATACTAAGGCAGTCAGTCCACTACCCGGTTGCTTACCCAACTGGGATTTGAAAGTATTAATTTTATTACCTTCACAAGGAATTACACAAAATACAATACTTTCTTACACCCCTTTGAACAGCCTTCACTTTGAAGTAGATGCACCAACTCGAGGTAGCCTTCTTGAAGTAACTCCAAGCTCCCCCTTGAAGTAGCCTTCCTCTTAGAAGTAACCTCCTGTTGCACCAGCCTTCTTGAAGTAGTCCAAAGTCTCCTTCTTCACCAAGAAGATCACAACCCTCTCCAATCCGCAGCCTCCAACCTAGGAATAGCAAGGAGAGTACAAACAATGAAAGTGAACAAGAAAGGAAAACAGAAATTACAACTTATCCTTTGAAGCACAAGGCTTGATTTGCCTATATCAAGCATGTAGATCTCCTAACCAAAGTATATGGAAGTGTGATAGCTGTGGATAGGAGATACTAGCCTATAGGACACGAATTTAGAGCAAGGTGAAGAGTAGCCAATTTCAAGTATTGCTCAATTGCTCAAAATAGGTTGCTAATGCAAGTGTATGCTCAAAGATTGCTCAAGTATGGAATCAAGTGTGTTTAGGTGTCCTAAGGCATGTCCTATTTATAGGAATGTCCTACAAGTGCTTAAGGACGTTATAGACACTTTCTAGGGGTTTCTAAGTGCTTAACTAGCCGTTAGATATAAGTTAGTTTCTTTAACAACGGCTAGTTAATTAATTCTGCAGTTGCTGTCAGAGTCCATCTCGGTCGAGAAATGGTCGACCGAGACACCTACTCGGTCGAAGTTTTGTCGACCGACAGGCTCTCTGGATCAAGTGTTTTGCAACATTTATCTCCAACTGCCAACTACCTTGTCATTTGTGTCTAACGGCTACCTGGGTCTTTCTCGGTCGAGAAGCTTGTCGACCGAGAGTGTCTCGGTCGAGGAGTTTGTTGACCGAGATTGCCCCTGTTTCAATTTAAGGCATTAAGTGTGTGTATGAGTGTGCATATGTGACATTATTGAAGGGGATGACCTATCTAAGTGTAGTGATTGGCTAGAGTAGATCTAACGCTTGATTTACATGAAGTCGAAGTACTTGTACATTATATATTTTTACAAGTTTACAATTGATTACATTTCATGACATTTACAGTCATTCAAGCATATAGATTCCCTAGTGCTTTGTCATCCACCTTATTCCTGCAACACTCAAGTAGCATATTAGATCAACAAGAATGAAATGTTTGTCATTATCAAAACAAAGGGATTTACAGATGTCCATTTAGCCAACAGGAGTATAGCGTGTCGATTCTGAGTTCTCAACACTACCACCCTCGTCCCTGTGTTCGACCCCGTATATCTACTTCGACCCCGTAAACAAAGTTGCGGGGGCCTAGAAGGATCTGGGTTATAAATGTAAAAGCTCGACTACCTCATATCCGCCTCCAATTTTAGGACGTGTGATTTAGGCCAGTCAGGTATCCATCCCAAGGATCACATCGAAACCATGCATATCAAGTGGTATGATATCCACTTGTATACTGTATCCCGAAAAAGATAAGACACAAGATGGACACTCCTCTCGAAGCATCGAGGAACCATGAAGAGGGGTTTCTAACAACAAGCTATCTTTCTTACAACTAACATGTAAATGACAGTTTTCAAGCATACTATAGGCGATAAAAGAGTGTGTAGCACCCGGGTCAACCAGAAAAGATATAAAGCAAGAAGAAGACATATCATAATGAAATAAATCCATCTGACCTGCCACCACTCGCGGGTTGACTATCACCTCCGGCTGACTCATAGCATAGAATCAAGACGTTGCTTGCTGTCCACGTCCTCTACTTCCTTGAACAGACGATCCCGCTTGCGACGCTTGACCACATCCTCGCCCTCTTCTACTACTGGGTTGTTGTCTATCTGACCCTTGTTGATTCTGCCTCAGTTGCTGCGTCACTTCAGTATCTCTACTTGGGCAATTTGACCTCCAATGCCCGATCTGACCATAAAGATGGCATGACTGGTCTCGTTGTTGTGGCCTAGACGGCCCTGTCACTGCTACAGAAGTTGTATTGTGTGTCTTTGACGGTGAAGAAACATATCCTCTTCCCTTACTCGGAGACCACTGCGACGGTGCACTGGAACCTCTCATCACAGAAGGTGCTAAAAACCTTGTCTTCTTGAAGCCACCAAACCTCTGACCCTGGAACTGAGCATGCCTCTTCTTAGACATGGATTCTCTTTTCTCCCTAACTGACCGTTCGATCCTCTGGACGGATTCCACAAACATGGCAAACCACTCTCAGTTCTCCAACGCAGAAGCAGGTGTCGTTAGCTCAGCACTCAGACCTTTCTCAAAATGTATGATTCGCTCGTCATCTGTCGCCGCCATGTGAGGACAAAACCTCAATAGGTCCATGAACTTGGTTTCGTACTCAGTGATGTTCATCGCTCCTTGGCACAAGTGCTCAAATTGGCTGATCTTCTCATCCAGATACGTCTTCAAAAAGTATCTGCTGACGAACTCGTGCCGAAAAACCTCCCAACCGATCACCTCACCATGTCACTTCTCTTCCTCAATGGTCCACCAGTGACCAACACTACCCTTCAGAAGGTAGACAGCATGCTTGACTTTTTCTTCTTCGGGGATGTCGAGGATCTAGAAGGCCTTCTCAAGACTTGTCAGCCACAGATCTACATCCACTGGATCAGCCGTACCAGCATAGTCCGAAGCTCTGACTCGGTGAAGCCACTCAAAGGTCTTCCCAATACCCGATGTTTCACCATGGGGAGCCTGTGCTCTTGACGGAGGCACTGGTAATCTCTCCACCATGAGATTCATCGTAGCCATCATCTGCCCCATAAGTTGTTGATAGGCAGGGTTTTCGAGAATGGTTGGGTCAAGTTGGGGAACCTCAGGCACCCGATCTCCATGTGCCTTCCCTATAGCTCCATCAACTGATGTAGCGTCGCTGCTTTCGGCAGCATGTTCTTTATGGTTTCAAGACATCTTGACTTTTTCTTCCGCTGAGGGAAGAAGATGATTGTGAGAAAATCTGGCAAATTCACAAGAACAGACACAACCTAGTCCCAAATCCTTGTAGACTCAGCAAACCTAGAGCTCTGATACCAAACTTGTGGCGACACATCCCGCTATCACACAGACAATGAGGTGCCACGCGAAAATGTGCGGAAAACACCATAAACCACCTCTTAACAAAAACACGAGTTAATTAAAACCAATTTTGAAAAATGGATAAACCAAGAAACTATTACATTCAGATCCTCCTCCTGCAAGAAAATAGGTTATATACACATTTACAAGTCTTGATACGTGTCCACAACTTAGGAGATCAGCGGTCTTGTCATCACATGAGTTCATCACCTGTTTATACATACATAATAGCTCACATCCGGCCAGCAACAGGATATATAAAGCTTCAACAACTATACATCGTAAAACAACGTCAAAACACCTCCAAGGACCTGAGAGTATAGGGATGACTCTAAGACTCTACTACAAAACAACCAAAATAGCAGCATATCCATCTCTTGCCTTCTACTGCTCGTCTTGCTGCTCGGCCGCAACCCCGCGACCACCACCACGTCTAGCTCGAACACCTAAAAAGGTTGTAAACTAGTGGGGTGAGACACACAGTCCCAGCGAGAAACATAACTCCCCGCCGAAACCATAACGCCATAGAAGGATTAAAGTAAAAATAGCAGATAACTGATAAAAGATACAGCAAGAGCAGTCTATATAGTGAAGCTATTCATACCATCAATCTTACCAAGCTGTACGGAAGGCATATAACTAAGTATTTCTTTATGGAACATGATTGACAAGATAATATTTATAAGATCTTACCACCTAACATAAGGAATGTATAAGTAAATGCAAGGTATAACAAAATCAACTATAAAAGCAAGGCCTCAATCAATGTTCTGTGTTTTGCCTTAAGCAATAAATACTATTCGTGTTACGACCCCATCTGAGCTTAACTGGTAAACTAGGGTTTACCTAGACAATCGCAAAGATTAATTAGAATAATCATTCTTGAAATCTAATTAATAACGATAACACAATTAGGATGTTTTAACTATGATAAGAAGTCTAAATGTTCTTTTGTTTTGAGAATTAGGGTTTAAGAAGCATAAACCCTAATCGGCCCAAAATTAGGGTTTTGATAATGCTTGAATACAGAATTTGATAAGTGGAATGTCTCACTAAATGATTTTTAGTATTTTATGTGTAACTCTGATTTGCTTCAAATTTGGATATGATTTAGATATATAAAATGTGAACAATATTGGAAAATATCAGAATTTTTGAAGAATTCTCTGACCTGTTTGTCGGCCGAGTTTCAAACTCGACCGATCACATTTCCAGAATTTTACAGCAGTGTGGTAATTGAATTTTATCTTTTTATTGGTATATCCAATTGATCTCAAATTTTAACAGTATTTGATAAATACAATTTTAGACACTCTGTTAAATTGGCATAATTTTTGGATGACTTTTGAATCCCTACAGTAAGGGTGTCGGTCGAGTTTGTGCAGGACAAACTCGGCCGAATATATTCTGCAGACTGCAATATAGCAGTGCACTGTTCGATTTTTAATTTATTATTGGTAACTCCAAATGATCTCAAATTTTAACTGAAGCCTTATAGAACAATTGTTAACAACGTGCTAAATTCCCATAATTGTTGGAGAAGGTTTGATCTCTGAAATAAACGAATTACAGTAACTTTTGTATAACTGAATATTCAGCCTATATAATTAAAGTTAAGTGTTGGGTCAATATGCAATTGACCCAAGCAGCTCAATTGACTTATATGAACGACCACACACACAAGCAGCTCTCATTTCTCGTCATCCATTCCAGAGAAACGAGCTCCTAGAGAGAGAGGGAGAATTAGGGCTTGAGTGGAGAAAGTGGGGGAATTGCTGAATTAGGGTTTTGCGATTCCAGGAAGGATGAAATCAAGTAAGTTCGGATTCCTTGCATAGACTTTTATGGTGAATCTTCTCTCTTATGTCAAGATTCCGTCCATGCTCTGATTTGATCCAAGAGGATGTCGAAATTCCCTCTTTTCTCACCCTTTCTTCATAATCCCTCTTTTTCTAGGTTTCCGAGTTGAATGAAAGAGGAATTGGGAGATTTGCTAGGGATTTGATGGGAATTCGAGATTCCCTGAGTTGAGCTGCAGTTGTGAGGTGTTTTCACACCTTAGGGTGAGTGGGTTCTTCCTTCAAACATTCTAATGGACGAATTTGATTATAACAACCAAACCCCTAAATGTTTAGCATGCGATTTCTAAATCCTGAAATGTCTATTTGATTTAAGTTATTGTAAATTGATATGATATGGATTCCTTCTCTGTTTGAATGACTCCTAAATGGTAGATTCATATCAGATTCGTATGCAACACTTCCTATTGAGTATGCTTTTAGATTCATATCAAATGATGTAATTAGGGTTTGACCTAATTGGGATATCGCTAGGGTTTCAACCTGTTTGAAAAAGACTAGAAATCCTATATGTGGTTAGGATGTACCTCGTGGGTTATATTAATTGAATCTTATTCTGGATACATGATATCACAGTGATGATATGGAAAACCTAAGTTTAGTTAAGTTTCCATGATTTCATATCTATATTGATTATATAAGATTTGTTGGAAACAATCTTTATTTAGTGAATGCTTATATCTTATGAAATCATTATGAGAGCCATGTGACAAGTGAATGAGGTAAATGAAAAGGTGAATGAGGCAAATGCAACCCTACGAGTAGGGTGTTGACATGTGATGAATGAATAAGGCGAATGAAACCCTAAGGATAGGGTGTTCAATGAATCATGCTATGGTAATATGAAAGGTCTCGATATGAGATGTGGTGATGCTTAACTATTGAATTGTATGTTTCTAGTGCATTTAACTTTATATGCTTGTTCTCTCTGAAATGATATCTACATACTGCAGGACTTCTTATATTTCAATATATTTCTGTTAAATTGTTTATTGATAATCAAGTATAGACCTAAGTGCCCTAACACCGTAGAACCCCTAAGTGGTATCTGCAGCTTTGGGGTGAAACTCGTGTTGCAACATCATCCGTGCGTGTGTCGCGGACAAACGAGGAAAGAGAAAAAGGGCAGTGTCTAACAACAATTGTGCTTGTGTCACAATGGCACTGCGGTTTCACCAGAAAACACGGTTATCTAACACCATTCGTGCGGAGTCGCGAAGGTAACCCTGTGACCCTCCGCCTGTGTGCTCAGGTTAGTAGGAGGAGTCGAGAGAGCACTCGGAGTAGTGCATTGAGGCCGGAGAGCCTGTAGGCCGGAGAGCCTGTGGTCCTGTGGCAGAACGGGGCTGGCGTCAGACTTAGCATTCCCGGGTGTGTCGCTAAGTCTTGTACGGTGGGGCCGTAGCATGGACTTGTTGCGGACCTTTATATGCAGAGTACACTGCATATATTTAGGGCATAATAATAAATGAATAAATGATCATATAGGTTCACAGTAAATTTATATAACTGTTTACTTACTTGAAATACTTGATGATGCTTAGAAATGTGCTATTTCAATTATATTGTTTTAGAATTGTTCAGTGTAATATTTATTGTTGTTAAATTTCATATCGTTTAATTAAATTATATCTTTGATCACATTAGTGCATTAGTCTGTTTCCATGAAGTATTCATTCACTGAGCGAGTAGGCTCACCCCTCTACTCAAACATTTTAGGGTTAACCGCGTGGACTTGAAGATGATCAGAGCTTCAGTGTAGATCTGCCACAAGAGTCAAGTATGAGATTAGTTGAGTCAGTCGGTCCTTGTCACTCTAGGTCCTCAGTAAGAGATAAGAGAGAGAGTTGTAAATACAATGTGTAATGTTGTTCCTCTTTGATATGTATGCTAATTAACAAGGTTTATGTGCACAAGTTGTGAAAGACATCATGAATGTTTATATATGTATCTTTTCTATTAAAGTTTGATTAGTAAAAGAAATGTTCATATTCCTTGTTAAGATGTTATGTGGTTCAATGCGATGAAATAAGAGTTTTTAAAGGAAAATAAAAAAAAAAGAAAAAAGTTAAGAGTGATCTTTGTGTTAATTATAAATCCTTTCTTACGCCCTAATCTCATGATTTGAGGAAATTGTGAGATCGGGGTGTAACAACTTGGTATCAGAGCTTAGGGTGAGTTGTCAAGGACCATTAAGTTAGTAAGTTAGAGTTCTATGTGTGGCAGATAGGAGGTGTTTGATGTTAGCTTTGGGGATTTGAGTATTTGGATATCCTGGCCCGATATCTGAGTACTTGGATCAGCCAGTACAAGCTACTCTGTCTATTCTCTCACGTATACCCTGGCCAGGTATACAGTGGAAGAATGGGCTAGAGAGAAACCCTAGAAATGTTAGGGTTAGAAAACGAGAAAAGAAACAAGAATTAAGAGCATAAATGTAAAAGGAGATAGAATTTACATTTCATAATGTTGTTTTTGTTGGAAATGTATAGAAATGCTCTTATATGTTTGAATTGAGATATTCAATACCTTGAAATATGGGTCTTTAATATCTGTTGTATACTATGCAATTGTAGCATTTATTGATTTTATTCTTTGTAACAAGTAGACTAGAATTGACTTTTGAATGAGCTTTTGTTTCTATGGTTTTCCCCGCTGATTCGAGTGAAATTGACATCAGCAGGTCTGTTTAGGTTTTCAGTCTGTGAGCGGTTTGTCCAAGTTCGTGTTTTGGTCGGCCGAGTTCCTTGTTTAGGATTTCAAATAGTGTTTTGGTCGGCCGAGTTTGGTCTTGAATCGGCCGAGTTTCTTTGTAGGTAAACAAGTAGTGTTTCGATCGGCCGAGTTCCCCAAAGGATCGGCTGAGTTTCCTGCTGATCGGCCGAAGTTGGTCGGCCGAGTTTCAAAATCTGGAAGGTGATCGGCCGAGTTCCAGAGTGATCGGCCGAGTTTCTGAGCTGTGAGTGGCAGTTCAGGAAGAATGTAATTCTTGTAGTTCTTGGCTTCAGGACTTCAGGTTTGGCCTGGTCCGGATTGGCAGGATGTGTTATTAGGATCTAATGAATCCTATCAATAGCATAATAAGAATAGAATTGGAATAATTAGACCCACATCAGAGTAAGAATGTATATACAGTAAGATGTTGAAACATATGGGCAAGATCAGAACAACTAAGAATTAGTTGAAACTGATATCTGAGGTTCAACTTTGGGGTCTCATATGAGAAACCTTTAATTGGGAATAAAGGAACATGATATGAGATTCATAATCAGTTTATTGATTAATTTTGCATGAACTATACATATGAAATATAGAAAAGATATGTGAAATGTAGGTATGGTTCAAGATAGCAAGAATCAATCATGAAGAATGAATCATAGAATAGAGTATAATGCTTTTATGAACCCTAAAGCAAAGGCTAAGTAGAGAATAGGGTTGAGCATTCAATAGGTCCATAAAAGTAAAGAGGATCGTATGAACATGTAATTCATAAGACTAGAACAACAAACTAGTTTCTAAGCAAAGAACATAGGTATAGTTTAATGAATGAATAAGTCATATAAAGGTGGACTGTATTCAGAAGAGAAAAACTTGATTGAAAGAGAAACTATGTTTGACCCATGCATGATCCACTTGATTTTAAAATGAAGAATATGTAATGTATTCAACGTGAGTAAAAACTAATAGAAGGACTATTAATTTAGAACGTTAACTTCACAATAGTATAAAGATAAAGGAGGAAATATGTGCAACATGGTATACATGACCATACATATGAATAAGCAACATGGTCATAAGAGAAAAATTTAGAATTAAAGATGACGGGTTAAAGAGTAGTATATAGTAAGAGGACTATGAAACGTAAGAAAGGGTTTGAAATATGATGGAGAAGTTATAAAATAAAGAGGTTGTGAGATTCAAGCAAGTGCTAATTAATCAAATATCTCTGTTGATAACTAAGTAAAACTACATACGAGAATGTATTAAGGGAATGTTTGAATACAAGTATTCCAAGTCTTAAAATCATCTTCTCTTTCATATATTCCTTAATAAGAGCAAGGTGGGAATGAAATGATAAGAGAAAATGAATCATACATGGTGCATAACTACCTTGGTGGGGTCATCTAGTGAATGTAATAGTGATATACAGTATGATGAAGTGTGATAAGAAATAAATTCTTGTGTGATAGCAAGAATGATGTTTATTGTATATAATCATAGGAAAGGATAGGTAGCAAAAGGTAAAGAAGTAATGAATGAGCAGAGAGATATGGGAAAGCACTAGCTTTGTTTAATATGTGAATTTGTTTTTACATGTATGATTTGTTGAAGGCATATTAAGGTATGAAAGCTGGTTCTACATATGATTTCAGTGTATGTGTGCAAGCTATATGTTAAACTAAAGGCGTATGATAGTTGTAGTAATTCATACCTGATATGCATCTTACTATTGTGTATTTGTGACATGGTGATACGGTTTGGATGATGTCAGAACACATGGAAGGATATCCTGAATAAGGTAGTTATACCTATTCACTCATATTAATAGAAAGGGATGATAATCAGATTGTCTGGACAAGTAACCCTAATGAGGTGTAGCTTGTTATACCTAGCTCTAATATAACTGAGTAATGGTAATTGAATATGATTAATGCTTGAATGACTGATACAATCGTGGATTACCTTATTATTGTTGTTGAAACCCTAAGATGATATAATACGATGGTTACACTTTGTATTGTGTGTGGGCCCATAACCCACAGGTCCCAGGATCGAAACATGATAGTATGGAATGAGGTGGTAATGCTTCACCTCATGCATCCATGACCCAATGGGGATGCCAAGAGTAGTATTGTGCAATTGATTGTTGAATTTAGTCTTTTAATTCAAGACTGTTTTGCTATTTTAATAGAACTTGATTAAAGTTTAAAACAGTATAGTGAACTTGCTTTTATCACTTAAAGGTGATACAGAACAATAGAACTCTCTGAACAGCGTAAGTTGAGATAGTTGTATCAGAGTATCAGAGTTGCGCAGTGAAAGCATGGTGGTTTATCTTTGCATTCTATGCTTGACTGTGGCATAAAGAATTTGCTTGATATCATTGAGAACTATTTGAAATATGTTGTGATTTAGTAAAGAATTAAAAGATCTAATGTTGAAAACTACATTCAGGCATGAAATACAAGAATATAATGACATGGAAGGCTTTAGAAGCTTAGAATAACCCTGAATGTATCTTTCATGTAGGTTTATGTTTCGAGGACGAAACATTCTAAGGGGGGGAGAGTTGTTACGACCCCATCTGAGCTTAACTGGTAAACTAGGGTTTACCTAGACAATCGCAAAGATTAATTAGAATAATCATTCTTGAAATCTAATTAATAACGATAACACAATTAGGATGTTTTAACTATGATAAGAAGTCTAAATGTTCTTTTGTTTTGAGAATTAGGGTTTAAGAAGCATAAACCCTAATCGGCCCAAAATTAGGGTTTTGATAATGCTTGAATACAGAATTTGATAAGTGGAATGTCTCACTAAATGATTTTTAGTATTTTATGTGTAACTCTGATTTGCTTCAAATTTGGATATGATTTAGATATATAAAATGTGAACAATATTGGAAAATATCAGAATTTTTGAAGAATGCTCTGACCTGTTTGTCGGCCGAGTTTCAAACTCGACCGATCACATTTCC
This sequence comes from Alisma plantago-aquatica, assembly GCA_963693085.1. Lineage (NCBI taxonomy): Eukaryota > Viridiplantae > Streptophyta > Magnoliopsida > Alismatales > Alismataceae > Alisma > Alisma plantago-aquatica. Next base: position 1,353,007,181 of record OY856411.1, read on the forward strand.
AGAATTTTACAGCAGTGTGGTAATTGAATTTTATCTTTTTATTGGTATATCCAATTGATCTCAAATTTTAACAGTATTTGATAAATACAATTTTAGACACCCTGTTAAATTGGCATAATTTTTGGATGACTTTTGAATCCCTACAGTAAGGGTGTCGGTCGAGTTTGTGCAGGACAAACTCGGCCGAATATATTCTGCAGACTGCAATATAGCAGTGCACTGTTCGATTTTTAATTTATTATTGGTAACTCCAAATGATCTCAAATTTTAACTGAAGCCTTATAGAACAATTGTTAACAACGTGCTAAATTCCCATAATTTTTGGAGAAGGTTTGATCTCTGAAATAAACGAATTACAGTAACTTTTGTATAACTGAATATTCAGCCTATATAATTAAAGTTAAGTGTTGGGTCAATATGCAATTGACCCAAGCAGCTCAATTGACTTATATGAACGACCACACACACAAGCAGCTCTCATTTCTCGTCATCCATTCCAGAGAAACGAGCTCCTAGAGAGAGAGGGAGAATTAGGGCTTGAGTGGAGAAAGTGGGGGAATTGCTGAATTAGGGTTTTGCGATTCCAGGAAGGATGAAATCAAGTAAGTTCGGATTCCTTGCATAGACTTTTATGGTGAATCTTCTCTCTTATGTCAAGATTCCGTCCATGCTCTGATTTGATCCAAGAGGATGTCGAAATTCCCTCTTTTCTCACCCTTTCTTCATAATCCCTCTTTTTCTAGGTTTCCGAGTTGAATGAAAGAGGAATTGGGAGATTTGCTAGGGATTTGATGGGAATTCGAGATTCCCTGAGTTGAGCTGCAGTTGTGAGGTGTTTTCACACCTTAGGGTGAGTGGGTTCTTCCTTCAAACATTCTAATGGACGAATTTGATTATAACAACCAAACCCCTAAATGTTTAGCATGCGATTTCTAAATCCTGAAATGTCTATTTGATTTAAGTTATTGTAAATTGATATGATATGGATTCCTTCTCTGTTTGAATGACTCCTAAATGGTAGATTCATATCAGATTCGTATGCAACACTTCCTATTGAGTATGCTTTTAGATTCATATCAAATGATGTAATTAGGGTTTGACCTAATTGGGATATCGCTAGGGTTTCAACCTGTTTGAAAAAGACTAGAAATCCTATATGTGGTTAGGATGTACCTCGTGGGTTATATTAATTGAATCTTATTCTGGATACATGATATCACAGTGATGATATGGAAAACCTAAGTTTAGTTAAGTTTCCATGATTTCATATCTATATTGATTATATAAGATTTGTTGGAAACAATCTTTATTTAGTGAATGCTTATATCTTATGAAATCATTATGAGAGCCATGTGACAAGTGAATGAGGTAAATGAAAAGGTGAATGAGGCAAATGCAACCCTACGAGTAGGGTGTTGACATGTGATGAATGAATAAGGCGAATGAAACCCTAAGGATAGGGTGTTCAATGAATCATGCTATGGTAATATGAAAGGTCTCGATATGAGATGTGGTGATGCTTAACTATTGAATTGTATGTTTCTAGTGCATTTAACTTTATATGCTTGTTCTCTCTGAAATGATATCTACATACTGCAGGACTTCTTATATTTCAATATATTTCTGTTAAATTGTTTATTGATAATCAAGTATAGACCTAAGTGCCCTAACACCGTAGAACCCCTAAGTGGTATCTGCAGCTTTGGGGTGAAACTCGTGTTGCAACATCATCCGTGCGTGTGTCGCGGACAAACGAGGAAAGAGAAAAAGGGCAGTGTCTAACAACAATTGTGCTTGTGTCACAATGGCACTGCGGTTTCACCAGAAAACACGGTTATCTAACACCATTCGTGCGGAGTCGCGAAGGTAACCCTGTGACCCTCCGCCTGTGTGCTCAGGTTAGTAGGAGGAGTCGAGAGAGCACTCGGAGTAGTGCATTGAGGCCGGAGAGCCTGTGGTCCTGTGGCAGAACGGGGCTGGCGTCAGACTTAGCATTCCCGGGTGTGTCGCTAAGTCTTGTACGGTGGGGCCGTAGCATGGACTTGTTGCGGACCTTTATATGCAGAGTACACTGCATATATTTAGGGCATAATAATAAATGAATAAATGATCATATAGGTTCACAGTAAATTTATATAACTGTTTACTTACTTGAAATACTTGATGATGCTTAGAAATGTGCTATTTCAATTATATTGTTTTAGAATTGTTCAGTGTAATATTTATTGTTGTTAAATTTCATATCGTTTAATTAAATTATATCTTTGATCACATTAGTGCATTAGTCTGTTTCCATGAAGTATTCATTCACTGAGCGAGTAGGCTCACCCCTCTACTCAAACATTTTAGGGTTAACCGCGTGGACTTGAAGATGATCAGAGCTTCAGTGTAGATCTGCCACAAGAGTCAAGTATGAGATTAGTTGAGTCAGTCGGTCCTTGTCACTCTAGGTCCTCAGTAAGAGATAAGAGAGAGAGTTGTAAATACAATGTGTAATGTTGTTCCTCTTTGATATGTATGCTAATTAACAAGGTTTATGTGCACAAGTTGTGAAAGACATCATGAATGTTTATATATGTATCTTTTCTATTAAAGTTTGATTAGTAAAAGAAATGTTCATATTCCTTGTTAAGATGTTATGTGGTTCAATGCGATGAAATAAGAGTTTTTAAAGGAAAATAAAAAAAAAAAGAAAAAGTTAAGAGTGATCTTTGTGTTAATTATAAATCCTTTCTTACGCCCTAATCTCATGATTTGAGGAAATTGTGAGATCGGGGTGTAACAATTCGGCTGGATTACGTATTATTATGCCATGAGGAAGTGAGCCGTACTGCTCAAATCCAACCTTCGGTTGTGAAACCCAAGCTGGTGCCATACAAGGTCAATAGAAGAGTCGGACTCCACGACCTCCCACCTCGTGGTCAGTGCATGAGTACAACACAAGCAGGACCGTAGTCTCATGCTTAAGTGGCCTCAGCCACAGGGTCAGACTACCCTCTCCCTAGCCTGCCTTGGTACAGGTATCGACGCTAGTGAAATTGAGCCACGGGCATGATCATCGTGCTCTGAGCCATTAACGCATTCATACTCCCATATCACACATCCTGAGCCATGGGCTTGTTCACCATGCTCTTAACATATCGAGCTACGGGCCTAAAACCGCACTCTGGAGTCTACAACCGAAGTTGCACTCTTACCTCCTCATTTTCAGCTAGGAGAAACCACACATATTCAATAATATGCGCTTCCAGATTAACCCACAGGAGAACCTGTTTCACCATCACCAGCTCCTGACGATGATGGATCTATGGCCAGGGCAAACTACATGATATGTTCCACTATGATTAGTTAATATATTTTAAGTGGATTGTTGAAGCAACCAGATTGTAACACATGCATACATAAAGTTACATTATTGTTACCACCATCATGTTATTCCGGGATCTCAATCCCACATCACAAGAAACCACTGCCTTATAAGGCATTCTCATCACTTGGGATAATATTCCCAGATCATCATCAGCGGATAACACCTCAACTTATGCACTTTAATCAAACTCAGGTCCTCATACCAAAACACATCATGCATGTTATCTCATCATCAAGTGTGACCATCAAAGCAGTATTACTCGAACATATATATCTCATAGCCCCTTTACCTGGTTACGCATCTGTTTGAAACATCTGCATGGTTAGTGTACACAATCAACATGGATTAACAGAAGGATCATATTATCAAACATAGGGAAACATTGATGATTCTATGCTTTATCATTCCTGCCTCAACCTGTGACCATAGACATAGGTCATATCATCATGTGAAGCAACTCATATACTTCCAAGCATATCATTTACTCCTCATTATAGATACATGATTCAAGATGATCATAAACACTTGTAATATCACATCATTAGAGTTTTAGATATGTCATGCTTACATATGTGCGTTCTATTATATCAACCACCTTGCCATTACCAAACATTTCAAAGGTTCACAAACCAAAAACCATAACTCTTAACAACAAAGATGTGATCGCATGATGAAAAACTATTATATAGGTTTTCCAGAAGGAACATGACCCTCACTAGAAGTGCCCGCTACCCTCACAAGAAGTGTGATGGGCATGGCACTCTCACTAAAAGGGGTATCGGGCAGGGTAGACTCCCTCATATCACCTAAACGTTCTAGCCACATAACGGCCAGGCTAAGGCAAGGGTGTTGGGCTACCACCTCAGGGTGTATCGTGCAACCCTAGGTGTCGTGCATCAATGTGTCGGGTTAGGGTTACCATAGGTCACCATGTCGGGCATCACCACCAAACCATGATGCCCCCTAGAGATGAAGGTACCTATCAGCAGCCACACCACTCACACGCCCAAGGCCTTCACTACCATCACATAACACCCAACACAACATAGGTATCGTCCAACACTAAGGCAGCTCCTAGAGTTCTAAAACGTCCAAGGTGTATCGGGCACCAAGCCACTACCTTAGATGGGTGTATCGGGCACCAAGCCACTACCTTAGATGGGTATATCGAGCAGGACACTCAACAAAACCTAACGCCCGACACACAAGGGTATCGACCAACAACTCTACCCATCTAGGCACAACGACCAGGGGTATAACTCAAACGGGCAGCAAAGAAAGCCTATCGTCCCGCCAGGCTAGTCTCATCCTATCGGCCAACACACAAGGCCAGGACCAAGGTGTATCACCCAACACGACGTCATATCTCAACCCAAGACTCTAGATCAAGAGAGGATATCGGGAAACGCCATCCCAAGTCCATATCGTGCAAGATGAAACTCAACAAGGTTGTCATCAACCTCAAGCACAAGGGCACCAAACCCTAAATTGATCAAAAAGATTGGCTCACCTCTCAACAACCAAGAGAGAGGGGTTTTTCACAACCTCTATCACAACTCAGGCAGCCGTAAGAACCAACCACAACAAAGGACTTACCCACACAAAAGCTCACCCTTCAAGTCCATGGTGAGAGGAGGGTGTTGCTCAAGCAACTAGAACACAAGCTCACCTCTCAACTTAAACGAGAGAGGGGTATTGCCCATATTTCTAGGACTCAAGCTCACTCCTCTAGGCCAAGGAGAGAAAGGAGTGTTGCTCAACAAGGAACCCTATAACATGGTTCGGTCAACTAGGTGCAACTAAGCAAGAAACTTAACTAGAAACATACATAGTCGATTATGATCATATGAGACATATAAGAACGTAGAAGGAGGGAGTATAGTTAGGGTTAGGAGTTATGTAACCTGCCTTAAGCAAGCTCCAAGCTCCAAGCACCACTACAAGAAGAAGAGCAAGGCACTCTAGGGTTCGGCCACCACTAGAGGAAGAAGAAGACTCCAAGATAAGGATCGACCACCAAGCTTGCAAAGGAAGAGGTGTCATGCACTAAGGGAGAGGGGAAACTAAGGAACTAAAAGGATCTTTAGCAAGAGAAAGGGAACACATATATAGGAGAGGGTGGAGGAGAAACCAAGGTAAGACAAGGCAAGGTGTCGCCCACCTAGGGACACTTGTCCATGGGTAATGCCACCACTCTATCTTGCCTTAAACACATGTCCAAGGCCATTGCCACATGCAAGCATCAAGCACTAAGTGTCCACTAGTGGTGACACAAACGAGGTCAAAAGGGTTCATGGGCGACACACCTCCACACCATGCCCGACATCACACCCTGGGCGACACACCCATGCCGACACAGCCATGGCCGACACAAGGTTGAGCAAAGCAAGAGCAAGAGCAAGGTTCAAGCAAGGCACCTCAAGGCCCAACAAGCTCATCCAAGCCCCAAGCAACTCAAGCAACGATCCCAACCCTTCCTCTCAACACTAGAGGAAGCAAGGAGAGAGAGGAACACCTCTCAAGGTGACAAACTTGCTCATCAACCCTAGGCTTGGGTAAATTTCAAGTAGCACCTCCAGCTCTCAACAAAGCACCAACAAACCCTAATCACCACTAAAGGTGATTAGCAAGCAACTAAGCATCAGGGTTAGGCAAGGAAAATAGGATAAACCCTAAATGGAGGTCAGGGTCCTTACAGTAAGCTATGAATTCGTCCATCTAACACCTTTCTTCATCAAATGAGCAAACCCTAAGCATAAGGAGCAAGAAAGGTAGGGTTTTTTGAGCTTTAGAACAATTTCTACCATGGAACAACAAGGTTCTGATCTGGAGAAAGCTAGGAGGAAGGATAACAAAGAAATATATGGAGGAAAGAAGGGAATTATTACACTTTTAGGTGAAGATCACTAGAAGGAAGCTTTTTCAACCCTAAAATGAAGTCAATTTCAACCTTAGAGCCTTTCTCCAAGAAGATCCCCACTTTCTTCTTCTTTGGGCAGAAAAATTCATAGATGAATAGAGGGAGAACGAGGTTGGGAGAAGGAGGGAGTTGGTGGAGAGAAAATGACTCATTTTGGTGCTTGGGGATAAGTATATGACACTTTAAGATAAAGAAAAAGAAAAAGTTGAAGTTCTAGTATCTATCCAAGTGTCCATGGCCTTAATTTATTAAGAATATACAAGCACACACACAAGCAGCTCCCCCATCATGTGTATAGACCTGATTAGATTTCCTTTGTCAAATTTCCCAGCCAATCAAATAAGTCATTAGTTGATAGCTACTAAAGGTAGTTCATTCGTGAAGAGGGAAAACCCTAAAATATCCTTGGAGCAAACACCTTCAAATCAAGGTTTAAATAGGTACCCCATGGCTCAAAAAGCTCAATAATTATGATATAATATCCAAGGAACATAATGAAAGTAATAAATGGCAAAGAAAACCTCTCAATTGGATAAATTGTATAGAAGTCCAAAATGTGCATAAAATTACATAACTTGCTCAAACAGTGTCCAAATTCGACCAAATTTGAAACTTAAGCTTGTCTTATGATTTCAAAGCATATCACAAAGTTAAATTAGGGTTATAAGAATTCAATTATGATAATTAAGCTTATTCAACTCATTAAGCAAGTTTAGGGGCCTTACAACTATAAACCCCTAATAAGGATTTCTCCCCTGAAATCCAAGGTTAACAAAGATGGGTACTTCCTTTGCACCTCATACTATTACCTTCACATGGTTACTTTCTTATCATGGTGATGTCACATCATTCATACATATCTCATCTTGGGTCAACACAAAACCCCCATATAAGAAGACATTCTCAATATGAAATATAGAAACTTAATGTGTCATTTGTACAAATCTAGTAGTAATGTTCAACTTTAAATTTTAGGTATCATCCTAAAATTATATCTACTGTATCAACACATTACTCAAAAGTCATACTTTCTAGCTTTTTACCAATCATGCCATGTGTCCCATACCATTACTTGAAGCATAAAAAAAAGGCAATGTATCCATCCCCCCCTTTTTTTTCCACTGACACTAGAACTCCTGTCAGTTCTTTTTTCAGCATCAAAAGAAATGCTGATGTCGACAGTTGTCATTCCATATAGGGAAACATCATTCCTAGTCAACCTTGTTAGGGGTGAAACAACAACACTATCTTCACCTTACTAGGATTTACACAACCTACTTAGAAGACATATCATGATCCCACAAAGACACTTAATCAACCCCATCTCACTCTTGTTCAACTTGTCCCATAGCTATTGCTGCTTCGGCAACACTAAGGTTTTTGAAGAAATATTGATCATATTTTTGACCATATTTGAAATACTTTGACATGTCATCATTTAAAGCTTGATATAACTTATATGACATGACTGGAACATGTGAAAGAATGGATTTTGACTTTTATTTCAAGGATGAAATTTCTTTTATGGTGTATAGGATGTAATAGTGTGAACTTTTATGGACTTTGAATACAATATATATTTGTATGTAGGTTGAATGTTAACGAAGCTATGTCTAAGGTTCCATAATATTTTGATGTTTCTAGAAGGCGATATCTACAGTTGAATATAGTATAATCTTTTGAATAATTGTTGTATTTGGGATAATGTTTAATATCGAGAAACTTAGGCTTTGAGAGAATCCAGTGTCACCCTCCCGTGAGAATGAAGGTGCCACAGATCCAAGGTCGTATATGCATGTCACACACATACATTATGTGCGTGAGCCGTGGATCGTCTAAGGTGGAGAAATCGCAGACTCTTGAATAGCCTAATCGAACGACCTGGGGTTGTCTTCTTTGTAGCGGTTGCGTCTTGGACGTGGTAGCGACCACCCACGACGTGAGGGCGTGGGGGGTGTCGTCGGAGAGGGGGGGCGGAAACAAACTGGGTGTTTATCCTCCAGTCAACGAGATGATTTTGCAGGCCCATCTTTTGACCACTTCCGTAGAGGAGTTAGGAATAACCACCTTCCTATCTCCGCTGGCCCTTCATTGACATCACAAGTTGAAGATGGGAGAGGAGATCGGAGATGGAGTCAAGGAAGAAGGACCATCGACGAGAACAGAGGTAGGTATCACCTTGAGGAAGCTTTTTCGTCTCTGCAAGTAGGACCCTGATTAGGATTATTGAGTACAGCAACATGTGGTGGATCCCGTGGTCGACAAACCATAGTTCACCGGAGGAGGAGGACGAGACCGAAGAAGACTCACAACTACCTTCAACCTTATTCATTCATTGTAGTCAGATCTCGTGCAGCTGTGCGACACCTCCTGGAGCCTGAGATCGGAGCCTCTTTTGATCCGCTGAACTAGATTCTGTCGGCAGCGATCGGTGTCAAAAGAAGACATGGAGTTGTTGATGGCCAAGGAAGAATCTGTGGAAAACCAATGGGCCGCCACAAAGATGGTGATGGTTTCGACGGTCTGAGGGAGGCAAGATATCCCCCAGGAAGCCAAGACGGCGCCCGGGATATGGAGTAGGAGAACACTGCCCGACAGAGGCGGCAACCTATGCAAGGGAGCAAATCGGAGGCTCAGTTGGTGGCCTAGCGGCGCTCACAGCCAACAAGGAGCGGCAGACCCAAGCGCCGGCGCCGTGATCACTGAAGCGGCGGCAAGCGGCAGCTGCGATATCGTGAGGAATCGCGTGAGGAAGAGGAGGGTTGCCGGCGAGAATTAATTCGGTGGTGCAAAGGAATCAGCGATGAAGCTATGGTGTCCTGGTGTGCCGGTGATCAACATCCTTGCACTGTCTACTGCTCACCGGAGCAACACCTCGCGGCGGCGGCTGGCGCCCAGCAGAACGCGGTCCTGCGGAAGCCGCAAGCAAGAGTGCGAGAGGCGGAAAGTGGGGCGATCTGGTCCAGCAAGTGCTCACCTTAGATCGGGCTAGCGGATCCAAGGAACCGTGGATCCAACTCCAGATCCGGTCGGCCCAAGTAAAGGAGTGCGCCTCCCCCCCCCCCCACAGGGCCACCTGTTGCCTTAGGATTAGCCAGAAGGTAAGAAATCTCAAATAATTCTCATGTTTTATATAATTCATAGTAATTAGCACGGAAATCAGAAAAATGCAAGTGAGGTACCGTTTTTCTCAGAAAAATGTGTAGAACAAGGTGAAAGCATAATAACAGGCTTTTGGTGCTCTAATCTCTATAATATGATGTAAGTTGTGAAATTCTTATTCTATGGATAATAAATATCAAACGATATCCTAAAATTATGATAACATTTTAGTGAATGCATAATAATATATTTAGTCCACCTGAAGTCAGTAATTATGATGTTGATGCTCGAAATTATGTAATTTGCTTCTTATGGCTAATTAGGGCTTTAAACCCTAAATAAAATGTAATAAATGCATACATGCTCAATAAATGACAAAATTTACATAACACCCTCATAACAGTAATTGAAATATTATATGTAAATTTGAGATCAGTTTTATACACGAAATTCGTGTTATATGAAGATGACTCTTAATACATGTTATAAAATCCTAATCTAGGTTAATGATGTAACCTAAGGTTAATATGTGCACAAAAATGATATGGAAGATAATGTTCAGATAATGAGACATAATCTGGAAAGTGACATAATTAAGATAATTCTAAGATAATAATTCAAGTAAAAGTGGGAATATCCTAATGAGATAAGATAAACCCTAATGAACACGACTTGGGTTAAGATGATGAGAACCTGATGATAGTATATGATCTTGTCTTAATCAGGTTTGACCAAGGATATAGATGATATCAAGGATAGGTGATGATTAGGTTTCTCCCTTGATCAAGGTACACCATTACCTCTTACTTGGCTTATTATACAAATTGTTTGTGTTATATGATAGTAAATACTTGGCATATGGTATTGATTGAAATGATTGTTCGTGTATGATATATTGCTTGATTTTCCATACTTACTGCTATGAACACATCAAAGATAACATGTATGTTCCATTATATGAAAGCACTAACTCTTTGGCAGTGTGCTTGGAAGTGACCTAACTCTGTGGTAGTGGTCACATTGTACATATGACCTAACTCTTTGGTAGTGGTCTGACCTAACTCTTTGGTAGTGTTCACCTTGTACAGATGATCTAACTCTTTGGTAGTGATCATAAAGGCCTTGATATATAATGAAAAATAAGCTTAAAATATGTGTTCTCTTTTGTTAATGAATATCTTTATGCAAGTATACGTTTTTCTTATATTCTTTTGTTGCTGCCAAGTATGTTAGTTTTATCTTACTGCCAAGATATGATGAGAGGTATATAAAATACATGTAGGCGTACTCAGTACAATATTCTTGAATATTTTGCTGATGTGTACCACATGTAATCTTTTGTTTAGGTTGTGGTTATGCTCTTAAAGATCTAGGATAGTGAGAGTTGTGTGGCGAGCTGATGTACAGATGGACCTGTTGTCTTAAGATCTTATAGTTTAGTGGTAGTACATGTATATGTGTAAGTTTACTATCAATATGTAATATCAAATGTTATAATAATTCATGTTGTAATTATATGTTGAATGGTGAACATGTGTTGTATGGTTTTATTATTGTTCGTGTGCATGTGCTACTGATTGTTTCCTTCTGACTCCCTTGATTTTCTTCTTCTTGGCCTGGTGTGGGGTGTTGAAATTTGGGATTCTCGCTGAGGTGAGGGTTTCAATTTAGACGTCACACATTAGATTAAGTTTTAGAAAATCCGGGGACGTCACAGGAACACTCTATTCCTCTTATTCATAAATTCTATTTGTACATTGGTTAATCTAAAGGACATAATTCTAAACTCATCATGGTCATGTGAATTATGTCATCCAATCTAAATCTTATGCATTGATATTTGATCATAGGTTTATCTTAAAGGAACACAATATCACATATCTATTGACCAACAACCATCTATCCTTGATAGTGGTCTTGCCCAAATATCATTGAACCATACACAACATTATAGAATCACCTTTTTTTCTTCCAAACAACATTTATAGAATCATCATCAACTCTCTCTCTCCCTCTTTCTACAGGAGAGGAATACTTAGAATGTTCATTAATAAACATCTCCAACCTTCACATATTTCTCATATTATTGATACATCTTGGATACTAGGATTCATTACCTTGGTATCCACCTCATGTGCTATAAGGAACTCACATCATTAACTCATCCAATTTTACCAACATAACAAATATCAAGACATATAAAAGGAGTCTTCCTAATTATTGGAAGGCTCAAAAGCAAAATCATCACAAACTTTATGATCTTAGAACCATAGTCCAAACAACCTTATGCTATAATAAGCTATCCACCCTCATGTTTACAATGAATCCACATGTACCAAGTGGCAATGATCCACTTGAAAGCTATTCCCTGGAAAGGAAAGACAGAAAGTGCAACATATTTCCCACATCATAGTAGCATTGTTCAGTGTCACTAACAAAAAGGTAACCAATTCAATTTTCATTATATATGTGTATTACAACTTCTTATGTATCATGTTACCTTTTTCATTTTTGGTTCCTTACCATTAGCATAGGAATCATCATGATTAACATGTCTCATTACTGTTGACTAAATTGGACATTAGTATAATCCCTTTGTTTTGATGATGATAAACATTTCATTATTGTCGATCTAATGTGCTACTTGAGTGTTGCAGGAATAAGGTGGATGACAAATACTTAGAAGATCTATATGCTAAAATTGCTTTAAGTCATGAATGTAATCAAATGTAAAAATTTGTACAAGTATATAATGTGCAAGTACTTAGACATCATGTAAATCAAGCATTAGATCTTCCCTAGCCAATCACAACACTTAGATAGGTCATCCCCTAAAATAGTGTCACATCTGCACACTCATACACACACTTAGTACTTAGTTTAAAATGTTGAAACAGGGTTATTCTCGGTCGACAAACTCCTCGATCGAGACACTCTCGATCGACAAACTCTTCGACCAAGAAAGACCCAGGTAGTCGTTAGACACAGTAGACAACGTAGTTGGGAGTTGGATCATAATGTTATACACCCTTGCTCCAGACAGTCCCTCAGTCGACAAGACTTCGACCGAGAAGGACTCTCGGTCGACAAGTCTTCGACCGAGATATGTTCTGTCTGCAATTTTCAGAGTTAATTAACTAGCCATCGCTAAAGCAACTAATGTGTACCTAACAACTAGTTAAGCACTAAGAAAACCGTAGAAAGTGTCTAAAACGTCCTTAAGCACTTGTAGGCCATTCCTATAAATAGGACAAGCCTTAGGACACCCCAATACACACTTGTGCAATACTTGAGCTTACATACTTGCAATTGGCAATCTGTTTTGAGCAATTGAGCAACACTAGCATTGGCTACTCATTTCCCTTGCTCCAAATTTGTGTCCTATAGGCTAGCGTCTCCTATCCACTAAAACTACACTTCAATACTCATTGGTTAGGAGATCAATACACTTGATATAGGCAAATCAAGCCTTGTGCTTCAAAGTGGTAATTGTAATTTCCATTTCCTTTCTTGTTCTTTCTTATTCTTTGTACTCTCCTTGCTACTCCTAGGGTTGGAGGCTGTGGATTGGAGAGGGTTTGATCTTCTTGGTGAAGAAGGAGATCTTTGGACTACTTCTAGAAGGTTGTAGCAACGGGAAGCTACTTCAAGAGGAAGACTACTTCAAGGGGGAGCTTGAAGTTACTTCAAGAAGGCTGCTTCAAGGTAGGTGCAACTACTTCAAGGTGAAGGCTGTCCAAAGGGTGTAGAAAGTATTGTAATTTTATGTAAAATCCTTGAGAGGTAATAAAATTTAATACTTTCAAAATCCCAGTTGGGTAAGCAACCGGGTAGTGGATTGACTGCCTTAGTATTTGCTAAGGTTGGAACCACTCTAAACACCTTGTCTCCTTCTTATTATCTCAATTGTGGTTGTTTGAGTTAAATTATTTTAAAATATCCATAAAACCCTATTCACCCCCCTCTAGTGGTTTTTCAATTGGTAACAGAGCAGGCTTCAAGGATCTCTAATCGAGTCTTGAAGAATGAAGGGTGGTGGTGTCTACAACTGCAAGCAAAAGAAAAGCATGAACCAATCTTCAACAAGTTGCAGTTTGTGCCTAGGAACAAGTCACACAACACTTAGTTGCCCATGGAGAGAAAAGAAGGAAGAGGTGCACAAAAATTTCCTTATTGCTACAATAAGTGAAGAAGAAGAGGTAAGCCTTTTTTATTTATCCAAAGAAGAGTTAATTGCTAGTCTTGAAGAGACACATAATAAGTATATTGAGTGCAAGAAGAAATTAAAGAAATCTAATAAAGCAAATGATGAGTTACATGCTAAACTTCTTGCTCTCACATATGAAAATGAAGATCTTAAAAAGATTATTGAAGATCATGATATTAAGCTAAAATCAGTAGAAGCACATTGCAATCTTCTATCCCTAGAAAAGATAAATTTGCAAACTCAAGTAAATGATCTTCAAAAACAACCTGTCTTGTGTACACATCTAGATTATGATACTATTGTGAAAGAAAGAGATTCCATGTTATCTAATCTAGATCAAGAAAAGTTAGACATAAATAAAAGAATGGATGAGATTGTTAAGCTGCAACAAAAAGTTAGTAGGTTGAGTAACAATGTCACCTTTGATAAAATTTTAAATGATTCTTATCGTCAAATTGGAAGGAGAGGACTAGGTTATAATCCTAAAGGAAAATCTTATCAAAAACCTAGTTGGAGAAAGACATAAGCGCTAGAAAATCAATCTTTGTATGTACCTAAAGGCACATATACATATGTACCCAAGCACAACCTAAAACAAAATCATAGAAAGAGATATGAGGTTGATTCCATATGTTGTCATTATTGTTTGTGTCTTGGACATTATTCTTTCTCATGTCCCTACAAGAAAAAGGATGTTGAGTTAGTATGGGTTCCAAAACCCCCAAACTAAATGAATAAAATTAAGTTGAGATATGACCAAGGACTCTAAGTTGTATATCTCTATGTCTATCTCAACTTAACATAATAGGACACCAAGGTAATCCAATAAATTAAAATTTCTAAATATACATCTTCAACTAACTTGTTTTAGTTTGAATTCTCAAAACCTAGCAAATTGCATATGATTAGTTGAGATTTGATCTACATATTACTTTGATATTTATATGTTTTATCTCAACTAAACTGATCTTTAAATTACATAATTGAATTGAAAGTGATCTATGTTTTACTTATAGAATAAATTACTGAAAAATAGTACAGAAACAATCTCGGTCGAGACACTGTTCGATCGAGAACACTGTCGTTCGAGAATTAGTCGACCGAGCAGGTTACTGTTTTCAAGTTTGTAATAAATCTAACAAAACCTATACAAACAGAAGCATTCTCAGTCGAGAAAAACGTTGACCGAGATAAAATTGATCGACAAACAGTTCGAATGAATCAAGTTCTGTTGAACCTGTTTACACTGTTTTAATTTGCTAATCAATTTAGCAATAATAAAAATTGATTTCATTGAAGATCACAATTCTTGGATATCATCTTTTAATCAAGACATATTGACCTTTTGCATCATGAATTTTTGAATAAAGGTATAACCTTATGAATATGAAATTCTTAAACATATTGCAAAAAAGCTATATGAAAACTAATATTGAACATACTCTCTTCATTGATTGAAAAAGTTTATTAAGCATGTTCATGGTTTGTCTTAAACTTGAAAATCCATGAACCATGAATTAGATTATTTTGGTTTATCCTCTACATGATTTGGCTTAAAACTGAAAATTATGAAGCATGTTGTTTTAAATCAAGGAAATTACTATTTTATCATAATCCGCATGGTTTATCCCAAGTATTCCCTGGTCTATCTATGTAGGAACCATGAGTATTAAAATTTAAATGGTCATAATCACTGTATTTCATGAAATTACATGCTTCTATCTTGATCATTGTATTGTGGATATGCTTCTACTATTCCATCAAAATCATTGTGCCGTGATCATTATGTTTCATTAAAATAATTTTTGATCCATATATATACAAACCATAAATGGATGATCATTGTGATTCAACACATTACAAATATAGATGATGCAATCAATGAAAGTGCCAATTTGCATAACAGTGAAACTCTATGGCATATATGCATCTTGACAAAATAGATGATGATTATTGTGTGAATGACTTAAAATAAATGAATGATAATGCTATGACAAGCCAAACAATGTCTCTTAGAACAAAAATATTAATTTTTTTATCTATTTGTTTGTTCTAAGAAATCAAAAGCAAAATCTTGATTTTAAGATATTAACCTTGCTTTCAAGGATATATGTCTCTAAAGAATCCTATGATTAATCTGAAAATGAGGGTACAAGAAGAAATGGGAATTGATATTTATGTATCTATAACAAAGCTTAGGAGACATCATTCAAAATAAATACAAAACAATAATCAAGGACAAAAACTTCATTATGATGCCTATATTAAAATTAAAAAAAAAACATCTTCATAATAGGTATCACTTAATGTGCTTCAAATTGATATTTATTTAAAGCTACCTACAGAAATTATACTTCACATATGAATGTTCAAATTGGAAATCTGCAGAATTTGCCTCTTGGTTGAAATTAAATTTGACCAAGGGGCGTTGTGGTCGAAGTCAAGGTCGACCTAAAATAAAGCTTGACAAAATGCTTATTTGTACATCATTTTAGTATACTTAATCTTAGTATCTTTATTCAAAATGTGCTTTTAATAAAAAGTCAAAATCAAATCTTAAAAACTAGTTATGACCTTAGAATTTCTCAAATATCCTAGACAATAATTACATTATTACTTCCCTAGAAGATATATATATATATATATATATATATATATATATATATATATATATATATATATATGCTCTACAAATCCAGTCTCTCACTTGCATTAAAAACTAGCTCAAAATTTTATTTACAGCAACTTCGTCGGTCAGCTAAAAATTTCGACCGAGACAAACTCGGTCGACGAATTCGTCGACCGAAAACATCTCAGTTGGCTATCCTTCTCGACCGATACTCACCAAGAAAATGTTGTACAATCGATCTTAGATACACTTTCGGTCAAAAAATGTTCGACCGAGCCCACATCGGTCGACAAAATGCTCGACCGAGGCCGACCCTATGAACATCCATTTGCGTGAATTAAAAGGCAATATTTTGATTAAAATATAAATATATAAATAAATAAATAAATAATATTGTAACAGCTAGTTTTCGATCGACCGTTGGACGACCGAGAGGAGCGTCTACAGAAACAACAATTGCGGTCGTCAGTCGACAAATTGTCGATCGAAATAGAACCTGTTTTGCTATAAATAGCGTCCAAAATGGCCTATTTCTTCACATCTTCACATTCTCACTTCTCTAGCTCCTCTCTAGTGCATTCTTGTGCAAATCTTTAGCTTCTCTACATCCAAGTCTTGCTTGCTACTTCTCCACTTCACAGCAATAAGATGGCTTCCTCATCAACGCGTGGAAAGAAGCAAGTTGCAGCAAGGAAAGGAAGGACGGTCTCTCCAGCGCTGTCATTCATCAACGACATTCCATTCAACGATGCAGTTGCAGGCGATCGCTACCTCAGCCTATCCTCAATAACTCCTCTTCCACGACGGCCAGTTGACGTCATGGACTTCCACAACATTGTTGATCTGGAGGAACTCTTTGAGGTGCAACATTTGACTGATTTTCTAAATCCCTCCTTCCATTCCAACTCCTCAAAAGTAGTAAATGAATTCTATGCCAACTTAACTCCACATCCTAACCATGATTCCTTCTCTTCTTTGGTTAATGGGTATGGATTCCATTTTACTGAAGAGGGCATTCTTAATATTCTTAACATAGACATAGAAGACTATAAAGATTTTATTGATCTCACCACAGGAAATCCATTAAATAAACTATCCCAAGATGAAACCACCACTAGCCTTAGTGAAATCAAAAGAGCCATCTTTCTATCCAATACCACTTGTCATGAAGATAGGGGTACCTATTATGCCATAAACTTAAAACTTGAAGCTAGGATCATAAATCTCATTGTTGCCACCAAAATCCATCCTAGAGCAAACAAATCTGAAGTACCCACTTTTCATATGTACCTTATCTATGCCATTCTAAAAGGTATTCCCATAAATTTCATTCGTATCATCCTTAAGAATATGCTTGAGTTTTTTGGAAATCCACCTTATGCCGACTTTGTGTGCCAAATCACTCAACATTTTCTTAAGAAGAATATTGAGGACCTAGGTTACACATGGGATAGAAAACCTCAAAAGATAAGTAAAAATACAGTGGAGAAGATGGGAATCAACTTTGGCCACAAAAGGTCTAGGACTGAAGGGGAGACATCCACCCAAGACATACCTACACCACCCCCTCCCACCAACCTACCCCATGATCCTATTACAAATACCTTGACATACATAGCTGGATCCCAATATCACCTGAGTAGGCAATTAGATTACAATCACCATGCCATGACTTATTTAAACCAAAGAATGCAAGCCCTCTCTCCTGCCCAACCTGATGAATATCCATATTCCCTTAATCCTGGCATGATAAATCCATACATTCCTTCCTACAACTACTATCAAATTCCACCTCCACCATCTCCTGATCTCACACATACTCAGTTCTCCTCAATTCAACTTCAAGACATTGCTGCCCACTTTCGCTTTGATCGTGTTCCCACCTTCTTGGAGGCTTATGCCTTAATCAAGACAGGTGCCTTAGAGTGGAAGACACTGGTCAAATATTATGGAGCTGAGCCTTTTCTTGGAAAAGACCCAAAAATTGATGTAATCCTTCGGTCTTTTCTGTGAGATTATGAGATATCCTTGTAATGGTTGTGATGGAATGGCTATCTTTGTATTTATTGTAATGGATATCCTTTTATAAGCAAGTATGTCATGCTTTATGGGTCATCTTCTAAATTGTATGAGCACAAAGTTGTTATCAATACAAGTGTTTTTCAATGGCTTCATCTGAACATATACATGTTATATAAGAATATTATAGTAGAGCATACAAATAAGGGGGAGTAATATATGCAATGAACCTAAAAGAGTCACATTTTTTTTACAATGATTGAACAAAAATTTATGGCTAAATTTGACAATGCATTACTTGTTTTTAAAATTGAATATCTCTTTAAGGGGGAGCAATAAAGAGTCCTACTAAATGATTATATTGGATACCCTTTTTGAAATGACAAAGGGGGAGAAACAATATAAAATACAAAACATACAATTAAAATGAGTTTCATAATATCTCGACCAGCATTCACTTGCAAAACAAGAATGGCTACAAAAGGTAAATTTTAGGCATGAAACTCACATGATTTATATTTCCTTATTTTAGATTTAGGAAATGTTTGTCATCTTCAAAAAGGAGGAGATTGTTGACTAAATTGGACATTAGTATAATCCCTTTGTTTTGATGATGAAAAACATTTCATTATTGTTGATCTAACATGCTAGTTGAGTGTTGCAGGAATAAGGTGGATGACAAATACTTGGAAGATCTATATGCTAAAATTGCTTTAAGTCATGAATGTAATCAAATGTAAAAACTTGTACAAGTATATAATGTACAAGTACTTAGACATCATGTAAATCAAGCGTGAGATCTTCCCTAGCCAATCACAACACTTAGATAGGTCATCCCCTAAAATAGTGTCACATCTACACACTCATACACACACTTATTACTTAGTTTAAAATGTTGAAATAGGGTTATTCTTGGTCGACAAACTCCTCGACCGAGACACTCTCGGTCGACAAACTCTTCGACCGAGAAAGACCCAGGTAGCCGTTAGACACAACAGACAAGGTAGTTGGGAGTTGGATCAGAACGTTATACACACTTGCTCCAGACAGTCCCTCGATCGACAAGACTTCGACCGAGAAGGACTCTCGATCGACAAGTCTTCGACCGAGAAGTGTTCTGTCTACAATTTTCAGAGTTAATTAACTAGCCATTTCTAAAGCAACTAATGTGTACCTAACGGCTAGTTAAGCACTAAGAAACCCCTAGAAAGTGTCTAGAACATCCTTAAGCACTTGTAGGTCATTCCTATAAATAGGACAAGCCTTAGGACACCCCAATACACACTTGTGCAATACTTGAGCTTACATACTTGCAATTGGCAATCTGTTTGAGCAATTGAGCAACACTAGCATTGGCTACTCATTTCCCTTGCTCCAAATTCGTGTCCTATAGGCTAACATCTCCTATCCACTAAACCTACACTTCAATACTCATTGGTTAGGAGATCAATACACTTGATATAGGCAAATCAAGCCTTGTGCTTCAAAGTGGTAATTGTAATTTCCATTTCCTTTCTTGTTCTTTCTTATTCTTTGTACTCTCCTTGCTACTCCTAGGGTTGGAGGCTGCGGATTGGAGAGGGTTTGATCTTCTTGGTGAAGAAGGAGATCTTTGGACTACTTCTAGAAGGCTGTTGCAATGGGAAGCTACTTTAAGAGGAAGGCTACTTCAAGGGGGAGCTTGAAGTTACTTTAAGAAGGCTGCTTCAAGGTTGGTGCAACTACTTCAAGGTGAAGGCTGTCCAAAGGGTGTAGAAAGTATTGTAATTTTATGTAAAATCCTTGAGAGGTAATAAAATTTAATTTCAAAATCCCAATTGGGTAAGCAACCGGGTAGTGGATTGACTACCTTAGTATTTGCTAAGGTTGGAACC
Organism: Alisma plantago-aquatica; assembly: GCA_963693085.1. Lineage (NCBI taxonomy): Eukaryota > Viridiplantae > Streptophyta > Magnoliopsida > Alismatales > Alismataceae > Alisma > Alisma plantago-aquatica. Next base: position 1,353,027,302 of record OY856411.1, read on the forward strand.
ACTCTAAACACCTTGTCTTCTTCTTATTATCTCAATTGTGGTTGTCTGAGTTAAATTATTTTAAAATATCCATAAAACCCTATTCACGCCCCCTCTAGTGGTTTTTCAATTACTTCTTCCTTGATGACTATTTATCACACTTGGGTATGTTCTCTTATTTTATTTAATTTTTCAACCACTTATCAACATGTAAATACTCATATTCCATACTTGCTTCATTAAATCGAGATCATCTCCCTTAATTTCTTTCACATGCCATGCTGATTTTTCATTAATAATTTCTTACACACATAGGTTGGTCTGAGATTAACTCAAGTTCCACCTTATTTCTTTGCCATTGTTCTCATTCATCTTCTCATTTTGTACTTGTTATAGGAGTTCTTTCCATCTTATGTAGATTTCATACCTTGATTCACTTTATAAGCATAGACTTATCTGTCTTTTATTTTATTATATTCTTGAATCAAATTTTCAAGAACTCCTCTTTTTCTAATTTGTATTCAGATTTAGATTTCATGGTGTTGTGTCTTTCTCTTATAGTTACCAAACATTCAAGTTTTGATAGATAATGATGCAATTCTCATCTTCTTTATGGTAGGATTGGGATATTCACACCACAATTTCTTATTCGTTATGCTCTTTAGATTGTCTCAAAATGACTACTTGATCACAGTAATCAGAAAGATAACAACCTTAGAGTTCCATACTTACCTTTCGTCAATAATTGAATACCTGGCCAGGACATCCAAGTACTGAGATTAGGCAGCATGCACCATGTTTTTGTGTCACGTTCCTAACTTAGACGTCATTCTAATCTTAAGTCCTAGTGTCCCTGTAGACTCAGTGAACCTAAATCTCTGATACCAACTTGTGAGAACACGTTATACTAAATGAGATTACTCAAAACATAAAACACAATCAATTACTAATTAATCACATACCCAAAAATATGGGTAAATTAAAATAGAGTTCAACATCAGCACCTGCTCAGAACATTTGCATAAGACCACAACATCTTTCTTTTATCCATACTAGGACAAGAATTTGATACAAATGTTCTATTGCCTTAGACACAACATCTATACACAGGAGAAAAATTTTCATATATGCCACACAAACAAGAATTAACATGCTAACAAAAGTTCCATTTGTTTGAAACACCATATACAAACTTTTTCGGCCCAGACTTGAGAGTACATGGATGACTGTAGGACACACTAGACATCTAATAAACATTCTTAAAGATTCATTACTATAGCTCCTCTTTGCTGCCACATGTTTGTTTTTGTCACTTTCGATTACCTAAAAAAATGTGGCGAACCACAAGGGTGAGACCCATGTCCCAGCAAGAGATATAACCTCCAACAACATTAATTGATTACAACATTTTTAAGTAATTAAATAGTTAAGAAGTTTAATTAGATATAAAAAAAAAGCTAAACAACACTAATAATTAACAAAATACATAAAGGAGTAGATAATAACTATCATTTAGCCAGACTATCATCCTTTATCTTGGTGACAATATAAGCAATTTAGTAGCATATGCATATCTAGCATCATGAGCAATTCTATTAACATAGAATCTCTATCATTATGAATAATCTAGACACATAAGCATAGATAACAACATTAGAATGTCTAATAGGTTGAACATATCAACATCATAAAAAGATCTAACAACATAGGCACAACTATCCAGATAAGCATGATCAGTAGTATATGAATCTCTAGTTACAAAGGCATGGTTAGCATGCTAAACATAACTAACAACATGAGATAGCTAGCATCATGATTATAATCAACAATAGTAGTATAGCTATCAACATAAGCATGGCTACTGTATGTACACATCTACAATCTTAAGCATATCCACAACATAAGTATATCTACTATCTCTTAATTGCACTAAGTATCATAGTTATGTAAAGAGAGCAAACAAGGGTTATCATCCAAATGTGAAATGTTGTGTATAACCCTAAACAAATATGCTACATGGCTGTATTACATCTTTTATTATGCCATGGGGAATTTGAATCGTACCATTCAAAGTCCAACTGACCCCTGCGATCAGTTCTAGTTCTATATAAGATCTAGGAGTGCCAGTATCCTAAGATCTCTTCCCCTCGGTCAGTACAAGTAAAAAGGTAGTGACATATCAGTCAAATATTCCACCACAGTGACATATAGTCAAGATGATAACCACTAGTCTGACCTTGGTATAGGTCATGACACTACAAACCAGTATATTCAAACTGAATCACTGAGGTACAACTGCAGTTATCCTCTAATCACATCATGTTATAATCATTGAGACATGACTGCAACCGTTCTCAATCACATCAGATGTATGAGGCATGACCATAGCCCACCTCCAAAATTTGCATTGTGTATGACAAGGATATATCCTCAATATTACACCCCCACATACTCAACAATATGCACTCTGATTTTCACTTGGGAATACTCATTTCACCATCCAACAAGTTCTGACACTGAAGAAGGTTCTACGGCACAGGGCACCACATGATTAGAGTTGCACTTGATTAGTTATGCCAATTGGGTGAATTAAGGCTGCATCAAACAAGTGGACATACAAAACCTAATTCACTTCTTGCAAGCATATATATATCAAAACTTAAAAAGATATAAAATGTGTAAAACACAATTTCTCATCTCATCATCATATGGTACTATTCACATGCCATTCATGAGACCACACTAGTCATCATACTATCGCAAGATATAAATCCTTTCATGATATCATAGGGTATCAACCCTTATCAATGCAAGAGGATTACACCTCATTCAGTGCTCAACCATGCCGAAAGGTCATTAAGACCATCATACTATCACAGGATATAAATCCTTTTCACAATATCATAGGGTATCAACCCTTATCAACACAAGAATATTTCACCTCATTCAGGGCTCAACCATGCCCAAAGGTCATTAATACCATAATATTATTCCCTTTAAGATCATCATTATCTTTGGATACCTTATAACAAGTTTCAACAACATCACTTACATATAATACATCAGATCAACACAATATTGCATTAATGAGCTAGGAGATATCCATAAACAATCATAGCATGGTTATATTAACATTAAGAACATTCCTTTATTACATCAACATGCAAGGAATCTAGATATGATTAACCCTCATCATATTCATAATGTACATGTCTAGCATAAGAAAGTATCAACCATGTGGCTATGATAACCATCGATTAACATATTAAAGTTATGATCATATTAAGGAGGTTAATCCACCATCATTACATCATATAAGAATGTTAAACATGCATACTCATCTTTACCTATTTGCATTAGAGTTAGGCTCAACATAATAAATTATATCAATGTTACTAATCATCACTTATACCTAAACCCTAACTCACGACATCCCCATTGGATCATGGATGCATAAGGTGAAGCATCATTATCACATTCAAAACTTTTCTCAAGTATGAACCCACACATAAATCAAGGTGTAACCATCAGGTCATAGCATACTAAGGATTCAACAACAATAAGAGAGTACTCCATGATTGTATTAATCATTCAAGGACTATTCTTACCCAATTACCATCATTTAGTTATATTAAAGCTAGGTATAACAAGCTATACCTCATTAGGGTTACATATCAACACAATATGATTATCATCCCTTCTATTCATATGAGTGAATAGGTAAGAATATTTATTAAGGGTAACCCTCCATTTGTTCCATCATCATTCAACCCATATCACCATACCACAATGTCACCCATAACCATTGGATGTTAAAAAGGTAAGACCATTGATTGTTCACATAAGTATACACCTTGGATAAACCACCTATGAAGTCCTTGATTTGTGCTCTATAAAGAGTCACCATCTAACCCTAGGCAACCCTTGATTAACAAAACAAAAAGTTCCATTGAGAGTATGGTAAAACCCACAATCGACTATTCGGTTAAAACAAGCCATCCATTGTAAGCAAGTAAACTCCTTAAGTTGATCATTTAAAGGAAACCATATAAATCACATTATTAGGACCAACATATTAAATTAGTCATAATTCCACCTTATTGGAGGAATAAACATTAGACCTTGGCCATTGAATCAATTTCATATGTTAAAACCATAAATAACAGTATAGGTCTGACCATTGCATCAAGTGACCCAAGAAACCATTGGTCTAAGGCTTAATTGATGCTACAACTACAATTCTTAACTCACCATAGGTTGTAAAGTCCTGATCCACCATCATTGGTGACCATTAAGTCACTATAGGTTGTTAGATCAACACCATATTCATTAATCAGCATCAAATATTAAGCTAATGTCATCATTGATTGATAACATCAATAGGGTGCTTAATGGTTAATCATTAAACTTCTAATTGGTCCAAAACCTGACCTAAGGGGGTGAACATAGGTTGTCACCATCATATGACACCTTTTATCACAACCATTAGTTGTCATGAAGACAACACCATAGGGTTGTTATAATGGTACCATCATCGGGTCATGGGTTTATAGAAGAAATCAGCTTAAAACCCTAAAATTGACCATTGGTTGATAGGTGCTTAGCACCATAGGTTGTCAAAACAACCTGATCCAAGTCATATTATACCTTAGGAATAACATACACATGATCATAGGTCCATATATAACTGAAATAAGAACAGGGAACATTATAAAAATTGAAATCCAAGTCAAGCACAACTTTTTAGTGCATGGATCATCATTTTCAAGCAAGAACATGATCTAGAAAGCTTATGGTAATCAATAAATGTGGAGCAAGTTATAAAACTTTCCTCTAATGAGAATATGAAACCCCACACAGAATAAATCTCGAACAGGTAGGGTAGAAAATCCAAGAATAAGCTATGAATTTGTCCATCTAACACCTTTCTTCATAAAATGAGTAAATCCTAAGCATAAGGAGCAAGAAAGGTAGGGTTTTAGAGCTTTAGAGCAATTTCTACCATGGAACATAAAGGTTCAAACTGGGATAAATCTAGGAGGAAAGATAACAAAGAAATAGATGGAGGAAAGAAGGGAATTCTTACACTTTTAGGTCAAGATCACTAGAAGGAAGCTTTTTCAACCCTAAAATGAAGTCAATTTCAACCTTAGAGCCTTTCTCCAAGAAGATCCCCACTTTCTTCTTCCTTGGGAAGAAAAATTCACAGATGAATAGAGGGAGAATGAGGTTGGAAGAAGGAGGGAGGTGGTGGAGAGAAAATGGCTCATTTTGGTGCTTGGGGATAAGTATATGACTTTAAGATAAAGAAAAAGAAAAAGTTGAAGTTCTAGTATCTATCCAAGTGTCCATGGCCTTAATTTATTATGAATATACAAGAACACACACAAGAAAATCCCCCATCATGTGTATAGCCCTTCTTAGCTTTCTGTTGTCGAATTTCCCAGCCAATCAAATAATTCATTAGTTGATAGCTACTAAAGTAGCTCCTCCGTGAAGGGGGGAAACCCTAAAACCAAGGTTGAAATAGTCACCCCATGGATCAAAAAGCTCAATAATGATGATAGAATATCCAAGGAACATAATGAAAGTGATAAATTGCAAAGAAAACCTCTCTATTGGGTAAATTGCATAAAAGTCCCAAAATATGCATAAAATTGCATAACTTGCTCAAACAGTGTCCAACTTGGAACAAATTTGAAACTTAAGATTGTATTATGATTTCAAAGAATATCATAAGGTTAGATTATGGTTCTATGCATTCAACTCATTAAGCAAGTTTAGGGTCCTTACACTAAGTGGATGGTTGACTTTCTGGTATGTTTGAATGTTAAGTTTGTGTTTCAGTGATTGCCAAGCTTTCCTTTGATCAAGTTATCTTTAGTAGATTATGTTTTCAAGTGTTCCCCTAACTTTGAAGGTCGATGATTCATATGAACCCTCTAGGTCACCAAAAATCTAGGGTTAGCTGATGTTGAACTTTCATTACCTTGGTCGTTTAAGATCTGCAACAGTCACTAGCATGGTGATATTCAGCAGTTGATGGTTTTTCATGGAGTTAGTGGTCACTTCATTTGCTTGGTTTTATCACCCTAGGTGCATGAGTGGGCATGGTGCTTGCATGGGTGAGCTTGGGTGGACACATGGCATGTGTTTTCATGACACCTAACCTCCCTTCTATGTATCCAACCCTTGGCTATATAAGTCTCTCTCCTTGCATTCAACTAAACCCATCTACCCTTATCTAGGGTTTGTGCAACTTCCTTCTGGTGATCTTGTCCTGAACTAGTAAGTATATCCTTCTCTCCATTTCTTTTGTTGTTCCTCTTCCTCCTACCTTTTTCCTAGATGGAGCCTCCTTTTTCCATGGTAAAGTTTTCTCTAAAGCTCAAGGAACTTATCTTTCTTGCTCCCTTCACCTTGGGTTTATTCCCTTTCTTGGAAGAGAAGCTTACTTGGTTGGATTCATACCTAAATCTAGGATTCTTCACATTCTTTTCTCAAGTTTTCTTATGGCTTGGACTCTGATCTTCTTCCTATAGGCAAGTTTTATAATCATCTTCACTTCTATTGCTTACTACAAGCTTGATTACTCATGTTCTTGCTCTAAAATGATGATCTAAGCTTGGAGAACCTATGTATGCTTAAAGTTTTGATTTTAATGATGTCCTGTTGTTTCTAGTTATAACAAACCTAAAATTATTGCATGACATTCATAAGGTATAGGAAGACTTAGAATGGGTATACATGGAAACTAATGGTGCTAAGTACCTATCAAACGATGGCTCATACTTAGTGTTTTTAAGTTGATTTTCAACTTTATACATGAACCAATGGATGATCTTGTATTAGAACCAATGGAGATGCCTTTATGGAAATTGATGGTGGTGAAAAATGGCATCAAATGATGGTCACACCTTAGATTAGTTTTAAACTCTTTTGAAACCTCAATGATCCATGGTTTAGTGCCCTAAAGATGACATGAACCAATGGTGATTTTTAGCTCAACATCAGATGGTGTTCAATGGTGGTAGTATTGACCCCATCAAACGATGGTGACATAATGTGTCACAACTGATGATGATTCAAGTTACCACACAATGGTGTAACAAGGTATCATGAGTTCCTTCAATTAAGCTCTAAACTGATGGTTTCTTTGTTTATGTGATCCAAGTGTTAAACCTACACATCAACTGATAGCTTTGAAATGTTAAACATGTTCCAATGGTTGTGAATGGATGACTCAACATCTAATGGTTGTGAATGAAGTGTATAATATAATGTTTTGGTTCTAATGATGAGATTTGATGGTCAATACTCTTCAATTTGTAGTCTTACCTTTTCCCCTCAGATGGATATAATTGATAATCACCATAATGAGTTAATGGGTAAATTTAATGAAGTATAGCTTGTTACACCTACCCTTAATGTAACATAGTGATGGTGATGTATTGTAATTAGTCCTCTTGAATGACTAACAGAATAATAGAGTTATCTCTTATTGTTGTTGAAACCACATTATATTATAAATTTTATGGTTTCACATTGAATTATGCTTGGATCCATACTTGAGTATAGTATGGAATTTGATGATGACTCTTCACCTTGTGTATCCATAATCCGATGGGGATGTCATGAGTTAGGGTTTGGGTATGAATGTTGATTTGTAGCATCAATGTGACTTATCTTTTTAATGCTAAACCTAGTACCATTAGGTGATGGTGATTAAACATGATTAGCCTCTCGTGAATGATTAATAGAATAATGGCATATTCTATTATTGTATTAAAACCTTGGTATGCTATAAATCTTATGGTTACACCTTGAGTTATGCATGGATCCATACTTGAGGAGGGTATGGAAGGTGATGATGATGCTTTATCTTATGCATCCACGATTGTATGGGGATGCATGAGTTAGGGTTTGTGTATGGGTGTTGAACTATAACTTCAATGTAATCTAAACCTAACCGTAATGCAAAAAGATGGTCGTGGTCAGTTATGTTATCCTTTCTTGAATGATTAATGTAATGATGGAATATCCTTCCTAATAATTGATTACAACTCTATGGTGTTAACTAATGGTCATCATAGCTTTATTATTTATGCTTTCTTATGCTAAGCTTGCACACTATCATTGTGATGATGGCCAATCATATAGCTTCCTTATATGTTGATATAATAAAGGAATGCTCTTAATGCTAAGATAACCCTACAATGTTATCATGTAAACATCTTTTAGTTATTTAATGCAAGATCATGTTGAGCACGTGCATCACATGTGTGGTGATGTTTGTTGAGTCTTGTTATAAGGCATGGAAAGATAATGATGAACTTGTAGGGAATGGTGTGAAGGTCTTAATGACCTTTGGGCATGGCTGAGCCCTGAGTGAGGTGTAATCCTTTTATGTTGATAAGGGTTGATACCCTGTGATGTTGTGATAAGGATTTATATCATGTGATAGTGTGATGACGAGTGTAGTCTCATGAATGGCAATGAATAGTACCATGTGATGATGATGGGATGACAAGTATAGTCTCTTGATTGGTAGGTGAACAGTGCTTTGTGATGTTGATATGAGAAATTATGCCTCACACATTTTATATCTTCTGAAGTTGTTATACAACAATGTCTACTAGAAATGAATTAGGGTTCATATTTCCATTTGTTTGATGCAGCCTTAATTCACCCAATTGGCAATAAATAATCAAGTAAACCCCTAATCATGTAGGGCCATGTGCCATAAAACCATCTTCAATGTCATAAATTGTTGGATGGTGAAACGAGTATTCCTAAGGGAAACTCAAAGTCCATAGATGACATGTCAAATATGTAGGTGCTTTTCATCATGACACCAAGTGTTTTAGGAGGATGGTTGCGCTCATACCTATCCCACATTTTGAGAACGATTGCGGTTGGGTCTCGATGATTATAAAATGATGTGATTCAAGGACTGTTGTGGTTGTACCACAATGAGTTTGTTTGAATACCTTGGTTGCTAATGTCATGACCTGTACCAAGGTGGGCTAGTTGTAGGACTTTATGTCACTGTTTTTGCAGATTTACTATATTTCACTACAGTGCAGACTCATACAGACTGAGTATGGAGAAGATCATGGAGTCTGGCTCTGATAACACCCATTTTATGGATGTTAGAACTTATAGTTTATATCAAAAATAGTCTCAAACTTTTTCTTCTTCCTAATTTTTATTCAGATAATTAGACAAAATATGCTTTCTGTACCTTTTGATCACTTTTCTTATCTTTTAAAGGACTTTTTGACCCTTTATGACAAAAATAGTGCCCATCTAACTAATGATTTTACATACAGAAAATATATCAGGTTCATCACCAACAAACCGATACACCTTCCTAAGCAAGACTGGCATACAGTAAGATGACACCAATATGTGTGCCCCGATACCCAAGCTTGGGATGATGACATCGATTATTGTTCATAACCCGGGATGCACAGAACCCAACACATGACAACCTGTCATGACTACATTGCAAAATGATCAAGGGCACGACAACAGTTGAGAACAGGGAAGCTACAACCCGATATGGTCGTAGCTCGATATGGAAAACAACCATGGTGAATATTGAAGAAGAAATCCTAGACCATCATATCAGGCATCAACTACATCAACAGACTGTAATGAGCACCAGAACGGAGTCGTGGGACATGTGGACCAATCATATGGGACCTCTAAAGTTTGTGCAACCTATAAATAGCTTGAATAGTACACGGAGAACGAGGCTGGATAATGGAGGACTTTGGCCTAAAAAGTAGAGATGTTGTTAAGTAAGGCTTTGAGGGTCCACCAAGTGATTGTCTATTTGAGCATGTTCTTATTATAAGAAGGATGGAGGGATCATTTAGGGATATTTTCCCTAGAAATAGATAGACATTGAACTATCCTTGAGAGAGATGTCAGTTCTTTTCCATGAAGCCTCCCTGAGCGTGTCGGGTTCCCTTTTGACCTCTATAGCTGAGAGGGTTGGTATAGATAGACTAACCCTACACAGGGATGAAAAAAACTGGGACATTGTTAGTTTGGCATGGTCATGGCCCAACACGGTCATAACCCTACATGGTCCCGACATGCAACATGGTCGTCGCTCGACACGGTCTGGACCGTTACCAATTCCCATTATCAGATTAGCTTAGTCCCGGGTGTCAGTTACTATGCATATATGTTTCCTCAATCATGAAGACTGATACCTATCTTCCCTTTTTACATCTATTATCTTTATTCAGCAATGCGTTGTAATTAATTCAGTACAAATATTAGTGCAAATTCATGTTTATTTCTTAAATGGTTTCTCTGTATGACTTTATTTTGTTGATTGATTTCTCTTGCATCCGAGTTCTATGTTCTCACTTTCGCTTCATGTGTTTTACTAGCTACCAAAACATAATTCCCATCCTAACCACCTTTGAGAGAAGAAGGTCACGTACAAATAAAACTTGGTAAAACTTAGATGTATGAGAATACCTAGAGTTAGAGCTTTTCTCGATTTATCCCTCACATGAAATCTCTGATTAGTCTCCTTGAGAGAGGGTTCTAAGAATTGGTTTTACCTAACACCTTTTTTTGAGAGAAAGAGGGTGAAGTATAAATCATTGTAGTTTTGAATACCATTATCTTTCTTCATGTTATACTCAAAACATTAGGATTAATCCCTAGTTCTCTTTCTAAAGAATATAAAACTTTCCTAAAAATCATTAAAAACCCCAAAATTATCAAAAACCTTAATTCTACTGGTAACTCCCCTTTGAAGATAGTTTTTGGTTCATTCTTTATTCTTTTAGTTACCTTTGTGAACTTCATACCACGCCTTTACCTAAATCAAGATTTTGACGACTTTGCCAAATCAAAATCAAATTCCAAAACATTTATTCTCCGTGTCCCTATGTTCAATCCTAAATTGCTACTCCGACCTTGTACTAGTTGTGGGTGTCTTGAACATTCAGGTATTAAAATTATAAAAGACAGATAACCTGGGATCGTGTTCTTTTTGGACCGCATTTAAGGATGATAAACTTTTTGGCACCATTACCGGGGATGAGGAAACCAATACCGCTTAATGAACCCGAGTTTTCTTCCACTTAGTCACATAAGAAATAATACATGAATACTGATTTTCACACCTAAAAATTGCCTGACTATGAAACTTACATTTCACATTATCGCATTTCAAGTACATCATTACTCATGGCCCACCAAGATCCCGAATCGAGGTCTCTCTGATCATTCGTTGAAGTCAAGGGAAATGAAGAGAGAAATCATATTGTGGAATAGCAACTCAACATGGCTAACTTTGAGATGAAGCCCGATTTTCTCCAACTAATGCAACATAATAGATTTAGGGGGAAAATGCTGAAGAAAATACCTACAACTACCTGGTGACTTTCAAAAGGACCTACAAAACTTTCAAAATAAACTGTGTGTCAATAACATACATCTATAATAAGTGTTTTCCCTTCTCTCTGAAGGATAAGGTGCTAGAATGGTACTCCAGCCTTCAAGATGGAAGTATTCCAAACTAGGAGTATCTAGCCAAAGCTTTCATCACATAGTTCTTCCCTATTGAAAGAACCATTAAGTGCCAAAACAAGATTAGTCAATTCTCTCACAAATTTTTCAAAAATTTGTATGAGACTTGGGAACGCTTCCAGGGCTACCAACGTGAATGCCCACACCATGGCTTTTCTGAACCATGCTTGATCACCACCTTCTACAATGGTCTATCAATTGGGGAGAGAAAATCTTTGAATGTTGTAGTAGGTAGTGATTTTCTGGGAGTCAGTGCCCAATGTTCCAGACAGATAATTGACGATATGGCAACCAACCAGCAAGATGACAAGTACGACAGAGGACTGCCAAATTACACGTCATCATCAATGCCTCTGGAATAGTCAAAAATCATGGAGGCCCTTTAATCAAAACTAGACATGATAGTGACTGGATTTCAATCTTTGAAGGAGCAAAGTTACATAACAAGATGCGACAAGAAGTGGTCAAGAGTTGTGTCACGTGTGGTGAAATAAACCACCATGTAGATTATTTCCCATACACTTTTGAGCAAGGCGGTCCTGAATGCAAAATATAGAGAACGTGATGTATGTCCAATACAAACATCCCAACCACCCTGGATTCTCTTATGGGAACACGAGTGTTGCATAAAATGCCCATCAACTAGTTGGTGAGAACTCATCAGGAATCCCACAAATCCAACATCTCTCGTTAAATTTCCATCTTGGGAGAAACTTCCAAAACACTCAACAAAGGCCTTGTATGATGACTGAGCTCATGTCATTCACGAAGAGACAGAATGAGCTAAACAAGCGACTACATAAGATCTCGGTAGATAGCAATAGTCTTCTCATCTTAATGCAGCAACATATGGGGAACTTCTCAAACCAAATTGGAGAAATTCAGAAACACAATAAATTGATCTACCAGTAGTTGGCGAATTTAGCCCAAAGTATAAAAAAAACCCGATGGGGTGACTTTCGTCCAATATTGAGGCAACTCCATAAGAAAATGAAACTACAATGATGGCCACTCTAAGATCAGGAATAGTGTTGTACCCAATTGTTGACCAGAGGACCATGATTGAAGAAGAAGTGGTACCAAAAAGAAACACGATGACAAAATCTACAGAAGTTGTTGTCAAGCAAAAGAGGATTGTAGAGAAAAAGAGCAGTATGATAATTACATAAGTGGATTCTAAAAATATGCGCCATGCATACCTTTCCCCCACAAATTGGTGAAAGTTCAGCTGAAGAAGATGTACGAGAAGTTTTTAGAAGCAGTGAAGAAGCTCCATCTAGATATCCCTTTTCTTGATGTGATAGAAGAAATGCCCACCTATGCAAAGTTCTTTGAATACATGATTTCAAAAAAGAAAAGGGAAGAAGATGTTGAAATAGTGAAGTTAGCCCAGATGTCCAGTTCTTTTGTAAAGGCAAGCTTGCCTACAAAGAAAGATGACCCTGGTGCCTTCGTAATTCCTTTTCAAGTCAGTGACGATGTGATTCAAAAAGGACTAGCTGATCTGGGAGCAATCATTAGTCTTATGCTGCTCTCTCATTCCAAACGTTTGGGGCTCACTGACATCGTGAACACTAACATGAGAATCCATCTAGCTGACTATACTTTCATGAAACTTATGGGTGTAGTGGAAGACGTGCCAATAAGAGTGGGGTACATCTTCATCCCTTGCGACATTTTTCTTATCGACACACTAAAGGATGCTAATTTCCCAATGATCTTTGGACGACCTTTTCTTTCCATAGGAAGGGCTCTCATCGATGTCGAAGCAGGCATGATAACTATTAGGGTTAGAGAAGACCATATTGATTTTAACATCTGTCATAGTATGAAGGTTCCTTCCTTCTTTGAGTCATCTTACTTTGTCAAAAGTTACTAACAGTTCTGTCAGGAGGTAAAAGAATAAGTAGCTATTGTTGATCCTTCAATGTGTTCTTTGACTAGAAAAACAAACATAATAGAAGACCCTGAGGTGGAAGGTCTCCTAAACCTTCTCAACCAAGAAGAGTCACCAGAATCAGATAGCTAGTTTGATGTGGTGAAATATTCATTGCTCATGCAAGACCCCACAAAGAACCAGCGGCGAGGCCACTATCAGAATTAAAAGTTCTTCTAGGGGGATTGGAATACCGGTTTCTAGATGTTGAGAAGATGAACCATGTTATTATAAACTCTGAACTAACAAAATCCCAGAAGGAGCAGATGATTGATGAATTAAAACTGTGATGCAAGGCACTCAATTATTTTATTGAATATTTGAGGCTAGTGAGCGTTCTGTCTGTATGCACAAAATACATCTTGTGGAGAACACCAAATCATAGGCACATATGAAACAAAAACTCAATGACAAGTTGTGAGAAGTGGTTAGTAAAGAAATCATAACACTTTGTGATGTTGGGATCATCTATTCCATCAGTGATAGCACGTGGGTTAGTCCAGTGCATGTGGTCCCAAAGAAAGGAGGCATGACTGTTGTCAGAGGAGAGAATGTGAATGAAGTTGCCACAAGAACAGTAACAGGATGGTGCATGTGCATTGACTATAGAAAGTTAAACACCACCATCCCCAAAGACCATTTTCCACTCCTGTTCATTGATTAGATGCTTGAACGTCTTGCCTGCCACTCATACTTCTGTTGGTTAGAGGGGTATTTAGGATTCTACCAAATCCCCATCAAATCATATGACCAAGAGAAGACAATGTTCACCTGTATTTATGAAACCTTCTCTTTCAGAAGAATGCCCTTCGGACTTTGTAATGCGCCTGCAACTTTTCAGTGGTGCATGAACTCCATTTTTGCATACTTCCTTGAAGACAAGATGGAATTTTTTGTGGACGATTTTAGCATCTATGGCAGCTCTTTTGATGATATTTTGAAGAATCTATCTCTAGTAATGAAAAGATGTGAAGAGCAAAGTCTAGTTCTAAACTGGGAAAAATGCCACTTCATGGTTCAGAAAAGCATTGTGCTCGGGTACAAGGTATCAAATAAAGGTATTGAGGTCGATCAATCAAAGATCAAAGTGATCTCAAAGGCCCCCCCGACCTACGTCAATGACATGAGTTCAAAGTTTTCTATGGCATGTAGGATATTACATGAGATTTATTAAAGATTTTTCCAAAATATCAAAGCCATTATCAAATCTTATGATGAAGGATGTCAAGTTCAATTTCTCTTAGGAATGTTATGAATCATTCACAACTTCGAAAGAAGCCATATGTAAGGAGTGGGATCCCAGAGGGGAACCACTCCCTACAAAAAAAAACAATAGAACCTCCAGTCAAAACACACCTAAAAGATATGTTGGAGTGGGTGTAAAATTTTCAAATCTTATTTATGGTATACAAACCAACAAAAGTGTAGAAGCATAATAAAAACATTGACTATATTCAATTTCTCAACAAGATTACAAAGGCATATCTTAATCTCCCACATAGGGTTTACATGTATGAATAAACATGAGGGTCTAAGATAGAGGGAAGTATAAACCACAACACCTTTGTCTCCAAGCTTTAACTCCTTAAGCTAGGTCCATATCTTTATGTCATGTCCTCCAAGTCCTTCACATAGGGTTGGAAGAATACCCCAGCAAGAAGAGAAAAATAGAAGACATCAGCAAAGGCTGGTATGTGCATACTAAATAGGAAATTGAGCAATATACAGAATAAAGGATAACAAATATAAAAGGTTTTCCATAGAAAAATAAAGGACAACCCAAGTGGGTATCAAGAGAATTGAACTGCAAACTAATGATAACAAAATAATACTTGCCATAAATAAAACAATAAACTTTTCCACATATGCATATATCGTGAGAATAGGGCACATGACCCATAATTAGTTATCATCATCATGCATGCATGTGATATCAACATAGCCCTAGAATAATATAAAGACAAAGGCAACTAAGCCTCATAAACTTGAAACCTGATAGGGAATGGCACATAACCAAACTCCCCAATATATATGATGTGGGCCAAACCTCATAAATTTGAAACCTGAGTATGGGGCACATAACCTCCATCCCAAAAGCATAAAGGGCACATAACCCAAAACCAATGCAATTATACTACTCTAATGCTACTTAATTACATGGCATGTTTAATGTAGAGGCAAGTAGAAAGTATAGTCAGATTATACAAACTAGTCACCACATAAGTTACCAACAAATACATCCACCTCATAAGTGGGGAAATGACATCACATGTCATCATATATAGTTCCATCATGAACAAAGCATATGCAAAGAGTCCAAAAGAATATCCATGATCACAAGATCAGTAACAAGTAGGGTACTTCACATGAAGCATATTTTTCAAAATAACAAGATAATGGGTATAAGTTAATGTCCATAGGACCAAGAGAAAGAAGAAAGTAGAATAATTGCTCAATAATAATAATCGTGGATGTAAACATACCTTAAACATGTGTACTAAGATAAACCACCTCTTCAATCAAGTTCTCACCATACCCTGTGGATTGAGATTCATCATGGCCCGACTATCAAAATGGTGGGCAGACTTAGGTTCTTTTCCTGCTCCCGCAGGTGGCTCCGACTGGGTTGCCATTTCAAATCTCCCTCCTCATCTTTGGGAAATTGAGATCTTCAGAGGCATTGCACATTCTATCAGGGCAACTCTACAATACATCAGTCCTGAAACCTTACACCCATCATAGTACATCAAAGCTTATTGTCTCCTTTCTGTCAAAGCTGCTATCTCCCTTCCTCCAACTATCAATATCAGAATTGGTGAATCCATCTACCATCTAAAACTTTCTGCTGAACATCCTACCGAGAACAGCACTGCCTTCTCAGACCTCACAACACATCCACCATCTTGGTTTAGCCCAAACAAAGACAAAATGTCTTCCATACATTCCAGGGCATCAAACGACTGAAATCATGTTTGGATCTGGAAAAACTCAAACCACTCTGAAAACTCTTACCTCCAGCCAAGCAAGAAAAGAACCAGATCG
This sequence comes from Alisma plantago-aquatica, assembly GCA_963693085.1. Lineage (NCBI taxonomy): Eukaryota > Viridiplantae > Streptophyta > Magnoliopsida > Alismatales > Alismataceae > Alisma > Alisma plantago-aquatica. The sequence goes on from OY856411.1 coordinate 1,353,043,821, forward strand.
CCCAAACCTACTTTCCATGATAATAAATACAAACCTAGAGGCTCCACTTTCCCATCTCCTTCCTCCACTAAGGAAAGCTACCCATCTCTAAACCAAAAACATCAAGCTACAAAGAACCAAACCTCTTCTCAGCATAAGGATGAAAATTCTTTGCAGAGTTCGGAGCAGGAGAGCCCTCAACAAAGGCAACCTTCTAGCCACCTCCAAAAGATCATGAAGCCAAACCACAAAGACTCAAAAAGTTCTATCATCATCAGCAGAGTAAAGACAGGTACTTCTCCAAATATCTCTCCCCGTTCTTATAGTGTCATAACTTCCACTTATTCTTTATCATCAACTCCCCCTGTTATAGACAAAAATAAAGATTTAGATTCTATTGATGATTTAGCATCTTGGTCAAACATAAACAACTTCACTTCCTTTGCAAATAAGATAGGCATTCAACTAGAAGATGAAGATAACGCCCAAACTGTTCTAGATGACCTAGAAACCTTTATGGGATGGAAAAATAAAAGACTCACTCCTGCTGTGACAAAATCAGTGTCCTTCTAAACATCCTATTAAGCGTAAATCATCCTAAGATTCAAAAATGAAAATCTCCTCTTGGAACATTTGTGGAGCTGCAAACCTCCAAAGAAGAAAAAAAATACGCACTCACATATACAAAAACAAAACCGACCTGATTACTATTCAAGAAACAAAAACCTTTCTAACCCCTTTTTCTCTCAAAACAATAGGGGGAAATAGAATCACAAACTGGATCCAGTTACCACCTGAGGGCTTCAAAGGAGGCCTCCTAGTTGGTTTTAACAACCAATCTCTAGCTTCACAAAACACATCTATCCTTAACTTCTCAATAACCATTGAATTCAAAAACCTTTATGATGGATAATTTTGGTCTTTCTCAGGTATCTATGGAGAACCAGGACACAAAAAATCCATTTATCTTGTGGAACTAAATCACCTTATTACAAAATTCCACTTGACTCCCTGGGTTTTGGGTGGAGACTTCAATCTGATCACTCAAGTCTCAGATAGGCACAAATCCAACCACTCCCCACAATCGATGTCTGCTGCAGATAAAAAATTGAGTAAGATGCTTACTAACCATTCTTTGATCGACATCAAACCTTCAAATGCTTTATTCACCTAGTCTAGAAATCAGACTTATGCCAGACTAGACCACTTCATTTGCACAAATCTCTGCAAAGACAAACACCCTCTCTCATCTATTCATATCTCCCACCGAACCATATCTGATCACTTCCCTCTTATCCTTGACACATATTCTACTTCGTGGGGTAGGCGACCTTTCAAATTTGAAAACTATTGGCTCTCCATAAAAAACTTCTCCAGATCCTGTCGAGAACCATGGAAACTTGCCAACTCACAAACAGAAAACATAGGACTACATATCCAAAACAACACAAAAAATATAAAAACTCATATAAAAAAATGGAAACTCCAAAACCCAGAAAACTTATTTGAAATACAAAAAAACATTGAAGACCAGTTCCTTTTTGTGGATAAGGACCCAAATGCTGACCCTGCTCTTGTCCTTACCATCAAAGCCAAACTGGACAACATAAATAATTGTATTGACACAAAATGGAGACAAAGGGCAAAAATCTCTTGGGCAAAAGAAGGGGACAAAAATACTAAATTTTATCACAAAATTTGTAATCAAAATTTTCGACATAATGCCATAACCCATCTAACAATAAATGGTAGGCTCACATCTCACAAACAAACCATCATAACTCACATAAATAACCATTTTTAAAATATCTTCAATAACAACCACAGTCCCTCATGTCTAAACAACTTATCATTGGCTACCATTTGTCAAAAAAATATAAAAAATCCACAAGAACTCATCAAAACCTTCTCCCTTGAAGAATTGCATGCAGCTATCTCTGACCTAGGAAAAAATAAATCTCCCGGACCTGATGGACTTAACTCTGAATTCTACCTGGCAAATTGGGACCACTATAAAAAAGATTTCATAGCCTTTCTGTCTACTTTCCATGCAAGTTCAAACCCACACAACATCATCAAATTCATAAATAAAACATTTATCACTCTAATAAAAAAAATAGTCAACCCGACCACATCTCCCACTTCCGACCCATCAGCCTTATAAATACCTCATATAAAATCATAGCCAAAACTCTAGCAAACAGGATTAAACCACATTTGGAGGACATCATCCCGCTCAACCAATCTGCCTTCCTCAAAAACAGAAGTATACAAGATGCCTTCCTGATGGTCAATGAAACAATACATCTTTGTCACAAAAATAAAATCCCCCTTCTAGCTATCAAACTAGATTTTGAAAAAGCATTTGACTTTGTACATTGGCAATGTCTTATTAAAACTCTTAAGGGCTTTGGTTTTCCCGACATATGGGTAAATTGGATCCATGCCTACATATCTACAAACCATTTCTCAACTATCATAAATTGTGTTCCATTTGGTTATTTTCATAACTCAAATGGACTTAGATAAGGAGACCCCCTCTCTCCTTATCTGTTCATCATCATTACTACTATTCTTTCCCGTATGATCCAATTGGACAAACAAATTGGTCTTATCCAATCTCCTGGAGAATGCAAAGAGAATACCATTCCATTTGCGGATGATACCATTATCTTCTCCTCTCCGGATGAATCCTCCCTTATTAATATCTTCAGAATCATTGGCATCTTCTCATATATCTTAGGACTTAAAATAAATATGAAAAAATCTTCCATATTTGGGGTTAACATAAATCAACCTTCATTGGAGCATTTTAGAGACCTCTTAAAATGCAAGATAGAAGAATTTCCAATCAAGTATCTGGGTCTTCCCATTACTCCATACAACATAACAAATGCTATCTGGACCCCTATCATATCAAAAATAAACTCTAAACTCACAAATTGGACAAATAACTTCCTTAACCTCTCTGGAAGACTTACCCTACTGAACAGTGTCATCACTCCAATCACTACTCACTTCCTCAGCTGCGTCCCCCTGCCCTAAAAAACAAAATCCATTCTAGACAAAATCAGAAGAAATTTTCTTTGGAACAACTTTCACAAATCGGATAAATCTGGGAAACATTATCATCTTGTTAACTGGAAAACTATATCAGCTCCTCTCAATCAAGGCGGTTGGGGCATCATCAACATTGAAACACACTCACTCTGTCTTATAGCTAAAATCATCGATAGTCTGCTCCAAAACAAACAAAAAATCTAGATCCAACTCATCAAATACAAATATTACCAATGCTCACCCCCCTGGCACCATATCCCAAAGAAAACAGCTTCCCCTCTTTGGAAATTCATCAACAAAAACATCCAAACGATCACACAAATCATAAACACTCCCCCTCACTCACACCAAAATATCTCCTTCTGGTTCGATCCCTAGTTTGAACACAACTCAGTCATAAATCTTCGACTAAATTGGACCATTCCAAATAGACTTCTCAACATGAAGATTGACAAAGCTCTACCTCTTATCACCAGCAACAAATCAAATTCCCTTAAAAGATGCATTCAATCACAGATCAGCCAAAATGACTTCAGAAATCTAGCTCTCTTCTTGGAAAACAACACCTCAAATTCTATTACTTGGAAATGGGGTAGCATTTACTCGGTTAAACAAGCCAACACCTATCTTTCCTACAGAGGACTTTCCCCACCAACATCAAAAATCTGGAAACAGAAATGGCCACAAAAATATAAAACATTCCTTTGGCTTTTACTACATAACAAGCTTCTCACAGGCGAAAACATTACAAAAAAGGGTTTTATTGGTCCATTCAGATGCTCTCTTTGCGAAAAAACAGTGACTCAGTTGATCACATCTTTTTCACGTGTGTCTTCTCACAAAATATCTTCATACATTTTTCATGAAACTGCCTTCCTGACCTCAAGGAAGCTACTTTCCCCTTACAAATCACACCGAATAGACTTTACAAAAATGTCCAAATTAGTGATATTTTCACCACAATCAGTTGGAATCTCTGGAAAGAAAGAAACAACAGAATTTTCAACAACAAAAAGAATCTGGAACAAAATATCATATCACAAATAGATGCAGATCTTTACATTCTAACAGAATGCAGGTAACCTAGCTGATGGTGGACATGACGAATCTGATGAAGGAGGATCTGAAGCAAAATTTTTGTGTGATCTCAAAGCTATGGTGGATGATGAAACAAGCGTCGGTTTAGTTCAGCAACAACTGTGATTCCTCTCTCAGGCCGATGCATTTTTAACAAACTTGGGTTTATCTTTATAATATCTAGAGGCTTGTTAAGGGGTGCCTTCCCCACTCTATCAAAAAATTGCTTTATCTTATCTAGGCTTGCATGTTTTCAGTTATTTTCTAGTTTTTTTTATATCTTTAACATCCTGTAAGTTACTCACATAAGAAGGTCTTGCTTTCTTGATGTGCTTTCAATATACGACATAACCTTTCCTAAAAAAAATAAACACTCTTCACCAATCTTGTTGCTTCCAAGATTAACCTTGCCTAAATACAAATTGTTTACATGTATTAGGGTTTGAGATTCATATATATGGAATGAAACCCTAATTCTAAACCCTTCTACAAAACATCATATTTTGGACTCCAAACCTGGACCAATCGACTTATTAGGTTTTTCTAATTAAGAAAACATATTTATTTACTAAATTTGGAGTTTATATGAATTAGTTACTGATTTTAGACATTTTTATATTAACTAATTAGATCCTTAAAATCCATCATTGAAAAAATTAAAATCAGGATTTGAAACTATTTTTATTAGAAAGAACACATTTTTCCTATTCCAAAACATACTTTATTTTTATTTTTGGACAAACAAATTAAAAGATATGAATTTTGCAAGATGAACCAATCACAAAATTAGAAAAACCCAAATCAATAGGGAATTTGCGAGAGAGGAAGAGAGGTCATATGGGCAAGGAGAAACTTATCTGAGAGTTTGGGGGAAAACTTCATTTGTCATTTGTTCATGAAACTAACTAACCGATCATGAAGAACAAGTGTCAGAGTTATTAACTTGAAGTCCAATTATGCTATGAAAATTAACATGACGACGGGAAGCAGTGCCACAAACTCAAACCAAGAACCACATTCGTTTGGGTGAAACAACGATATAAGGAAAAATAAAAGCATGACCACCAGCAGCAACACACTCAAGAAAGGATAAAATTGGGATGAGAGAAGGTTCACAAAACAACTAAGGAAGACCGAGATAGAGGTATTTATAAGAGGGGGTGTGTGAGAAGTTGTTTCAGAAGACTTGAGGAAAAAGTTAAGGTGTTTTCTTGAATTCTCCACGTTAGGCTACAAATATGGTATGGATAGATGTGGAATTAAATTTGCAATCCAAATCAAATTATCTCATGAAAAAATGAGGGAGTTATTCCCAAAATAATAGACATTGGTCCACAGTTACTGTTTATATGGGATGGTGTTTCCTAATCCGAATTTTGTAAAGTATTGATTAAAATATTTTCCTTTTTCTCTCTCTTTGATTGAAGGTACAAATAAGGTCCAAATTAAATAAAATTTGATAACTATCCTAATTATGACATGTAGAATCTGATTTTTACATTAGTTTTCCCTTTTAGGGACTTCACTATTTTATATAATTCTTTTAAAGTAAATCACATTTTTTCTTTTTTTGAGGTAAAACTGTTGAAACTATTAATTCAAGCCCAAATGTGGCTCAACCCAGTCAGCTACAAAGGAAGGAAAGGATGTGGAAAAAGAACAAGGGGAGGGCCAAGCAGTAGCTTCTCGAGCTAGGCGATGAGCTAAGCCGTTGGCTTTCCATCTACAGGAAATAAACTGAATGCTATTAAAAGAAAATAGGCAATTCTGAATGTCTCCGAGGATGGTTCCCACACGGACGTTCTGTTCTGGCTTTGATTAAGTTGATGATGGTCTCTGAATCTGACTCTACTATCAGTCTCTCCAGCCCCAGGTGTTGTGATTGGTTTAGTCCTTCTCGGATGGCCCAAGCCTCCGCTAACTGTACATCGTTTAGGGTTAGATGATGTAGCCCCGCCACGTGGATCACTCTGCCGCTTCTATCCCGCCATACCAGACCTGCTCTGTCATGCCCTTGGATGCCAACTAGTGCGTCGCAATTTAGTTTGACTTCATTCCATTTTGGTGGTTGCCATACTTGCTCTTCTCTTTGTGTTGCAGGTTTAGTTCCTTTTGACATGGCTTCGCGGTGATCTCTGATCAGTTCCAGGTAGGTTCTTTGAATCACTAATGGAGGTTTCAGCTGATTTCCAAAAATGATGTCATTCCTGTGTGCCCATACTGACCAAAGAGAGGCAATAATGGTTTCCTCTTCCTCCATCTTGGATGAGGTCATCAGGTTCAGAATGGCTTTCTGTATCTACATTTGTCTAACATTTCTTATCTTGTTTTGTGTTTCCATCGGGCTTTCTTTCCACAACTCCCATGCTTGAGGACATCGGAAGAACATATGGCTGGTGTCTTCTTTCTCATAGTTGCAGATACGACATATACCATCGGGATGATATGCCTAGTGCGCCCGTCATGCAACTCCATAGGAAGTGGGCAACTTTTGAGGCCCCTTCTCCAGATCACCCTCTAAGTGCCTGCTTCATCCTATTCTCCTTGGAGTCGCAAGTTGGTATTGCTCTGTGTAGCCAACCAATAAGTAGATCTAACTGTAAAGTCCTCTTTCCTATTCGGTCTCCAGAAGATTCTGTCTGCTTGTTGTGATGAGCTCAAGGGCGTAGCAAGCACTTTGTGTGCTATTTCTTGGGTAAATAGGTTGTTCACCAGGTCTTCATTCCACGTGCCTGATTCCGCATTCATCAGTTCATTCACCCACTTCACTATTGTGCTCCATATACTTCTCTAAGTAAAACTCGGATTGTGTCCCCTTCTTGCACTTAACACAGACCCCCTTGGAAAATATTTGGCTTGGAGAACTCGGTAAAAAAGTGTGTCCCATTTATGAAACAACCTCCAAGTTTGCTTCGCTAACAGAGCTTGGTTGAAGATGTGAATATTTCTGAATCCCATCCCTCCTTATGATTTCAGTTTGCATAGATTGTCCCAGCTGACCCATGCCATCTTCCGCTCTGTACCCTATGTCCCCCACCAAAATCTTGAGATGATGCTGTTAATGGAATCGAGTAGATACCTCAGTAGCTGGAAAATACTCATAATGTAAGACGGTATTGCCTGGGCCACTACTTTGATAAGCACCTCCTTCCCTTCTTTAGACAATAATTTTTATTTCCACCCTTGTAGCTTCCTCCATATGCATTCTTGGACGTAGGCGAACACTTGTTTCTTAGATCTGCCCACCGCCATGGGAAGTCCAAGATATTTTCCATGCATGTCAACCTCTTTTACCTACAAAAGATTTGTCAGTTCTCTTCTCTTTTCTCGGTCCACCCCTTTGCTAAAAGCAACCTCAGTCTTAGATAGGTTAATCTTCTGTCCATATGCCCACTCGTATTGGCTGATGATGTCAGCTAATCTCAGGCATTCTTCTTTAGTTTCTCTTGTGAAAAGGATGGAATCATTTGTAAAGAAAAGATGAGAGACTCGGGGTCCGTAGCGGCTTGCTCAGATCCCATGGATGACTTTTTGTTGTGTTGCTAAAGTAAGAGACGTACAAAAAGCTTCAACACAAAGAATAAAAAGGTATGAAGAGAGAGGGTCACCCTGGCGCAGTCCTCTGGATGGTTGAGTCTTCCTGGTTTGTTCCCCATTGATGGTAAAAGTGTGGGTTACAGTTGACATACAATCATAGATCTTCCGCCTCCACTTTTCTCCAAAGCCCAGTTTGTCTTGGACATAATCAACAAATCTCCATTCAAATCTGTCATAAGCCTTTGACATATCTAATTTAAGAGCAATATGTCCCTTCTTTCTTCCATGTCCACCTTTCATAGTATGGAAAAGTTCATAGGCAATGAGGGCATTATCAGTAATCAATCTTCCCGGGATGAAAGCTAATGCATTATAGACATCTAGAATTATCTAAAATTGATGAAACTTCACCCACAAGTTATATTTGATAAGTTGAATACAAATTTACCATCAATTTTATATTTTGAAGTTGTTTATACATTTATTTAATATTTTGAAGGTTCTACACACTTTCTCTCTCCTGATTTCACCTTTTAAGCAAACTTTCTCCAAAATGGATGAAAATTCACCCAAAGGCTGTATTTATTATTTAAATTACAAATCCAAGGTTATTTTCCCCTTTTGAAGTCATTTATTTTTTATTTGATATTTTGGGGAAAACTTAGATATTTTCTTTCCTAAATGAATTAAATTAATTATTATTATGTGAATAATGTGAAACTTGACTCCCAAGGCAATTGAGACCCAAGGAATACAAATTTTAACTTAGATTCAACTTTTGGGGTTTTCTTTAATGAGTTATGAAACAATTAATATTTTTGGTCATTAATTTCACATTATTACTTAGGTTATCATATTATTTCACTATTATCATTATTTCTCATCCACTTGTGTTAATATTATCTCCAAAAAAATTATGTATGATTATTTGCACAATATTTTATATAATTCATCATTATATTATGTGACATATTTTATATGTCTATTATTGGCCCAAGACTAATGTGAGAACATTAGGTTACATTAGGGTGATTTATGCATGCATTAGCTCATTAGAGTTATACTAAACATCTTTTAGGTCTAACCTCAACCTTGTTTGGCTATATTAAAAAAAATCAAACTTTTAGGGTAGGGTTCAAGATCCAGTATGTTACACCCTAATTTATGCCCTGATGCGATGATTTTGAGTCGCATTTATAGACCTTTTTCATATGTGTTTTGTGCTCTAATTACTCATTTTTATGGATAATATTGCATAATTCACTTAATTCGGTCTTTGCCATCATATCATATCGAATCCCCTTTGTTTTACTATTTTGAGCATTATTTATCATAATATTATTATATGTGTGGATTTACTTGGTCTTGTTGTGAAATTTCAGGAAAAACAAGTATTTGCTTCCGTCGATACCATCGACGGAAGTCGATACCATCAACCAAGCCACAGATTGCCAGACGAGAGGAGCAGAACAGAGTCGATACCAGCGACACCCAAGTCGATGGTATCGAGATTCCTTCAGATTGCTGGTGAGGAAACTGTCGATACCATCGACCCAAGTCGATGCCATCGACACATGGAGAGCTACAGCGTCGCTAAACGACAACAACTGACGCTAAAGAGAGTCGATACCATCGACCCAAGTTGATGGTATCGAGATGACCACAGGCGCTCAGACTAAAAGAAAGGGAAGCTGCCGCTAATCCGCTGGGTCGATACCATCGACCCGCGTCGATGGTATCGACGCCGGCAGATATGCGTTGGATCTGTTTTGATCTCGATCAGACGGCTGTTGTTATTTGACGACCTAATTAGGGACTTATACCTAATGACGGCTGCCCATACGGGAGGAGATCTCATTTTTGGATTGCACGAGTGCCGAGGAAGGAGAGAAAGGAGAACGGAGGCCAGAAGCTCATCCCGGGTGATTCGGATGCTGCCGAAGATGATTTCCACCACTGACAGGTGGGGAAGCTCGTGTTCTACGCCAAGGATCTACCGGTTCTTCTCCGTTCAGGGGTTTTCCCACTTGTTTCACGTTTTTCTTATGAAATCCCCCATTTCTACCATGTATTCGTGTGAGATGAACATGAGAGGCTAAAACCCTCAATCTTTAGGACCGGGAGTAGCCCGGGAATACATTGTATGACATTTTTATATTGATAATTCATATTTTCTCTCTCAAATCCGTGGTATAGATTCGTTTTCTCCATTTCTATTGTTATGCTTGATCACCATAATAATAATTTAATGCCCTTAATCACTTCGACAGAAGGATTAACGGTTGAAAAGAGATGAAATCTACATTAATTAATAAAACCCTTGACAAAGGAGTTGTAAAATTAATGGTGGGAACTGAGGGACCGTTTATAATGCACTTAGTTTAGGGGAATGATTACTACGACAGTGGAATCAACCTAAACCTAAGTAGTGACTTACACCACGACAGTGGGTAATTCTGTATTCAGGCCACTACCCGGATAGAGAGAGAAGTGTGAGGAATTATATGAAACCTAATACAATGTTGATCCGCGGTGAAACCGCCATCCTAAAGATATCCCTTTGAATTGATTAAATTAACCTTTAATCGATTGTTTTCTTTGTTTGATTTTTATTTTCTTTTAATTTCAACAACAAAACCCTACTTTGTTAATCGGCCTAGCTGATTGCGATTAGTTAGTAGAAGTCTCCAATAATTCACGTATCCCTGAGTTCGACTCGGGCCTCACAAGGCCTATATTACTCGACGCGTATACTTGCGTTTATGCGCGTAGTAAAATACACTTCAAGTTTTTGGCGCCGTTGCCAGGGATACGGCGAATTATTGGCACTTTGAGTGCTAAGAGCAGCCACTCTAGGCCACATTTTTTTATTATTATTTTAAAACAATTTTTAAAATTCCTATATTTCTCTATAATTGTGTTTACTCGTTCAAAGCATTGTACTGAACCCCGATTTTCATATTTCAGGTACTTTGCATGGTGCATACGCGTAGTACCGACTACGTGAATCACACACCTGAGGTCCCACATCCGGGACCAGAGGACGAGGACTACTACGAGCAGGAGTACCAAAGTGATATAAATTCTGAATCAGAGCAAGAACAAGCAGAAAAAATGGCTGAAGCACAGACAATATGGGAGAAGATCAAGGTGTCTTCTTCCTCAGCATCAAAGGGGCCCATAAAGAAGCAAGCGATCAACATACCGACATACAAGATCGACCCAGCTCTGATTAATTTGGTCAAATCCAACGCATTTCACGGGCTGAAAAATGAAGATCCGGTTGCCCACATCAGCCAGTTCGTGGAGAACTGTGATATGGTGAAGATCGACCGATTCCCACAAGATGCTTTGTACCTCAAGTTATTCCCAAGTTCCTTGGCAGGAGCGGCAAGAGAGTGGCTCCATAACCTCGATGACGAATTTGTTCAGTCTTGGGATCATATGGTGGAGGTTTTCTTCGAGAGGTTTTTCCCTCCTGAGAAGACCAACGACATGATTCGAAAGATTCACAATTTCACCCAACAGGCGGGTGAGACATATTTTGAGACCTGGGAGCGATTCCAGGTTATGTTGAGGAGGTGCCCACATCATGGACTGGACAAAGAGACACAAGTGAAGATCTTCTATTTTGCTCTCTCCGAGCATGATAGAAGTAACTTGGACTCGGCCGGTTCAGGATTTTTCTTGAACAACAATGATACGAGATGCTGGGAGATATTAAAGAACATGGCTAGGAAACAGTCATGGGGCGACAGAGGTGCAGTGGAACATGTCAAGGCTGCCGGCGAATCCAGAATAGTTAGGGAGCTGAATGACAAGTTAGATCTTCTAGCCAAGAAGGTGCTAACTAAGGAGGATGCATCTGATGATGGGGAGGCCCAAGTGAAATTCATGCAACAACATGGCTATAGAAACAATGACTATGCATGGAGGAAAGATAAAAAGTTTTCATGGAAGGATCTGAACAATTTTCTACAGGATCCGGATGCCAAGCCACAGCAGAAAGCCGAGGACAAGAACACTGAATTACTAACTCAAATGGTCCAGCAAAACCAAGAGATGATGGCCATGTTTGGAAAACAATTGCAATCTCAAGGTGATATTCTAACCAAGTTTGGGCAGACGCTGCAAAGCCATGGAGCACAAATGCGGGCATTAGAGACCACCGTGGCGCAGATTTCGAGTGAAGTGGCGGCCATTAAGCACGGCAACCAACAGAAACCAGCCGAGAATGCAAATGTGGCTCAAGCACACCATCAGGTCAAGTACATGTCTGTGGTAAGCACTGAGGAGGAATCTCAGGTGCAAGAAGTTGTAGAAGAAAGAAAAATGACTTTCAATGTGAATGCAACACTGGCGATACCATATCCACGCACTTACTATGGACTACCAGGCGGAAGCACTTTTTCTTTTTGGAAAAGACACCAAGAGCCCTTGGTGGTCACGCCTCCACCTAGGCGAGAAGAGCAAGTCAAGACTGTCTGTCAAGGTGCTGATATATCTATTGTTGATATTAATGTTGATGATGTTTCACCAAAGCCCACGCCGGAGGGAGTAATTGAAGCAAGTTTAGGGGAGGTACCCCCGAAAAGCCCTTATGTGCCACCTCATAGGCGTGTTGAGGCAGCAGATGTTTCAAATGTGGTTAATCCTAAGTCAAAGAAAGAGCATCGTCACTTTAAAAAATTCCTGGAGATATTCTGAAAACTCCACATGAATATTCCATTAGTGGAGATGATCGAGAAAGTATCCGCCTATGGGAGGTTCATCAAGGAAATCATCAATAAGAAGAGGCAGATAAAAGACGATGAAATTTATTGGATGAATGAGACAGTGAGCTCTATGATTCATGGGAGTTCACCAAAGAAGAGAAAGGACCCAGGAGGTTTTTACATACCGTGCTCAATAGGTGGTCAACATTTTCCTAAAGCGCAATGTGATTCTGGCGCTAGCATAAATCTCATGCCTTTGGCTACATTTCAAAAGCTGGGGTTAAAAGAGATAAAGAAGTTGGCTGCAACAATTGAATTGGCAGATGGGTCTACCGTGAGACCCTATGGAGTATGTGAAGATGTTCTCGTCAAAGTGGATAGATTCATATTTCCTGTGGACTTTGTCGTCATGGATATGCCACCACTCCAAAGTTGTGAAATTCTCCTAGGAAGACCGTTTCAAGCAACGGCAGACGTTGTGACTGCCTTAGGGAGAGGTACTTTGTCTTTGGGCATTGGAGGAGATCGTGTTGAATTCAAATTACCGCATGATCCTCTAAGTGCAGTCCCCAAGGTGAAAAGATGATGACTGTCATACGTCTAGCCTAAGACATTAAAGAAGGGCGCTTGTTGGGAGGCAACCCAACCATTGGTACATTAGGATAGTTTAGTTGTAGTTATAGATTGCTTTTATTTCGTTTAAATTTTAGTTTAAAGAAGATACCTTGATCCGTTTGTTTAATGTGCAGGCACAGGCAGGGTCGATACCATCGACACACTGGTTGATGGTATCGACATGGGTTCAGGTTGACAACTGCAAAAATCGCACTGAGTCGATACTATCGACGCCCCCGTCGATGGTATCGACATACCTACAGGCAGGTCGCAACAAAATGTTGATGGTATCGACACGCCAGTCGATACCATCGAGATCTCTGGAGAAGTTCAGAAGATTTTTGCTCAGTCAACTCGATACCATCGACGGCCTCGTCGATGGTATCGACATGATCACAGGTTAAATTGAAGAAGTGGCAGTGTCGCAATAAAAGCAAGTCGATACCATCGACCCTCGTCGATGGTATCGACATCCATGTCACCGATCCGCACCAAGACATCGACGACGATCGTGAATCCACGTCAGCGATCCGGGTGCTGCGTCGATACTATCGACTTGCGTCGATGGTATCGACAGGTCAGCAATCCAGATTTCCCGATCCAGCAAACGTCAGCCGTCGATACTCGCGAGGGAGGCAGATAGCATCGAGACGTGTCGATACCATCGACCCGTGTCGATACCATCGACCCGTGTCGATGGTATCGACGGGTCGACAGTAGCGCCGGCCAAGTCTATTTAAGGAGACTTGCAACGTCATTTGACGTCACACCTTCAGAGCAAACGTCCTCCTTTGCGCCGAGCACTCCCCCGAGCCATCCAAGACTGAAGAGAAGCAACATCGAGCGGGAATCTTCATCGAGCGGAGAATCACTTCTCCATCTTCCCCGAGCTCTCTTCTTCTAATCCCATCTTTCTTGCAACAATGGTGCACGCCGCCAGATCATCATCCTCGCAAGAGATTGTGGAGTTTGTTCCACCCCCTACTGCTTCAGTCTCACGTCCGCGCCTGGCTCACCCTTCCGCGGAGGTGAAGAAGGTCTATGAGGATATCATGAAGCGAAAGATCGAGCCGACCCGATATGTGGACCGGGGAATGATCCGTGATCTGGGATTCGAGGCCAACTTGGCCTATGTGCTGAAGGGTCAAGCACGCCACACCAGCATAAGGACAGGAGAGCTGGAGCGCCATGCGGATGGGCAGCCGTTCTTCGGCGAATGGCCCACCTACAAGGAATTGGTGGCGGAGTTTATGGCGTCCCTCGACGTCTGCGTCGTACCCAACGACGTGGTGGCGTCCGACCGTGAGTGGATCAAGGGGAGGGTGTCCTTCCGGATTTTCAACATCAACTACAACATCACTCTTAAGCAGTTCAACAACATCTTTAACTGGAACCACTCCCAACATAATCACCGACGCCTAGATTCCCGCACCGACTACGACAAGATCTTCGCCGAGCTAGTCACAGTGTCGGTGGGAAAGACAGTGAGCTACCATAATGCTGCAGTAGCGGACTTCGAGCATCCCTTCGTCCGGGTCTTATACCGGATGTTGAGCCTTACGTTCTTTGCCCGGAGCGATTTGGCATTGAGCAAGTTTCAGGAGAGCGATCTTTTCTTCCTCTACATGCTCCTGAAGCGACAAGAATGCAACTGGGGTGCGTTCTTTCTGCAGCGTGTCCTGGCAGTGAAGAGGAGTACAAGGAAGGCTCCGATCCATTTTGGTGGGCTCATCACCAAGTTGGCGCACTACTTGGGGCTGAATTTTCAGTCCATGACTCCGATTTCCACAAAGAGTAAGGTGAACGTGCAACACTTGCACCGTTCAAACCTTATCCTTCTCCGGGATGGGTTGGCGTACGCACATTGCCACGTCAACCAAGCTTATCAGGAGTGCTCACTGCCGGACGCCGTCTTCCACATCGAGGGAGCCCAGCACTTCCGATGGCCGATCATAGCCGTCGAGTCCGATGAAGAAGAAGGCGGTGATGACGAGCAAGGAGGCGAGGCTGAGGAGGAAGAGGAGGCTTTCACACCTCTTCGTGCATGTGTGGCACCACGGAAGCGTCCTAGGATGCATCCGGGTGCATCTTCATCATCTCAGCCCCTGCCGCCATCACCACAGCACGAGCAGCCAGCCGAGGATCCCTATTCCATGCAGGGAATGTACACGATGCTGCAGGATATACAACAGACTCAGCAGCAGCACATGGCTATGTATACCGGCATTCATGAGACTACGAGCCGGGTACTTGATAATCAACAGGCTATGTTCGAGAACGAGCGGCTCATCCTCGCCAACCAAGAGCAAATACACAACCGGTTGCAGTGGATAGAGACGCAACAGGAGCCCTTCTTCGACCATTATTGGAGTCGAGATTACTTTGGAGGCTATCCACAGCCTCCTCCGAGGACCCAATATGATCCAAGCTTCCAGGGGGAGTATCCTTCTTGGGATCCTACGGCCCCGCAATACCCACCTCCGCCTCCACGAGAATGATCAGGGTATCTCTGTTCCACTCTTAAGATTGTTTTTGACTATGAGGCCATAGTCAAATTCAAGCTTAGGGGGTAGCTGGAACAGCTATATCTTTTCTTTTGTTGGTTTTTAGTTTTTGCTTTGCTTTTTGTTCTTGTTTTTTTTAGTTTTTTTGTTTAGGATCCACATCTATCTAGTGTAACTGTGGATGTCGTAAAAGTTGTCATCTCGCTGTGTATTCATGGGAAATTTAAGGGAATTTTAAAATTTTTGTGTCTTTTGGATAGCTTGACTTGGTTGTCCTTGGGGAACTTGTCCGATGAAAATGATTGATTATGTCAACCTTAAAACAATATGTCACAACCACACCCCTGTTGACTCATGAAAAGTGGATAGTAACGGTTGTTTGAGCGTAACCTAACCAAATGGTAATGAGACCTTAATTGGATGTAAGAGAGAGAACCCTCCAAACCACTACACAGGTCAGTAAGGAGGGACACATAATACTCTTCTAAGGTTCAGTCATCTAATCTTGTGATCATTCCACTTCATTTTTCCATAATCCACCTAAGAATTGGAAGTAAAGCACAGTTTTAATTCCTTCTTGTGTGCATAGCATTTAGATAGGAATTGCATTGATATTTTCCATACTTTTGCATAAAAAGAGAAAAATATAGGGATTCATGCACACTACCTTTAGGTGCATGGCATGTAGTTGCACTCATGACTTTCATGATTATCATGCATAAAGTACACCATGTATCTCAGTTTTTCCTCAAAAGTGATCTAAACTGTTCCATACCTTCGAAATATCGCAAAGATTTCCAATCATGAAGAAAACAGCCCAATACATGTATCTCTAAGCAATTATGGATATGTGGGCTACAAGAAAAAAAAAAGAGAAGAAATTTTTTTTTGCTGAAAATCTGAAAAAAATTGAGAAAAGAAGAAAAAAAAAGGAGAGAATTTAGAAGAAAATGGAATAAGAGGGAGAAAGGAACATGATATCACTCGCATTACAGGAAAATTGAGTACATGATGTGGCTTAAGTAGATTTCCATCTCATTTTGAGGTGGAAGGTTAGGGCATGCATCATTTCACCCAAATTAGGCATTAGGGCATTTTTATTGTGCATTTGCATCACGTAGGACATTTTGTTTTATGCATTTTGAAACTGTGCAATACTTCCAAGTTCTTCCATGAACCACCCATTCCATCCACCCGTTGCTCGGATTGGTAGGCCACTGTGAATTTCTCCTCACTAATGATTATCAGGAGAACTGTTTCCATGTAGATGGTAGTTAAGGGCGAGCAACGTAGTGTAGGCGATCACAAGATGCACCAATGCTGAATCGGCGAATTTTATTATGTTAACTGCCCTATGTGATAGTGTTCATCGGTTTGAAGGACAATTTCTCTTATTGACGATTATTGTCGCCTTTAGGGTAATTACTGTTATGTGGTTAGAGAAGGCCGGTTTGAGAACGTTCAGTGGGAGTCACATGGGATGTGGGTTGGTGTGTTGATTTTTAGTTGACATATGCAATTATATTCTAAGGATTAGTTGCTCGAGGGCGAGCAATGTTTAAGCTTAGGGGAGTTTGATGCGATGATTTTGAGTCGCATTTATAGACCTTTTTCATATGTGTTTTGTGCTCTAATTACTCATTTTTATGGATAATATTGCATAATTCACTTAATTCGGTCTTTGCCATCATATCATATCGAATCCCCTTTGTTTTACTATTTTGAGCATTATTTATCATAATATTATTATATGTGTGGATTTACTTGGTCTTGTTGTGAAATTTCAGGAAAAACAAGTATTTGCTTCCGTCGATACCATCGACGGAAGTCAATACCATCGACCAAGCCACAAATTCCCAGACGAGAGGAGCAGCACAGAGTCGATACCAGCGACACCCAAGTCGATGGTATCGAGATTCCTTCAGATTGCTGGCGAGGAAACTGTCGATACCATCGACCCAAGTCGATGCCATCGACACATGGAGAGCTACAACGTCGCTAAATGACAACAACCGACGCTAAAGAGAGTCGATACCATCGACCCAAGTCGATGGTATCGAGATGACCACAGGCGCTCAGACTAAAAGAAAGGGAAGTTGCCGCTAATCCGCTGGGTCGATACCATCGACCCGCGTCGATGGTATCGACGCCGGCAGATATGCGTTGGATCTGTTTTGATCTCGATCGGACGACTATTGTTATTTGACGACCTAATTAGGGACTTATACCTAATGACGGCCGCCCAGACGGGAGGAGATCTCATTTTTGGATTGCACGAGTGCCGAGGAAGGAGAGAAAGGAGAACGGAGGCCAGAAGCTCATCCCGGGTGATTCGGACGCTGCCGGAGATGATTTCCACCACCGACAGGCGGGGAAGCTCGTGTTCTACGCCAAGGATCTACCAGTTCTTCTCCGTTCAGGGGTTTTCCCACTTGTTTCACGTTTTTCTTATGAAATCCCCCATTTCTACCATGTATTCGTGTGAGATGAACATGAGAGGCTAAAACCCTCAATCTTTAGGACCGGGAGTAGCCCGGGAATACATTGTATGACATTTTTATATTGATAATTCATATTTTCTCTCTCAAATCCATGGTATAGATTCGTTTTCTCCATTTCTATTGTTATGCTTGATCACCATAATAATAATTTAATGCCCTTAATCACTTCGACAGAAGGATTAATGGTTGAAAAGAAACGAAATCTACATTAATTAATAAAACCCTTGACAAAGGAGTTGTAAAATTAATGGTGGGAACTGAGGGACCGTTTATAATGCACTTAGTTTAGGGGAATGAATACTACGACGGTGGAATCAACCTAAACCTAAGTAGTGACTTACACCACGACAGTGGGTAATTCTGTATTCAGGCCACTACCCGGATAGAGAGAGAAGTGTGAGGAATTATATGAAACCTAATACAATGTTGACCCGCGGTGAAACCGCCATCCTAAAGATATCCCTTTGAATTGATTAAATTAACCTTTAATCGATTGTTTTCTTTGTTTGATTTTTATTTTCTTTTAATTTCAACAACAAAACCCTACTTTGTTAATCGGCCTAGCTGATTGTGATTAGTTAGTAGAAGTCTCCAATAATTCACGTATCCCTGAGTTCGACTCGGGCCTCACAAGGCCTATATTACTCGACACGTATACTTGCGTTTAAGCGCGTAGTAAAATACACGTCATGCCCCAATCATCCAGTCACCCAATTGGAGCATTCCTTTCGAATTGATGTGCGACACCAACGACTTCACAATAGGAGTTGTACTAGGATAAAAGAAGGACATATGACATCACATGATTTATTATACCAGTAAATGTTGGATGAGGCACAAATAAATGACACCACCACCAATAAGGAGATACTAGCCATTATATACGCATTTGACAAATTTGGTTCTTATTTGGTTGGTTCTAAGGTGACTGTTTATACAGACCACGGTGCAATCAAATACCTAATGTAGAAAAAGGATGCCAAGCCTAAATTTTTGTGTGGGGCGTTGTTTTACAAGAATTTGACCACAAAATTGTTGCAAAAAGGGCACAAAGAATTTCGTTGTGGATCATCTATCAAGAATTAGGGTGGAGGATGATTGCCCTTTACCTATAAATTAAAGTTATGTTGATGGAGCCATCTACTCTGCACAAGCCATTGAACCAGAAGGGCCATGGTATGAAAATTTCTGTAACTATCTCACCTGCAAATAGCTTCCACTAGAGATAACCTACAATCAAAAGAAGAATTTTTTCTCAGTCTTGAAGAACTACTATTGGGATGACCCCTTACTGTTCAGATGTTGCACCGATAATATTTACAAAAGATGTATCCCTAAAGATGAAGCTCCAAAGATCTTGTATGAATGCCAATCCTCCCCTTATGGAGGGCATCTTAGAGTAGGAACATCATCTGAGTTCCTCCAATCAGGTTTCTATTAGCCTTCACTATTCAAGGATGACAATGCCTTCATCAGGGCATGCAGTGAGTGTCAACGCACTAGAAATATCTAAAAAAGGAATGAATTGTCAATGTCTGATAGGATAGAGGTTGATATTTTCGATGTTTGGGGGATCGACTATATGGGTCCATTCATGTCCTCTTATGGCTATTAGTATATTTTGATAGTAGTTAACTATGTATCCAAATGGGTCGAAGTTGTAGCCACCACCACCTGTGATGCTAAGTTAGTTATAAAGCTCTTCACAAAAATAATCTTTCCAAGGTATGGAGTCCCTACAACAATCATCAGCGATGGCGGGTCGCATTTTGCCAAAAAGCATTTTGAATTGCTATTAAAGATATAATAGGCGAGGAATAAGGTTACAATACCTTAACTCCTGCAAACCTCTAGTCAAGTCAAAGTTTCCAACATGCAAATTAAGCAAAATTTTGAAAAAAATATTGGAAAATCTTGAAAAGATTTGTTAGCCAAGTTAGACGATGCTCTGTGGGCTTACAGGACTACCTACAAAGTGCATATAGGCACCACACCTTATCGACTGATCTATGGGAAGGTGTGCCATCTTCCTATTGAGCTGGAACACAAAGCTTTCTGGGCCAACAAATGCCTCGACATGGACCCTTCCCTAGTCGGAAAGAAAATATTTCTTCATATCCAGGAGCTTGATGAACTTAGGCTACATGCCTATAAAAACACAAGAATCTATAAGCAAAGAACCAAAGTTTGGCATGATTCCCATCTAAAGAAGAAATACGTTAAGGAAGGTGACAAAGTTCTGCTCTTCAAATCATCTATTTGTCTCTTCCCAGGAAAATTGCAAACTTGTTGGTCGAGACCATTCGTGGTGGAAAAATTTACCCGTCTGGGATGAGTTGCACTTCACCTCTCAATGCAAGTACAGCGATCCTAACTCAATTCAACATTCCCATGTATGAATTTCATTTTGGATCACAAACCTACTCCTCAACTCCATAATTTCCACTCTCGTGGTAAAGAAGGAGTTTCCAAGAGAGTACCTCCTTACTCTCCTACCTATCTTCTCAGATCAAGAAAAAGAGCATAAAACATACACATAAGGTGGTCAGCCATACATGCAGAAAAGAAGAAATTGGTGCTCACAAGGTGGAAAAGCAAGAAACATAGCATTTAGTACGAAATTATCATGTTATATACATGCTATGACATGGGAGCTACTCTCCCATGTCCAAGAAAAGGAAACTACTCGTTCATAATGGTGTACAGTAGAAATTGCACAGAAATTTCAGAGTTCAACATGATTTAGAGAAGGAAAAGTTAAGAAAACCCAAGGTGTAACCCAAGAGGAGTAGAATTCCATCTTGAGGATGAAATTCCACTTCTACAGCTGCTCCAAACTAGAAAAACCTCTCTTCCAAGAAGCTTTAAGGAGTGAAGAAGCTCTGTTGCACCTTGGAGAAGAAGATTGGAGAAGAAAAGAAGAAGAATGGGGTTCTTTAGCAAGAAACCACCTCCAAAATCACCCTCCTTGCTCTAGACTTGCTCTTGGATGAAAGATTTTCAAATTATAACCAAAGATAACTGCTCTATAGAGTGGTTTCATCTTTTAAAATGAAAGGAATTGTATTTGAAAAATGTTGAAACTGATAGGCACACAGTGTGTCTTTCTTTGGATACGACATGTCTTGTCTCTAGTTGTTAATCTGAGTGTAAAGCACACGACATGTTTAAATTTTTTCACGCCGTGTACGTTACCATAAAGGCAAGGCTCGGTTCTGAATTCCCAGGTACACATTGTGTCTTTTGTGGACATGCCGTGTACTTTTCTTCAGTGACTGAAGTACTAGGCCGTCTAGAAATGTGCATGTTGTGTCTTAAATAAGACACGTCGTGTGCATTGCTGTTTCAGTAGAATTAAAGTTTTGAACGTCTACAAGGCATGGAGAAGTCCTGATAATGATGAATTTGAGTTGGGATATCTCCAATTTGATCCTTTTGATGCATTCCTGCAATACACATCATGTGATGAGCAAAATAACAAAAAGGTGGCAAGAATGATATGAAAAGAGGCTAAATGAGAACAAAATGAACTGAATTTGTGTGTGAAATCATGTGAAAAGTTGATGTGGAAATCACACAACATGATGTCACTTGTTGACACTTCTATAGTGATTATGAACCTTAATAAGGCACTGTGAGATAAAGTTGTTCCCTACAAGAACAAGTACTATGTGACTAGGTCTTGTGACCTTGGCAGAGGCTTGCTGCCTAGATTGGAGGTGATATCCTCAGGTGATGTGATAAGGGATTGTTATCCCACGGTGATATGATAATGGTGATGGCCTTGTGAATAGTAGTGAAAAAGTAACATGTGGTGATGTGATCAGTTTATGTTTTATACATTTTATATCTTCTGAAGTTGCATCCTACTTTATCTTTGTAGGTTATTTTTAGGATTTATATGTAACTTGATTGATGCAGTATAAAAGATACCCAATTGGCTTAATTAATAAAGAAAAATCCTAATCATGTAGATTCTATGTGCAATAGATCCATTCCATTGTTAGAACTTATTGAATGGTGAAACAAGTATTCCAAGGGAAACTCAGAGCGCAGACTATTGAGTATGCTAGGTGCAAGTGACTAGGTGTCCTTGACATCTTGATTCCATGATTTAGAGGATGGATTCGGTTATGCCTTGGTAGGAGAACAACTATGGTCGTATCTTAGTGTATATGATGTGATAGAGGGCAACTGTGGTTGTAACTCAGATGAATGGTTTTGTACACCCTCTTCACTAGTGCCATGACCTATATACCAAGGCGAACTAGCTTGTTATGCAGTTGGACTCTATATGTCATTGCAGTTGAATTTGTACTGACTGAGGGGGTGATATTATAGAAGTTTGATTCTCCTAGATCTTATGTGGCATTGATTTTGACTTAGTAGGGGTCAGTTCAAGCATGAGTGGTATACCTCATCTCCATAGGGCTTAAAAGACATAATACATCCGTGTAGTATACCTGTCTAGGGTTAAACACGACTCACATTGGATGTTTGACCTTTGCCTTGTTTCTTATATTTTTGAGTTGTTATTTTTTAAACATATTTTTCATTTCGTTCTACAAGTATATGATGTTCCACTTATCAATTGTAGATGTTTAATCTTCCTAATATGCATTATCAGTTTTAATTGTATTGTCACGGAACAGGAATCTTAGTCCCATGAACGAAATGAGTACCAAAGACAACATGTGGAAGCATGAAATTCTTAGCATACATGAAAAAATAACATAATAAAAGCACCAATCATAATCTCAACATTCAATGAGATATATAAAGCAACAATATTTATAACAAGCTTGCCATTACATATTCAAGTGTATGCTTTTACAAGCCTTCTCATGTATATTAGGGATCTTACAGCAAGAACACCTGACATAGCTCACCAAACACATCAACTTCTAGCTTTCTCTGAACCTAAAAACAAAATATAAGAAATGGGTCAACATACGAGGTATTGAGTACAAGGCTAAAAGATACACACATACATAAGCTTTGCATAATTTGAAAAGAGAGTACAAGAGTAAATGGGCAAGAATAAACATTTTAACTGTTTAGCAAAAAGAGAACTCATGTTTAATGTCATTTCACTCTAATTATACCATCATTTCATGCATTCATCCATATCATGTATTCGTAAGGCCTTTTATGGACACCTTCTCACTGGTAGAGTCTATGAGGGTGCTCAAGATTAGCTAACCCTTTTATCAGCGATCCGCCCTATCTTGATAACTCAAGTAGAACGCCCATCCTCATGTCCTTACCTCAAAACTTTAGGCTGGTGCATGAGGTTTGTATAATGGAGTTTCTATATTATGTTTGCAAGTTATAAAATAATGATACGACACAAACATCAAGTACAATACTAGAATATTACGTGCTAATATTTGAGCAAGTAAACAGTCATAAATATGTATCACATTTCAAATAAGAAATCCACATTCATATAATTATTAAAGCCCACACCTGATTCACAAGTTCTTAACTTAACTTATCCTTAACCATCTAGCAACAAGCCATACTTGATTAAGCACAAGATTACATACATGTATTAGATTCTCATCATTAACCCTAATTGGCTCTATTTTTATGGTATTGACCAAGTTAGGTTCACATTTGATGATCTTTTACTGATTTAGATAACATCATGATGGTGTTATTCAAGTTCCATGTCATTTCAAGATTCCAACTATTTTGTATGGTCGTTACAAGGTTTTGGTTACTTATGTACATTCTAGGTAAAAAGGACTCACATTATAACAACCAAGGTCATGGATCATCAAGACATGATATTTATACAAGATATGATATTAGATAAGCAATATTATGATTTAAGAAGCACTATCAATTATAGGTGGGTTTCCTCTAGAGTCTAGGCAACATAACATTCTACAATATCAACATGCCTTCCAAAAACCAACACATAAGATTTAGGTGAGAAGGTCCCAACACATGGATAGGACGGGACACCCAAATCAAGGGAATCATAAAGGTGGATACTTCCTGATTTGAGAGGGGAAAACATAACATCAAGATCCATATCACATTTGGGACACAAGGAAAACAACTAATCCATTTTAGAATACATTAGGTCATAATGGATGTATCAAGTGTCACAAGAACCATCATAGAAGAAAAGGGTATATATCATATTCATTTAAGTCATAATCATCACAAGGTTACTAATTTGATGTGTCTAACATAGTGTGATGCATAAGGGGGCCAACAACCACATTGTGGTTAAGTATCATCATGAATCACCAAGGTGGCACAATCAAGCATTAAGTATCATATAGAATAAACATGATCAAAAGAGGTTCATGGGATTATATAGTCTCATGGAGGGGTACTTGACATTGATTTAGAGTTTGATCCAAAATTAGGCATAATTAGGAGGCATGATTAGAAATTTAGCACAATCTACATCATTACTAGTCCAAACAAGTCATATTATACAATTAAGGACATAGAAGAGAAATTGGGGAAGTATGACTCTCATTTAGCTTAAAGGTGCACAAACGTTACTGATCAATTGAGCAAGAGGGTAAAACTACACTAAAAGTTCAAGCTTTAACATCATTATTCATTAGATATAATTAAACATAGCCCAAGATTGTATATTTAGCAAAAAAATAGAAAAGGGACATGTTTTTAGGCTCTGAAACCAAGCCCAAGTTATAGCAATTTTTTAGAGGATCAATTTACATAGAATATGCCCATATTGGGATTAGGGGGTCTAGACATCATGATTTCCATAAAAACCACATTGAAAACTATAGGGAAGGGGTGTTTGAGTGTTACCCTACATTTATCTGATTTGAGGCAGTATTTGGGCTCTTTGTTTGCAATTTAATGGTCAGCTCCCGCATCCCACACTTGTGCCCGTGTGGCAGTAAGGCCAGGTCAATGCAACTTGAACCCCAGCCAAGTGTAGGGATCCACAAAGGCACGTGGAGCAATATGGAGTGTTGGCGAGTGATCAAATGGCCATTTCGTGGTCTCCCCCCTGCCCTAGCTGCACGAGGCAGTGACCCACCTACCCCAAGCCCGCAGCAGTGGTGATACCTGAGCGGCTTGTCAAAGCTTGAGCAGGGACAAGGGGAAGGCCACGAAGCCACTCCGAAATTGGTCGTCTTCATTCACCTTGTCTTTTCAATGCCAGAAAGGGTCTTGGTTGTGGATGTCATGCAGCATGGCACGCGTACCCACATCTTGTTGTTGCGGCGGCACATATGACGAGGAGGGAAAACAAGGAGGAAGGGGGGGAATAGGGCATGAAAAGGAGAGGAAAAGTGAGGCAAATGAACCACAAAGAAGAAATAGAAAGGACTCACACATCAAATTCATGCAAAGGGCATGGAAGGGGGTGATTGACATAGTAAAAGCTAGGCTTAGTGCTATTGTCATTTAACCTTAGTACAAAGGTGAAAGACAGCTCCACATACAATGGATCCAGGTTTGATCCGATCCAATAGTAAAGAAATAGCACGCTAGGGTTTTGGTAAGGGTTGGATGGTGTCTAGGCCACATCGAGTTTGTCACAATAAGGCTCAAGCACCAAATAAAATCAATTAAAATAAGATTGAAGTAGCAAAGTTTATGTGGCCATATCTTTCACTATGATTGTTTGATTGGGGCAATTTTTGTGACGTTGGATTCAAAATTGAAATCTCTTCATCAAGAAAAACAATAGGGAGAAGTCATATCACATGAAAAGGTTTCAATATCACTTGCAAAAGGTTTATAGGTTTTGAGCTTAAAACTTGTATCAAAGAGACATCTATGTCATTAATTTGGAATATCAAACATATAATGATCATATTGGGTCATCAACACACTCAAGTCATGTAATTGAACTCATATTGAGTGATGTGAGCCACTAATAGAGAGAAAGAGTGTGGCATACAACTCATAAAAACATAATTAACTGATGCGGAAGTGTTCACTAAGCAACGAATTACCAAAAATCACTAAAAATTAAAACCTTTTTATCAAAAGATCCATCAACTAAAAACTTTCTCACATAAAACAAAAGTAACACATTTACATTCTGTTTTTCAAAAGTACATAACTTGTATCATCTCTTTCTGTGAGATACAAGTATAAGCTGTCCTGTTAGACTAAACACAAGCAGTATGAAAATCTTGAGCCACTGAGCCAAAATCTCAAAAACACTAACTACTAATCCAAGGACCTGAGAGTATAAAGACGACACATAGAACTCTATCTACATCTATACAAGGCATAACATCCAGGGTCTCCACCTGAGACTTCACTGCTGTCCCTGCTGTTGCTGTTGTTGTCCTTCTCTTATTGGAGGATTCCTGTCTCCTCGTACGCGTCCACCTAAAAAAAATGTAATTCCCATGGGGGTGAGACAATTATAAATTGCCCCAGTGAGAGATATAACTCTTTGCTAGAAACATTGTTATTGCATCTATAACTTGAAAGAGCTACATGTCATTTATTCATTAAGGAATAAGAAGAACATGTATAACATTTATTCACTAAAGAATCATTACCACAGTATTAACTCTCCTCAGGCTTAGATCAGATATCTAATGCTTGGGATTGTCATTGGGGATTTCATGGCCTGTAGCCATACTTTTTTCACAAAGAATTGGGTTCTTAATCCCTTAACTCATCAAGTACAATTTCCACTTCTTAACAAATTCATCATCATGATTATAGAACCTGAGTATTTGAACCCTTATCTCATTATGGAACACTTGTTACCACTTATTAGGTAACTTTATACTTTCAGGTCATCTGACCAAGGACATTATAATTTTTGCTACACAAGTATTGCACATAGATCACAAAGCTCATCTCACCTCTTATTACCCCTGAATAAGCAACAAGGTATATTATGGCTTATGAAGCTCATAAATAATCTAAGATAATTATCACATCATGTGACCCACATGATTAATTAATTGTAGGTTACCTTTCACTAAGCATCAAAGCATATGAAGACTTATAAGGCCTATAGAACATTTTCAATATATAGAACATCATAGATCATACTTGGCTATGCTCATCATCTCAACATATCTGCATGATTAGTAATCATGATTCAATTACATATCAGTACTATGAAACTAAGGGTTATCTTATTACATTTATAACCCATTAGTCTGTATTTGAGCTTCACATAGGATACTCTATGTTAGAACTTCACATAACAGCATAGCATTACCCTGTATTAGGGATTCACATAGCAAGGAATCAATATGAATAACATAAGTATTCAATCATACCTATTTATTCTCATCATTCATCATTGAATGTATTATCAACACAAAGTATGAGTTTCTCTCTCATCTTTATCAGAATATGATTGTATCATAGTCTATTGATTTGGATTAACCTTTTCATAAGGTATGTTAGCTTACATTCAACAGGGTACATTACATCTTAATGTAACCATTGACATGACACATTTCATGTGTCATTCATCCAATCATCCTGGACTTATAACACATCAGGGTATACCGGTATTGGAGAGTTGGATGTGATATCTATCATATCTTGATGTATCACTTCCCTCAACGCCTTTATCTTACTTGAGTTTATACACTTAGCTTGTATTAGTGTATTCCTCATCCTAATACTTTATGCACTAGTTCATTACATTTATCATGTAAGGTATTGGTCATTAGTCACTCACTCAGATTATATAATCGTTTCCAATACTATGGACTCATCCTTAAGTTTGGAACTAACAAAACAGCCATGCTAGGTCACTTGCAAAACAACTCCAAGTCAAGCATAGAGCACCACGGCTGTGCAGCCAAGAACGGCCGTGCAAGGGGAAGCCACCACGGTCGTGATAACTTGCATGGTCATGCTACATAAGATCACCACGACTATTTTACACCACCACGGCTGCCATCATCCAACCCCTTTAGCTTTATTAAGAACAGTATTCTCCATATTTATAATTTGAGGATTCACATAGAATATTCCATACATTTATGGATTTCACATAGTAATACTCTTCAATATAGTTTCATATAATCATCCTTCTATATCAAGGATTCACCTAGTATTATGTGAAATTAAGATTTCACAACACATCACCCAGTGCTAGGTCTTCAAATAGGATTAGTGGCACTACCCTATTTTCGGGTTTCATGCACCTTACCCCATTTTAGGGATTAAGGTTTTCTATTCACATTCAAGTAAGGTTTCTCTTATCTCATACCCAAATTAGGGTTAGGATGTACAATTCCCATTAAATTAGGGTTTCTAGTGTTGTGACACTAAGTTAGGGTTACATCATCACCCTAGATTATGGTTTCACTGAGCTTTACCCTTTAATTAAGGTTTCACATAACCTTGTTCTAATTTAGGATCATACATTGATCATGTATTAGGAATACTTTCATTACTAACCTCAATTTAGGGTTAATATTCGATAACCATCATATTGAGGGTTTCATGATCTCACTAACATGGATCATGCCCTAATTAGGTATTCATTCATATTGGAAGTCCATTACTTGATTTAACATTCATCTAAGAAGTCTTCTCTTTCATCTTTCTATAAGTTGATATCTGCATCACCCATGATTAGGCTAGGTTGATTCAATATTAACATCATGGGTTATGTCATTACTTTTGCAATCATTAAGGCTTACCCCTTTCAAAGAGTACTAATTACTATATCCCATCAAGGGTACCTTTATTATAATCACCATTGATCACATCATGTCTCAATCAACTACTTACTTGATCCTTTAACCACTTTAAGTATCTATGAGGTTTAAGTTAATCAACCACTAAATCATCTTGATCACTAAGGCATCAAACGATCTAAACCTTTTTAGACCTCAAACGGTCTTGTACACTAAACCTCCAAATGGTCTTGGACTTCCCTTGAAACCGTTTGGTGTTGAAGACCAGTTGGTCTTGTTGACTTTTGAAACCGTTTGGTAAAGTGCACACTCAAGACCGTTTGCCCAAGATGGGTTGAATACCGTTTGGTCAAGTTTGACTTTGAAACCGCATGGACACAACCGATCTTGAAAACACATGAGACCAAATAGTTTGGGATCGTTTGGTACCAAATGGTCTGGAGACCGTTTGGTCCAAACCACCTCAAAACTGCAAGGACCAAAAAGTGTCTCAACCACTTCAATTGAATTAGGGTTTCCAATGTTGAACCCCTCAATTAGTCATGCACTTGTTAGCCACTCTCCAATTGAGTCAGTTAGGACAACCCTCAATTGATTTGACACTCAATTGACCCTCAATTGATCATCAATTGGGGATTGGATCAATTGGATTAGGGTTTGGAATCAATGACCCTTCAACATACTTCAATGTGAGTCTAATTGATTAGTCACCATTGAACCATCAATCAATTTGGTCATGACCTGACCCCAAACAGTCTTGGGATCATTTGGATGACCTCCAAATGGTCTTGAGACCGTTTTCTCAAGTCAACATCAAAAACTAATCCAACCAATTAAGGTTTGATACATTAAATTGATCATTAGGTCAACAATCAATTATACTTCAACTTGTTACCTTTAGATCTTCAACCACTTGACCATAGTCAACCCTAGACCTCCAAACGGTCTTGGGATCGTTTGGATATCCTCCAAATGGTCTTAAGACTGTTTGCCCATTAATTTATCAACACCAGGTCATTCATTTAGGGTTTGGATATTGGAATTTGGTCACCAAAATCAGCAATCGATTACTCATCAACTTGATATCATTGGACCCTCAATTGGTCAACTATGCTTAACCCTAGACCGAAACCATTTGGGTCACTCAACCCAAACTTCAACATAATTGAATTATTGAAAACAGTAATAGACCCGACTAGGGTTTAGGTGGTTGATGAGCCTTCAATTGGTGAACCACTTGGAATTAATTGATGATTTTTGGTAGGTAGTTAGTCCACATTATTCTCAACAGTCCTCCATATGGTCAATGCCTGGTCAATGCCTCCAAACAGTCTTGGACTGTTTGCTTCCATGCGTTCATGTGAAACCATTTGTATTCAAACGGTTTGAAACCGTTTGTTCCAAACAGTTTGGCAAACCATTTGGACAAAGGTTGGAGACTGTTTGCTAAAGTGAAAACTTGGATAAACATAGGAATTAACATCATCATCTTCTACCTCAAGAACAGGGGCTGTTCTTCACAGAATTGCTAGCAAGAAAACAAGAGTAACAAAGGAAGAAGAGTAACTAACGATTTTTAATGGAGATGAAGATGCATAAACAAAGCTCAAGGTTTAGAGTTATAAAACCCGCCTTTAGGTCTGATCCAGAGCTCCGAGCTCCGCAACTTTAATGGTGGTTTGAGCTCCAACAGTTGCCCAAGGCTCCTTCTTCACTTTTTGGATGGAGAAGATGGTTAGAAAGGAGTATCATATGAAGAAAATCAATAATCCAACCTTGCTTTAGGGTTTTTCCCCCAAGAATCCGAGGTAGAAGATGACCAAGACTTACCTACAAGTTGATCGTCCTCCCTCTGCTCTAGAGTTGTTCCTTGGTCAGCCAAAGCAAGAAGATAAGGAAAATAATTAAGGGAAATGATTCCTTGTTTTGTTGGAAAAGGTTCCTATATATATTTATGGGTCTTTTCAAAGCAAAAAGAAAAAGGATAATTATTTCCTTTTTATCTCCCAAAATATCCACCAAGGCTTGCTCCATCCTTGGACACGTTTCCACCTACTAAACTCATGAAAACTCCTCTATTATCCGAGGTTTAAATGAAAAGAACCCAAACATCTTAATAAGTTGTATATTAAAGAGCCATTTGCTAAAATCTTGATTATTTTAATATCAAGATTATCTTTCCTTTTCTCTAGTCACCCTTCTCTCTAGTCACCCTCGGTGGCTGCCGCTGGGGGGGAGGGGTGCTTCTTCGGCTCTTCCTCCCCCTGGCCTTCAACAAATGCGGTCGGTTGCTGTGTTGGGATGCATAGGGGCATTTCTCTGGAGTCGTGAGCTGGTCGGGATGGCTGGCGCCTAATCGGACGTCTGGGGTGATGGAGGTGTGATGCTCCGCGAGAGTCAGAATCTAGGCAAGAGTTGGTGAGTCGACCATGTCAAACTCTACTCCGTTCAGGTGTGACAGGTGGAGAGAGGTCGATCTCAGATGATCTGGGATTGTGTGCTTCTCTACCGCTCTAGGGTCGGGATGGGGTTACTCTATTCTTCGTAGGCGGAGTAAGGGGGTCCCCCATTCCCTCTCTTTCCTGTCCCTTCTTCCTGAGCTAGGCTCGGGCTTCATGCATAGCAACGGTGGCGATGAGACTTTAGCTTCTCTAGGCTGTCAACAACGCATCCTTCTTGGCGGCACGTGAAGTTGGCCTTGGGGCCCCCAGATGGCTGTTCGAGGACAGTTTGTGGCAAATTAGCTGGAGACGCTGGTCAGGTTCCCCCAATCGCCTTACAGTCTTGTGCTCTGACTCAGGGCGGAGGTGATCGGGCCCTTTCTCTCATCCACTCTATTGTTTAGTTGGCAGATGGCCTTTGGCCACATCATGGAGGTCTACATCGTGACACAACAAGCGGACAGGTGGTGGTGGATGCCTGCTAGGTGTCTGCTGCTCACCGGTGTCCACGACAGTGAAATCCATGCTTGCGGGAGCTCTGCTAGTTCACTGGAGTAAGGGTTCTCTACGTCTAGTTGATCCCAGGAGTTTCTCTGCAGGCGTGGCTGTCTGTTGCGGTGAGGGTGGCACCCTCAAGGTGTTCGACAAATGCTTCTCTGGGTATGCTCTTGATCTAGACTACAACAAGGTGCTGCTGGGGTCGCTCCCTGTGCCCCCCTTCCTTGCTGTGTGTAGGAACGCCCCTAGGGTGCTTTTGGTTGTTATTTCATTGTAGGACATCAATAGATTGGTGCCTGGTTCGGATGCTAGTTGAACCCCAAATTGTTGGCATAGGACCACACATTGTGGGTGCTTCCATTAGACAACTGGCACCGTGCCAAGAAGGAAGGGTTGTTTCGAACATCTTAGCCTTGCAGTTCTCTATTGATAGATCACGATGGGTCTGGCGATTTGGGAAGATCTGAAGCTAGTGATGCTGGTCCAGGCAGGGCTTCCTGGTGGTTGTTTGTTGCAATCTGTAGTTACTATTTGTGGGTGGGCTTATTGTATGTATCTACATGTTGTAATCAATCGCTCTCCTGGTAGGAATGTCTGGTTTTAGTCTTGTTAGTTTGATGTTCTTATTAGTTCCTGGTATCTTTAGGTCTAGTGTAATACCCCCTGCATGGGGTATAAGATCCTTAGTCGAGCTCTTTAGCTCCTGTTCATGTAAGGGGGTACTCAGTGCCCAAAGTTTTTGGATTATAGTAACACGCTTTTTGACTGACAAAAAAAGATTATCTTTCCTTTTTGATCATTCAAATGAGGCGCCCTTATCATTTTCTTTGCTTTATTAGATGTCAAGAAATATGAGAGATCCTCTAGAGGGTATATTTAACATGTTGAACCCTAGGTTTTGGGTAATTTGCATATTACATCAAAACTAAGTTTCAATACATAAGGATTGCTCTACAAGCTATATCTTGGTGCTCAAGCTTATGGAATCCATACCACCACATCATATTCATTATTATGATGTCTCAACATCAGAGGAACATCTTAATATGTGCAATTTGCAATTAAAACCTTCAACTTGGGTAATTTGCACTTTAGTCCAAAATAGGCAATCATTGCTTCAACATTGTTCAAACAGGACCAAAATTGAAACATAAGTTTCTCATGAGCCCTAAATACTTTTCCCAAGACAAGATTAAGCATCTACTCAACCTTATTAGGCAAAACATCTAGGGTCAATTCATAACCCAAGTCAGGGATGTTACAAATTATCCACCCCTTATAAGAATTTCGTCCTCGAAATCCCAAGAAAAGGAGGGACAGATTATTCATTAATCATGCCCTCAAGTCTCCACATATCATCTTACTATTATGGAGATACCATGGATCTATAATTCACACAAAGTTCTTTTCATTAATTCTACCTTATCACTATTTATGTATATGCATAGCTTAAACCCTTAACATATGATGTCCATATTATTGAAAGGAAGGAGCATAAAAGAACATCCTTCTAACATCACCCAAGAATATTTACCAAAAGAGAAACATACATATCTCTAACACAGATAATTCACTTAGAAGTCCTTTATTTGTTTGGAAAAGTTTACTGAGAAAGCTCACTAAGCAATTATTTAAGAAGGTTCACTAAGAAATTTGTCTTAGAAGAATTCACTAAGTAAGTTCACTAAGTATGTTCACTGAGTAATTTGTTTTGAAGATATTCACTGTGCAAATTCACTGAGTATGTTCACTAAGTATTTTATTTTGAAAACATTCACTGAGAAAATTCATTGAGAATGTTCACTAAGTATTTTATTTTGAAGATATTCACTAAGCAAATTCTCTGAGAATGTTCACTAAGTATTTTATTTTGAAAATATTCACTGAGAAAATTCACTGAGAATATTTACTAAGTATTTTATTTTGAAGATATTCACTGAGTAAATTCACTGAGAATGTTCACTAAGTATTTTATTTTGAAAATATTCACTGAGAAAATTCACTGAGAATGTTCACTAAGTATTTTATTTGGAAAATTTCACTTAGCTCTTCTTATTTAATTTCATTATACTCTCTAGATTGTTTCAGAATGACTACTTGATCAGAGTAATAAAAAAGATAAAAATCTAAGAGTTTCATACTTGCCTTATATACAATAATCATATACCTGACCAGGGTATATAAGTATTGAGATTAGGTAATATGCACTTTATTTACTATCATATTCCTCACTTTTCATATCATTATACACACATGATTTTTCCATTCTTGAATTTTCTTCAGGCATCATTTTTATATCTCATCTTTCATCACACAGATAAGGGAGATTATAAAACATTTTAAGGAACACTAAGTAAGATATAAGTTCTCCTTTCCCTTGTGTCCTTATAGGATTAAACAAAGGAATTCAAAAACAACTATTTTCACATCTTTAACACATAGAATCATGATATGAAGTATCAAAACAAAACTATTTCATCTGACCTTTCTAGGATGTCTGTCCACATCCTCTATTATTATTAGAAAATTTCCTCCTTTGTAAGCCTTGTTGATTCTGCCCCTGGGGTTGAGTCATCCTTGTATTCCCGCCTGGACAATCCTTTTCCAGATGTCCCAGTTGTCTACATTAATAACAGATCCTGGGTGCAAAATGTCTACGCGATCCAGTTACCGATGTTGATGCTATGTCGGATGCTCTACTTGGAATATTACTACGATCCCTATCCTTACTTGACACCCATTGTGTCTGGGTATGGAATCTTGATGTTGCCATCGATGCAAAAAATCTCAGCTTCTTAAAACTTTCAGACCTTTGTTCTTGAGGCAGGGTGCACACCTTCTCATCACTAGTCTGTCATTTCTCAGTTTCATACCTTTCTATCCTTCTTACCAACTCCACAAAGGTGGCAAACCTCTCCCTGTTTTCTAAGGCAGATATAGGAGTGGTTAGTTCAACGTTCAATCCCTTTTCAAAATGCCTAATTCTTTCATCATCACTAACTGCCATCTGTGGACAAAACCACAACAACTCCATGAACTTAGCTTCATATCCGCTAACGTTCATATGTCCTTGTTTGATCCTCTCAAATTGAGAGATCTTCTCATCTAGATACGTCTTAGGGAAGTATCTACTGATGAATTCTTGTCAGAATACCTCCCATCCTATTTCTTCACCTGGTCTCTTATCTTCCTCTATCATCCACCAATTACCAGCACTCCCTTTTAGGAGGTATACAACATGTCTAACCTTTTCAACTTCAGGAATATCAAGGATCCTGAAATCCTTTTCTAGCTCTGTGAACCACAGATCAGCATCTGCTGGGTCAGATGTACCAGTATAGTCTATGGCTCCCACCTGGCGAAGTCTCTCAAAAGTCTTGCCGGCTCCATAACCCTCATGATGGGCTGGTGCCCTAGGTGTAAGTGGTGGCATCCTGTCTGCTATATGTGCTATGGCTAATAGGAATTTCTCACATAAAGCATGGAGAGCTGGATTTTCTATCATAGCTGGGTCAATGTAGGGATGTTCAGGTACATTCCCCTCCTTATTCTAGTCTCTTGCACCTCCTCCTAGTGCAAAAGTGTTGCCCTCAGCAGCAAGCTCTTCATTTGGTCCAGACATCTTCAAGTTCTTCTTCTCCTATGTGAGCAGAAGATACTATCAGATAAACTGGAAAAAATTTAGAACAGACTCTACAACCTTAGTCCTATGTCTCTGTAGACTCAACGAACCTATAGCTCTGATACCACTTAATTGTGGCATACAACTCATAAAAACATAATTAACTAATGCGAAAGCATTCAATAAGCAGCGAATTACCAAAAATCACTAAAAATTAAAACCTTTTTATCAAAAGATCCATCAAGTAAAAACTTTCTCACATAGAACAAAAGTAACACATTTACATTCTATTTTTCAGAAGTACATAACTTGTATCATCTCTTTCTGTGAGTTACAAGTATCAACTGCCCTATTAGACTAAACAAAAGCAGTATGAAAATCTCGAGGCACTGAGCCAAAATCTCAAAAACACTAACTACTACTCCGAGGACCTGAGAGTACAGAGATGACACATAGAACTCTATCTACATCTATACAAGGCATAACAGCCAGGGTCTCCACCTGAGACTTCACTGCTGTCCCTACTGTTGCTGTTGTTGTCCTTCTTTTATTGGAGGATTCCTGTCTCCTCGTACGTGTCCACCTAAGAAAATGTAATTCCGATGGGGTGAGACAATTATAAATTGCCCCAACAAGACATATAACTCTTCGCCAGAAACATTATTATTGCAGCTATAACTTGAAAGAGCTACATGTCATTTATTCATTAAGGAATAAGAAGAACATGTATAACATTTATTCACTATAGAATCATTACCACAGTATTAACTCTCCTCAGGCTTAGATCAGATATCTAATGCCTGGGATTGTCCTTGGGGATTTCATGGCCTGTAGACATACTCTTTTCACAGAGTATTGGGTTCTTAATCCCTCAACTCATCAAGTACAATTTCCACTTCTTAACAAATTCATCATCATGATTATAGAACCTGAGTATTTGAACCCTTATCTCATAATGTAACACTTGTTACCACTTATTAGGTAACTTTATACTTTCGGGTCATCTGACCAAGGACATTATAATTTTTGCTACACAAGTATTGCACATAGATCACAAAGCTCATCTCACCTCTTATTACCCCTGAATAAGCAACAAGGTATATTATGGCTTATGAAGCTCATAAACAATCTAAGATAATTAGCACATCATGTGACACACATGATTCATTAATTGTAGGTTACCTTTCACTAAGCATCAAAGCATATGAAGACTTATAAGGCCTATAGAACATTTTCAATATACAGAACGTCATAGCTCATACTTGGCTATGCTCATCATCTCAACATATCTGCATGATTAGTAATCATGATTCAATTACATATCAGTACCATGCAACTAAGGGTTATCTTATTACATTCATAACCCATTAGTCTGTATTTGAGCTTCAAATAGGATACTCTGTGTTAGAACTTCACATAGCATCACTTTGTACTAGGGTTTCACATAGCATTACCCTATATTAGGGATTCACATAGCAAGGAATCAATATGAATAACATAAGTATTCAATCATACCTATTTATTCTCATCATTCATCATTGAATGTATTATCAACACAAAGTATGAGTTTCTCTCTCATCTTTATCAGAATATGATTGTATCATAGTCTATTGATTTGGATTAACCTTTTCATAAGGTATGTTAGCTTACATTAAATATGGTACATTACATCTTAATGTAACCATTGACATGACACATTTCATGTGTCATTCATCCAATCATCCTGGACTTATAACACATCAAGGTATACCAGTATTGGAGAGTTGGATGTGATATCTATCATATCTTGATGTATCACTTCCCTCAACGCCTTTATCTTACTTGAGTTTATACACTTAGCTTGTATTAGGGTATTCCTCATCCTAATACTTTATGCACTAGTTCATTACATTTATCATGTAAGGTATTGGTCATTAGTCACTCACTCAGATTATATAATCGTTTCCAATACTATGGACTCATCCTTAAGTTAGGAACTAACAAAACGGCCATGCTAGGTCACTTGCAAATCAACTCCAAGTCAAGCATAGAGCACCACGGCCGTGCAAGGGGAAGCCACCACGGTCATGCTAACTTGCACGATTGTGCTACATAAGATCACCACGACTGTTTGACACCAACACGGCTGCCATCATCCAACCGCTTTAGCTTTATTAAGATCAGTATTCTCCATATTTATAATTTGAGGATTCACATAGAATATTCCATACATTTATGGATTTCACATAGTAATACTCTTCAATATAGTTTCATATAATCATCCTTCTATATCAAGGATTCACCTAGTATTATGTGAAATTAAGATTTCACAACACATCACCCAGTGCTAGGTCTTCACATAGGATTAGTGGCACTACCCTATATTAGGGTTTCATGCACCTTACCCCATTTTAGGGATTAAGGTTTTCTATTCACATTCAAGTAAGGTTTCTCTTATCTCATACCCAAATTAGGGTTAGGATGTACAATTCCCATTAAATTAGGGTTTCTAGTGTTGTGACACTAAGTTAGGGTTACATCATCACCCTAGATTATGGTTTCACTGAGCTTTACCCTTTAATTAAGGTTTCACATAACCTTGTTCTAATTTAGGATCATACATTGATCATGTATTAGGAATACTTTCATTACTATCCTCAATTTAGGGTTAATATTCGATAACCATCATATTGAGGGTTTCATGATCTCACTAACATGGATCATACCCTAATTAGGTATTCATTCATATTGGGAGTCCATTACTTGATTTAACATTCATCTAAGAAGTATTCTCTTTCATATTTCTATAAGTTGATATCTACATCACCCATGATTAGGCTAGGTTGATTCAATATTGACATCATGGGTTATGTCATTACTTTTGCAATCATTAAGGCTTGCCCCTTTCAAAGAGTACTAATTACTCTATCCCATCAAGGGTACCTTTATTATAATCACCATTGATCACATCATGTCTCAATCAACTACTTACTTGATCCTTTAACCACTTTAAGTATCTATGAGGTTTAAGTTAATCAACCACTAAATCATCTTGATCACTCAGGCATCAAACGATCTTAACCTTTTTAGACCTCAAACGGTCTTGTACACTAAACCTCCAAATGGTCTTGGACTGCCCTTGAAACCATTCGGACCGTTTGGTCTTGTTGACTTTTGAAACCATTTGGTATAGTGCACACTCAATACCATTTGACCAAGATGGGTTGAAGACCGTTTGGTCAAGTTTGACTTTGAAACCGCATGGACACAACCAATCTTGAAAATGTATGAGACCAAACAGTTTGGGATCGTTTGGTCCCAAACGGTCTTGAGACCGTTTGGTCCCAAATGGTCTGGAGACCGTTTGGACTCAAACGGTCTTGAGACCATTTGGACCCAAACGGTCTCGTTTGGTCCAAACCACCTCAAAACTGCAAGGACCAATAAGTGTCTCAACCACTTCAATTGAATTATGGTTTCTAATGTTGAACCCCTCAATTAGTCATGCACTTGTTAGCCACTCTCCAATTGAGTCAATTAGGTCAACCCTCAACTGATTTTACACTCAATTGGCCCTCAATTGATCATCAATTGGGGCTTGGATCAATTGGATTAGGGTTTGGAATTGATGACCCTTCAACATACTTCAATGTGAGTCTAATTGATTTGTCACCATTGAACCATCAATGAATTTGGTCATGACCTGACCCCAAACGGTCTTGGGATCATTTGGATGACCTCTAAACGGTCTTGAGATCATTTTCTCAAGTCAACATCAAAAACTAACCCAACCAATTAAGGTTTGATACATTAAATTGATCATTACGTCAACAATCAATTATACTTCAACTTGTTACCTTTAGATCTTCAACCACTTGACCATAGTCAACCCTAGACCTCCAAACGGTCTTGGGTGACCCCCAAACAGTCTTGGGATCGTTTGGATATCCTCCAAACGGTCTTAAGACCGTTTTCCCATTAATTTATCAAAACCAAATCATTCATTTAGGGTTTGGATATTGGAATTTGGTCACTAAAATCAGCAATCGATTACTCATCAACTTGATATCATTCGACCCTCAATTGGTCAACTATGCTTAACCATAGACCTCCAAACGGTCTTCGGTGATCACCAAACGGTCTTGAGATCGTTTGGGTGATTTCCAAATGGTTTTGAAACCATTTGGGTCACTCAACCCAAACTTCAACATAATTGAATTATTGAAATCAACAATAGACCCGATATAGGGTTTAGGTGGTTGATGAGCCTTCAATTGGTGAACCACTTGGAATTGATTGATGATTTTTGGTAGGTAATTAGTCCACATTATTCTCAAAAGTCCTCCAAATGGTCAACGCCTCCAAATGGTCTTGGACCATTTTCTTCCATGCGTTCATGTGAAACCATTTGTATTCAAACGGTTTGAAACCGTTTGCTCCAAATGGTTTGGCAAACCATTTGGACAAAGGTTGGAGACCGTTTTCTAAAGTGAAAACTTGGATAAACATAGGAATTAATGTCATCATATTCTACCTCAAGAATAGGGGATGTTCTTCACGGAATTTCTAGTAAGAACACAAGAGTAATAAAGGAAGAAGAGTAATTAACGATTTTTCATGGAGATGAAGATGCAAAAACAAAGCTCAAGGTTTAAAGTTATAAAACTCTCCTTTAGGTCTGATCCATAGCTCCTAGCTCCGCAACTTTAATGGTGGTTTGAGCTCCAGCAGTTTTCCAAGGCTCCTTCTTCACTTTTTGGATGGAGAAGATGGCTAGAAAGGAGAATCGTGTGAAGAAAATCAATAATCCAACCTTGCTTTAGGGTTCCCCCCCAAGAATCTGAGGTAGAAGATGACCAAGACTTACCTACAGGTTGATTGTCCTCCCTATGCTCCAGAGTTCTTCCTTGGTCGGCCAAATCAAGAAGATAAGGAAAAGAATTAAGGGAAACGATCCCTTATTTTGTTGGAAAAGGTTCCTATGTATATTTATGGGTCTTTTCAAAGAAAAAAGAAAAAGGATAGTTATTTCCTTTTTATCTCCCAAAATATCCACCAAGGCTTGCTACATAATTGGACACGTTCCACCTACTAAACTCATGCAAACTCCTCTATTATCCGAGGTTTAAATGAAAAGAACCCAAACATCTTAATAAGTTGTATATTAAAGAGCCATTTGCTAAAATCTTGATTATTTTAATATCAAGATTATCTTTCCTTTTTGATCATTCAAATGAGGCACCCTTATCATTTTATTTGCTCTATTAGATGCCAAGAAATATGAGAGATCCTCTAGAGGGTATATTTAACATGTTGAACCCTAGGTTTTGGGTAATTTGCATATTACATCAAAACTAAGTTTCAATACACAAGGATTGCTCTACAAGCTATATCTTGGTGCTCAAGCTTGTGGAATCCATACCACCAAATCATATTCATTCTTATGATGTCTCAACATCAAAGGAACATCTTAATATGTGCAATTTGCAATTAAACCATTCAACTTGGGTAATTTGCACTTTAGTCCAAAATAGGAAATCATTGCTTCAACATTGTTCAAACATGACCAAAATTGAAACATAAGTTTCTCATGAGCCCTAAATACTTTTCCCAAGACAAGATTAAGCATCTACTCAACCTTATTCGGCAAAAAATCTAGGGTTAATTCATAACCCAGGTCAGGGATGTTACAAAGAGTATAAAAAAGGAGAGAGAAAATCGAGGTTGTCACATCCTTCCCTCCTTACAATAAATTTTATCCTCGAAATTCATCCAAGATCATAATTAAGAGTCTAAGTCAAACTCCATCGAGTCTAGGTATCCAACCATGGTTGTCAAGGCATTTTCTCCAATGGGAAGCACACTTAGGTTATCATCATTGAGGGTGTACTCATATCAATTATATACATATTACTAGGTGTTTTATCATGTTACGATATCATCACTAGCATTAGGGTTCCATATCCCCTATTGTTATCACTTAGGGTTTTGTTCATGTATTCACGTTGGCTCAAGGTGTGTTGTCAAAAACTATATTATCATTTTCTCTAACATGTCCATAATCATGACTTCCCAATGATATTATCATTGACCATGTATATTTCATCATTATATTAGATTTCATGCATTTTTTAGTCTTCCCCAAAACTTCTACCAACAATCTCCAATTATTTTCATCATTTCTCATCTTGGATCTTAAATTAAGAAATTTATTCATCACACTTATTCTAGTTGTGACCCCATGAGCATTATCATATCGAGCTAATCATTTTTCATTTTGGTATGAGATTAGGCATATTATCCTTGATTATTCAAGTCAAGATCTCTAGGCATCATCATATCAAGTTCATCATTCAAATCTACATATTTCATGTATGGTGTGATTTCATATTAGGTCTAGATTACGAGATTACCATACATGTATCAAGTTTTCAGCTTAAGTGAGATTATTTCATGTATCAGTCATTATATGAGGGATAAAATTATCATCAATATAGAGGTTTCATAATTATCTCACTCGTATCTAGAAAGAACTTCCCAAGCTCAAACCACTCAAGCTAAGAACTATCTATGTCAAGGAAAAACATGCTAACCACCAACACCTACCCATACCAAACTTTTACCCAACATACCAAATGGGAGAAACCAGTATATTTCTTAACATCAAACCAGTAACGTGAGTATGAGACTCATCATGGAGACAACATGTCATGTACATCATATAAGGGTCTTGGGACATCTCCCTGGCCTATATACCAAACATCATATTCAAATGCCTCCATCTCTAGGGTTATATCTTTCCATAGGAAATCTAGGATTCATCATTTTTAAGGGTACCACAAGCTAGGTGAATTGACTCAATACTAAGAATTATTCTAGTAAGGGACTCATCATCATGTATTTCATCATGAATATTTTTCAACATTTCACATATTTTGGAGTTTAGATATTCTATCCTTCTCCCGTGGTGGGTAGACTCATAACAAGAGGTCACCCTTTTTGTATGTCCCATGCTAGAGGTCCTCCTTTGTAAATAGATTGAGACATGTATTGGTTTCAAACCACATATCTCATATCGTATATCACCACGTATAAAACTAGGCACAAGAAAGCATGCCAACCCACTAGCTATGTTTAACACATTAACCATGTCGTCTGTACCATACCTGGTGCTAGATCTAGATGGGGTTGCATTTTCAAACTCTTCTCATATCATCAAACATAACTTGAATCACCTTGAAACATCTCATAACATCACATTAACATCATCGTCATCATTCATCATCATCTTCATCATCATTATAATCATCATCATAGGTCATATGGTCTACTACTATCCTAACCTTTATCATGGCTCTAGACAACTCTAGATACTATAACTATCAACTAAGCACTCTCATCTAGACTTTATGTTACATCTATTTCTCTTAGGTTACATGGACACTCACTATCTTTCTAAGTGTGGTAACATTTTCATATGTACATATATACTAGTACTTGAAATAGGTTTTCTTCAATGTTTAAATAGGAAATGAAAGCCACCATACTCCATTTGAATAAAAGTAAAACCAAAATGAGTTACCACACTCATTAGGTAGTCTAGTACCATGAAACCTAGAGAACTAGAAAGATCATGGTGCGCACCTATTTAGATACCCTAAGCACATGTCGCAAGCATATGTCTAGGGTTAGGATAAGATCTTCCTTTTCTCACCCTCCTATACCTACAACCCATACTATAGGACAGAAGGAGGAGAAAAAAAAGGTTCTATGGGTTACACAAGTCTACACCTAGTTCTATAACATCTAGGTTCTAACCTGGAGGCTGAGTCAACTTAGTCCACAAAGGACAACTCATTAAGTTTGTAAGTTTGAGATGTAAGGTTATGTTTAGTTTGTGTTTCATTTGAGAAATGTTTGGTGTAGTTATTGTTGATGCTCAGATACCATCTGTCACGGAACCAAAATCTTAGTCCCATGAACCAAACAAACACCAAAGACAACATGCAAAATTGTGAAATTCTAAGCATACATGAACATATAACAAGACAAAAGCACCAATCATAATCTCAACATTCAATGAGATGTATTAAGCAACATTGTGTTTATCACAAGATTTCCATTAAATATTCAAGAATACAATTTTACAAGCCTTCTCAAGTATACTAGGTATCTTACAACAAGCACACCTGACATAGCTCACCAAACACATCAACTACTAGCTTTCTTTGAACCTAAAAACAAAATATGAGAAACGGGTCAACACATGAGGTGTTGAGTACAGGGATGAAATATACACATATACATAAGTTTTGCATAATTTGAAAAGAGAATACAGTAGTAAATGAGTAATAATAAACATGTTAACTATTTAGAAAAATGAGAACCCATGTTTTATGTCATTTCATTCCAGTTATACCATCATTTCATGCATTCATCAATATCATGTATTCGTAAGGCATTTTATGGACATCTTCTCCCAGGAAGAGTCTATGAGGGTGCTCAAGATTATCTAGCCCTTTTATCAACAGTCCGCCCTATCTTGATAACTCAAGGACAACACCATTTTCATGCCCTTACCCCAAAACTTAAAGCAGGTGCATGAGGTTTGTTAATGATGCCCCATCCCCCATATTTGATAGGTGTTGTTATTGTATCCCAATTGTCCAAGTAGATATGTCAATGGAGGGCATTTAGTGTATAGTTGTTCTAGAGAAAATTTCTTTTGATTTTTTCAATCATGTTGTGGGTTTTTGTGGATAGAGGGATGCAACTAAGGAAATGAGTTGTGATGGTTGTTATAACGTTTTTGATGAGAGTGACTGTGCCTGCTAGATTAAGGAAAATGTTTGTCCAAGAGTTTAGCTTGTTTCGGATTTTGTCAATGATGGGGCTCCAAATTGAATGGGTTATTGGCTGTAGCATAATAGGTAGCCCAAGGTAGTTGAAGGTAAAACTTTCTATTTTGCATTTGAGAAGAACTTTATATATGTGCAAGATGTTTTGATGTGTGTTAGCACCAATGATAGATGATTTGTTGAGATTTATTATGAGCCTCGAGATGTATGAGAAGATCTCTATAATGTGAATGGTATTGATGATGATAGTGTCATCAGGATTGACTAGGATGATGGTGTCATCTGCAAATTGAATGATGTTTTCTTGACATTCATGTGGTGAGACTATGAGGCCATGAGAGGTGGCAAGTTTAATCATGTTTGTGAACACTGTGCTATGTATAAGATAGGTTTATGCTTATATTATCTATAATGTGACATATATATCTCTTCATATTTGGATGTTTTTCAGAGAATATAGTGCCATATTCGATATCCGATTCGAAAGTATCCAAATATTATTTTTAGTATCTGAATCTGACTCGACGAATGTCGAATATGATTTTTTTCTTGATTTTTGAACCTGAATCTGAATTGAATATGTGATTTTCGAATATCCATTTACAGGTCTAGATGGAGCTATCCATCTCTGATACATTTTTTTGTTTATACTTCTTTTAAAGCTCCTTACCTTGGAAATATGGATCATTCATAATCTATGGTTGATAAATAATTTATCGACCATGTA
The DNA here is from genome assembly GCA_963693085.1 of Alisma plantago-aquatica. Classification (NCBI taxonomy): domain Eukaryota; kingdom Viridiplantae; phylum Streptophyta; class Magnoliopsida; order Alismatales; family Alismataceae; genus Alisma; species Alisma plantago-aquatica. Next base: position 1,353,088,577 of record OY856411.1, read on the forward strand.
TATTCAAGAGTAGAGACTTAAAAGTGAAGGCATTCCTAATACACACCTGAGTACCCAGGATAAGCTTGACTGCAAGGGTAAAAGAAAAATGAAGGGAAGTGCTCCTATTATAGGTGAGGAGTCTAGGACAATTGAGGACAATGTCAAAGGAAGCAAGGCTAACATGAAATAGTTTTTATTCTATCAGGAAGGACATGATAAAAAGAGTGCTTCAAATATAAAAGTGGTCAAAAAAGAAAGGTATGGCATCTCTTATTTTTAATGAATGTCATCTTTTACATGTTTAATTATATAATTGGTGGCTTGACCACTACTAAAATTTGGTCTATTATTCAATACTATATATGATGAATCAAAAATTGTTAATACTAAAATCAATATGTGAGGACTCACCCCCACAAATATGAGACTAAATCTATCACTTGTATTTTTAACATAAGTGCACATTTGTTAAGGACACAATTCCTCATTACAAAATGATGCACTCATCATTTTATGAAATATACCTTGTAGAAATATCCCACCATACGATAATCATTTGCCTCCATATTTCCCTCCATGCCCATAAATTATTTTTCCTAGATGATGTCTAATTAAAAAAATAGAACCTTGATTATCACTCGTGCGCTCTTGTACATTTTCATCACAATTTCCACCTCTCCTCCCTACCCCTCTCATAATAGTTCATCTACACTTATTATGTTGTTGCACCAAGGTTTCTAGTCATTTTTTGTCATCGTTGAAGGTTCATGGGCCTCACCTTCAACCTCAGATAGATCCTCTAGGATAACTTTCGAGTGGGATAGGAATAGTAGAGGAGGACAAAACATACCATACTATATTTTTTATCTTTGATCCTGCCTCACACTGACTTCTCTCACAACTATGGATGAATATTCCATGCTTTTGATTCTCTTCTTTTATGTGTTCCTCTAGAATATTGTTGAGGTTTTGGACGGAAATAAATTTTGTGTTTGATATGAGTCTATTATTGAGGGCCATTGCCTCAAATGGACCTACCTTTATTGATGAAAGAATCTAGAGATACAAGGTATAACTAGTATAGACACACAAATGATTGATATTGTAAATGATAGCCACAAGGGATACAAAATAAGTAAATGTTGGTTTTAGATGATATCAAAAAAGGTTGCAGACAAATAGATATGTTTAATATGTATTAGCTCAGTTCATTTGTTAAACTTAGATGCATTATCAGTTGGCTCTCTTTCTTTGAATTTCAAAAATGCATACAACTTGATGTAAATAGATGAAAACAAAGAGAGGGTGGATTAGGAGACCAACCTATGATAAGATAAGAAGCTAAGAATTGCAAGCATGTTAACTAATTTAAACTACACAATACAGAAGCAAGGATAAGGAACAATATTTCCCTCCTTGAGTGTTTAACAATCATCGAGCACCACATATACATTTTGAAAACAAAATGATGCCTTGAGATCCATAAATCTCATATCTAATATCAAGATACAATGACATCTGCTCTCTAAACATTTCAACAAAAATGGAGACAAGGTTTAGGTTATATGGAACTTTAGCGTCTAGAAAACTCATAGGAACCAAAGTATATGACCTTATCATTAACAACCATATCAAGGTCTACGAGCCACACCTTCTAGTGATAAATTGTATGGTCAAACTAAATAAATTAATTTAGCAAGAAACAATGTGGAAGCAAGAGGCACTAGCATTTTCATAAGTTGGTTTCTAGTGACAAATTTTCATTTAGTTATCCCCAAAGTCCAAGGAAAAGAGATTCACAACATTAAGTAGCTTCTAGTTATTCTGTGTTTTTGTTCTTGAATATGTCATTTATTTTCTAGAAATAAATAGGAGCCATAGTTGTTGGTATTATCTAAGTTTCCCTTCATGTTCTGGTTTTACTAAATGTTATGATTTAGTTTACTTGCATATAAATGTCCTATAATATTTTTGGCATGATTTTTCTTTAGATATATTTGTCTTGGTTTCCCTAGTAGCTTGTTGATGCTAGAAGACACTAAATTTTCTTGCATTTTGGTTCCCCAATCTATTTTTGTTTGTGGCTAAGTGGTAAAATTTGAGGATATTCTATTAGAATTATTGGAATTTGAACCGAATTTGTAGCATCAACAGATCTTGGTCTTTGTCACTGCTTATATGTCTTGTGTGTCTCAATCTGTAGACCAATCATAACCTTTAATTAATATATTTTTGATTTTTTTTCTGACTAGTCTACCAAAAGGGTTAGTATTATTCTTGATGTTTTATGGTTTTAGTGAGAGGATGAGAATCAAGCTTATTCTGAAAGATCGAAGGCCTTAATACTATATATGATGTCTGCTATTATGCTTTATTATATTCCTTCATGATGTGCTCTCAGACGTACTTCATGTAGGTTTGGGATGACTATTTTTCTAGATCCCAAGTTCTTTCCTTTTTGTTCTTTGGAAAATGTGAAGTTGACCTGCATGAGGTTTACTTCTTGGTGCATATTCCACTATGTGGATGCGTCTAAATGTTTTATCTTTTGGTATTCAAGTATCTGTTTGAAGGTTGCTTACGCAATTGAAGATGATGAAGATTTACCCTGACTTCCTATCACAGTGAGCATTTTTATGCTTACTTAGATGATTATCTCTCTCACATTTTCTTCATTCTTCGTAATTGTTCAAGTGACACTAAGGTAGAGGTAGGGGGTCTTGAGCTTGGTACTCCATCCTAGACTTGATCTCTTTTACGTTGAGATGAGTTCTTCTTATTTTTGGTTTAGTAGTGACCTTGGCAAGATCCTAGGTTTACAAAAGAGTACATCTTCTTACCTTAATTGTGGTTAGGTTGGGAATCCTAGGTTGGCACTTTAACATACCTAAACCTAGCATCATAACTCTAGAAATCCTATTTACATGATTATGATATCATAATCTTTGGTTCTTTCGATTTGACTAAACAAGGATAAAGTTACACCTTGATCTACAATGTTAATGTGAATAGCGTGAATAACTCAATGATAAGCCATAACACATATATGCCTAATAATTATAACATATAAAGTGGAATATTAATATAATAACATGTATATGTGCTAACATGCGAGTAAGTTCATGAAATATGTCACATATGCTTTCCTTGGTATTCATATAATGGCTAAATAAAAAGTATAATGTACTTAAAACATGTAGTATAGTAACAATTGGAATTTTCATGTGCAAACATAAAAGTAAAAGAGGATTTGATGGACTACATATGTTAAATAACTAAAATATGGAATATTTTGTATAATATCCAAAGATAATTGTTTTGGTAGTAGTGTGAAGATAATGTGAGTCTAAATAAGAAATAATGAATGGTAATGATATAGTGTTATACTAATATAATGGTGTTGAGCCTAAAATTGTAATTGTGTTACAACTCCTAAAAGGAAATTCCAAAACCAAAATATAATGGTAAAATCATTTTTCCTGGGTCCCAATTAGCTTGGTTGCAAACTTTCACATTATTTGAGTAATAATAATTATCCTAATTTACCCGACCAGTGTAGCGTAGATGGTTCGGCCCGACTGTCCTCCCCGGGGGACCCAGGTTTGAAACCTCATGTTGCACATTGTATTTACCAACCCTTGGGTCATCTGGGCTCTGGAACCTGTTTGAGGGAGGGGGGGAGACTAAGTCTCCTTCTAACTAAAAAAAAACTATCCAAATTTCATTTAGAAAAGAAAATTTGAGTTTTGATCCAAAATATTAAATATTATGTTCAGTGACTTAAAAAGTAGAAATAAATCTCAAATTCGATTTACACATACCAAAATTGGTCTGTGTGTGAATATTCATATTAATTTTCACAATTGTATATATCCTAGTCTTACTTAGGAGGGAGAATGTAAAAATATTAGACTAATTATTAGAAAAAGAATATAATATATTAAATCAAAAGTATAAATGAACCTGTATTATTTATGTGTATATAATTTAGGTGAATTTGTAATATGACAAATTGTGGTATAACATAGAGGAAAATGATGTTGTACATGCTTGTTAAATCTATGAGAAATTTTTCATGGTGGACAATTTTAAAAATGTATTTAATTTTCAAAATACAATGTAAACAAGATAATTGCAACAATGTGGAATATGTGAGATATTTTAATGAATTAGAACAAATTTTAAATAATGAATTTTCTCTACTCAATGCTTGAAAGAAATAAATAAATGAAAATAGTCACGTTAACATTTCATATAGGAAACACATATTTTAACTCGATTATATGTTTCTTTCGAAAAAATAAACATTGCCAAATTTATATCATTAATTACTTAACCATATAAGAAATAATAATAATATTAACTAAATAAGTTCCTTAGTAAGCCCCCCTCACATCCTAAAATTGTTAACAACAAGGAAAAGTAAGAAAATGGTTCAATAAATAATGTTTACACCCTTTTGATTTGAAATTCATGTGTCTATAATAATTAGTTTTGGATAAATAAATTTATATCACCTATATCCTCTATAAATATTAAATAAAATATATTATCAATAAGTATGGTTGCCTCAAATTTATAATTTTGGATTTAACTTGATATAGATGTCATTTATTAAAACAATTTTGTTATACATGTCTTCGATGACTCTTTCATGATAAGAAAAACATTGTGAGAAAGTCATTTTGTAATGGAATGAATAAGTGTATATAAGATCTTGATAAATGGAATATAGAGAAGGAATTCAATAAGTATATCCTTCACAATTTTACATTAAATTGTTATACACAATTACATTGAGTAAATCATTACACAATGAGATATTTAGTAGTCTCTTTATTATAAATGTAGTGGTCAATATTTCTACAACCAAGTTGTTAAAACAAGGGGGGGAATAAAATTTAGACATATATAAATATAAGGGAAATGTTTTTTCTTTTATTTTATTCATTCCTATCATTTGTTAAAGAATGTTTAACTCTTCTCCTTTTACAATTTATGTTACATATGGTCCCTAGTAAAAAAGTTGATAAGTTTCTTGCTTCCCAAGCCTTATAATTCTATATATAGACCCCTCTCCATGGAATTCACACACATAGGAATCACTTGACCAATATTACATGACTTTTAGCCTCCTCCCTTATCCTCCTATTCAATTTCTTAGAGGATCCATCCAATCTTTTAATCTCATGAAGCAATTCATGGTAGTCTTTTCTCAACTGCTAATATTTCAAACCTTGGAACCCTAGTTTAGATTTTAGATTTGTATTTTGATAAGTTGACCCACATCTAGAGGTATGTTGCATTCTATTATTCATATATGTTGCTTCCCCTATGAGTTATATAGAGCGATTGATCTGATATTTCTCTCCTTTTGATAATTTGATTTGTGAGAGTGTTTCTTGAGATATACTCAATTGATGAATATTCTTTTTGGACTCTTATTCATACCTTTTTCATTTGTTCCATGTGGAAATCCTGACTTGATAACCTAACCTTCTTATCCTAGTCTTTATGATCTTATATTGCACCTTATTTGTGGACATGATTGGATATTTGTTTTTGCATCCCCTGACTCCATTCATATCATTTGGATGATCCCATCCCTTTGTTGAGAATGACAATACTATATCTTGCATTTCCTACATGCATGGGGTGATTTACTATTCATAGATAGAAGTAGTGACACCATATAGGCATTGGGTTTTATTCCCCTGCCTTGTTTGATATTAGGGAACTATTTCTTATTCCCTTGCTAGACACTGTGTTTTATTCCCCTACCGCATATGGTATTAGGCATTAGGTTTTATTCCCCTACCATGTGCTGGTTTATTCCCCTAAAAAATCTATATTTGTATGACACATGGGTTTTTGTCCTTCTTCCCTTTGTTATGGACTATATGGGTTCCTACATAACTTTTTAGTATATGCTAGTCTACTTATTACTCACCATGCAATTGTTTATGTTTTTGATATTATTGATGTGACATTGTTAAGAAGGCAAGAAATCATTCATTGTTTATATTTCATGATGTTTCTCTTGATATCCACCTGAATTATACTTATCCTCTTCCATGGGAAACCTTATTATATTTGATGTCCTTTTTCCTTATGTTTCTCAGTTCTCTATTACATGCTTATACCAGATTTTATGCTGATAATTTCCATTTTTATCTTCTCTTGCAGGGTATGCTTCCAACCCCAGGAATATGAATATGAATATGAAGACTAGACTTCATGACATGGACATGTCTAGGTGGAGCTCTTGGGGAAATAAACTTGAGATAGCTGGATATCCCTCTACTTAGATCTTGATGTTGTAACTTTTATGTAAAGCCCATGTGGGAGATGATGATGTACTTTTGTAAAATTGAATATAGTCATGATTTATTATTCTACTAATATACTTTAGTCTTTTTGTATAACATCATTTAAGTAATGATAAAATACACCTAATCCAAAATACGTTTTTAGTGTGTTTAGATTAGGTGTATTTGTTTCTCAAATTAAGTAGGGAGTGGATCCCCTCTCAGGTTCCACTCCTTTACAAGATGGCATCAGAGCTAATAGTAGTCAGATTCTGGATATTTCAATTTAAATCCCTTAGGATTCCTATCATATACTTTAAATTCCTAACTTGAACCTTGTATAGTCACCCTCTAAATGAGACGTTTACCCTAGAATTGACCTATGCTATTGTGAGATGATGAAAGGTCTATTTAGAATCATATGAGGTATGTATAAGAATCATGAATAGTAAACCCTAATACGATGAGGATTTAGGTACTCCTACCCTACCATATAGGTTACAAGTGACATGTTTCTCTGGATGTTATGATCTAACTTTAGGGTGAAATTTGGAATGAGAATGCTATAGTAGTAGGATAAAGAGATCTTAACATGGAATTCGTTACTAGGCTTTCAAATTGATTTTTGGATGGCATGTTTGTTTATCATCACATAATTTCTTACTGTAAAAAAAATATTTCCATTATACAATTACATGTAAAAAGAATCTTTTTATGAATTTTGTCAATTTTTGTTGAGCCAATTCACATAAAGAGATGTATGAAGTATTGATAGGGAAACCCTACAATAACCCTAGGTTTTTGCATGAAGTGATGACTAGGAAGATATATATTGTGATAAAGGTTTATTTGACCTATCCTTTGTACCCTATGAATTTTTGTATGTTGATGTGAAACTTAGGGTTATTAGGTTAGTAACACAAGGACCTAAAATTCAACCATAGGTGAGTATGACTTGTTATTTGGATGCATGATGTATGAACAACATAAACACCCTAAGTACTCACGTCTAAATGGTATATACCCAACCCTAATATTTTAAAGATTTGTTTAGCTTGGATTATTATGTTAAGTCTTTTAAGGGGTGGAGAGGAGTGGTTAATAGAGTAACAATGGCTGGATTTTGAGGACAAAATCCTCTTTAAGGGGTGGAGTATTCTAACATACCCAAATCTAGCATCTTGACTCCAAAAATCCTATTACCATGATTAGGAGATAAGAATATTTGGTTCTTTATATTTGACCAAACAAGGATAAAGTTACACCTTGAGGTACATTGTTAATGTAATAACATGAATAACTCATTGATAACATGTGAAAGATATATGCCTAATCAATATAACATATAAAGTGACATATTAACTTAAGCACATGTATATGTGCTAACATCTGAGTGAGTTCATGAAATAAGTCACATATGCTTTCTTTGTCCATTAATATTCATATAATGCCTAAATAAAAAGTATAATGCACTTAAAACATGTATTTAGAATAATTGTTGGATTTTAATGTGCAAACATTAGTCTAAAAGAGGAGTTAATAAAATAAATATGTTAATTAAGTAAAATATAGAATTTCGTTCATAATAACCAATTACTCTTTTGGTAGTAATGTTGAGATAATGTGACTCTAAATAAGAAATAATGAATGGTAATGATATAATGTTATACTAATATAATTGTGTTGAGACTAAAACTATAATTGTATAAGAACTCCTAAAAGAAAATTCTAAAAGCCAAATATAATGGTCAAATGTGTTGGTATGTATGCCCAGAGAGTCGATCGTATGCTGAAGTTAATAGCATAACTGGTAAATGATTTGATTATTAAAAAATGGAAAGCTTCCAATTTATTATGTTTGATTCAATTATGAGATAATGATGTAACATTATAAATGTCTCGAGAATAATATTACTCAATGATGTATGTCTTCAAGTACATGACTTGGAAGAATGAGATCATACAGGTGTTAAGAGTACATATATAGATTCTTGTTTTGTCCTTGATCGGTTGTTATTATGGAATGTTGATAGAAAACAATAACACATAAGATCATAATGTGATCTGGTTGATGACAAAATCTTATTAGTCATGATATGGAATATCAAACCAGGAACACAAATACATGTTATAAAATAGTGTATCAGAGAGAGCCACTATGAGACCTATACATGGAAACCATTACCATTGTAGTCATAGTCTTCTCTCATAGTGATGATGGGGTTTGTGGCTCATGGATCTGAAACCACTACGCTCATCACATGCAGTTTAGTATGCTTTTACACATCAAACACAATCATAAAACATGGGTTGTTATAAAGGTGATGATTGAGTGATTATTATACATGGGGACTGACTGTGAGTGATAGATATGGGATTTGTCCCTCCTATGGGAGTATGATATCGAAGGCCATTTGAGTTAGCGAGACTAAGAAATACATGGCCATGTAAATATGAGTCAATATATGATATTGAGCTTACATATCTCATACAATCTGCTATAGTAAGAAACATAGATTGAATGTTGAAGAGGATGTCATATCCACGCCTCGAGTTCAATATGGATATCGGAGACGAGGAATTATACAAACATTGTAACAACATATAAAGATTGTAGGTTTTTGTTCTCCAACTTTCCATTTACTTGGGTAGCATTGATGTATGACTAGGCACCACTCATTACTTGTGATGTCCTAAGATATTATGTACATTCACTGCCAATGTAATATGGGATCTATAGGGTCACACACATAGGAACTCATCTATAAGAGGAGTTTGATCTTGAATAATGTTTGGATTGATTACTAAAGTTTTAGGTATTCAATTCACACAACAAATCATTGACAACATTTCCAATCGGGGCTCTCAAGTGTTGAGACGGACGTATGGAGTGCCAAATGGGAGTCTCAAGTGTTAATACGACCATCTGGTCTGTAAACATGGTTGGAATGAGATTGGTTGTCCAAATTAAGTGATGAACTGACCAGTTCAGTTTGGCCCGACTTGACTCACCAGACGGCCATCTGGGTGAGCGAGACAACCATCTCGCATGTGCGAGATCACTAGTTATGATGGATGAAGGTTCTAGATACTTTCCCAAATTCATTTGATTGCACAATTCTTGTGGTGCAATGGAATTAATGTTAGCATTAATTGGAAATGAATTGTCAATTTCATATGCAATTGGCAAACTATGAGATGATTGTGTCGTAGTATGAGACGACCCTCTTATAGTGTGAGATGAATGTCTTGCATGCTATCCAACCATATGGGTCATCATACAACGGTCTCGTGCTTTGCAAGTTGTGAAAATTTGAGATCTTTGGGTCCCTTCCACTCCCGCACAAATTGGGAACCCTAACCCAAAGTCCTCCTATAAAAGATGGGTATTGAAGGCTTCCTAAAGAACAACACAGACAATTGAGAATCATCTGCTCTAACAATTGTTGTCTTTTCTGGTTGTAGTAATCAAGAGAGCTTAAGAAAGTCCTACTTGACTAGGGAGGGATAGATATGGGAGAGAACAACTGAGGATCATTGTTGTGAGACAGTAGGTTGGTGACTAGTACACCAAAGGGAGGGACAACTCCATCCTATCCTTTCTAGTAGGATGACAAGAGTTATAGTTGGAATGTGTGGACTTCTCTAGAGGTGAGGTGGTCTTTGCCCTTTGTTAAGGAGGAGGATGTCAGCCAACATTCTGTGATGAGAGGTTGCTATAGACGACGACGTTCAAGTTTGCTCTCCCTAGAGGAGCAGTCAGACGAGTCCCATGCAACCAGGAGCTATACAGACACCGTCCAAGATAGAGTACACATTTCTTTGACAAGGATTGTCACTGTACTTACTTCAGGACCATGTATATCTTTCTAAAACCATCCTTTCCCTTGCATAGTTATTGATGCGATCTGTTGGTTAATGGAAAATATATCTATAAAGTTTCTATTTCCGCTGCCTATCTGATGTCGTATTTCCCAATAGTGGTATTAGATCCATGTCAATTAATTATGTTTTAGAATAATCTATATGATCATATTTTTGGTTTTACCGTGTTTTTTTATTGCATATGATGTGAATATTTAAACTGTATGATGTGCACGTCTAACTAATCACCACCTAAAAACTGAAATGAGTATATATATATATGATATATATATATATATATGATATATATATATATATATATATATATCGTGCCTCTATCTTATCTTCCCAATATAAAGTTAATTCTCTCCTACCTTTTCTCCCCTCAAATGTAACTCGATATTTCCCTATAATCATGTAATAGTAGGATAGTTTACTTTCCTATTATGATGATGAAGAAAGATGTTCTGACGATGCCATACGACCGTCCCAGATGAACTGAGATGACCGGCTGGAGGGTCTGAGCTGATTGGCTGGTGGGTCTGAGTCGACCGACTGGCGAGCCAATGAGGAGCCCAAAGTATCAGACAAACTGACCGTTTGGAGGAGCCAAATGATCAGCTACAGGATGACCAACTGGTTGTTTGGAGGAGTCAGACAATCGGCTAGAGGCAACCAACCGACCCACCAAGAGGTGAGCTGATTAATTTAAGGGTTGAACTGATCAACCTGAATTGGAAAGCATGAATCTTCATCAACAACAAGTTTTTGCATGTGATGTGGACCCTAGTTTGTGGTAATTTGTGTGGCTCCAAGGAATTACATTAGACTGGCCATAACCATCGCTTTTTCATTTATTGTGTGTTTTCATTGTGGGATATAGAATGTATATGATACATATTATATATGTGGTGATTGTTTAATTTATATGTATTATACAAACTCCCTCAATAAAATATTAATTGTAAGATTCTCATTAGCAACACACATGAAAAGCTTGATCAACCAAGCTTGGGCACCCAAGGGTGGTATGCCCTTTATCTCGTAGAAGTTTGATGGTAATAATGTGGGCCTGTCAAGCAAGGTGTATTATTATAGTGTTGGCTATTTGGTCAGGCTTAACTGGTGTTTCTTAGAGAGTCTAAGACCAGAAGCATGCAAATGATTATGGCAAGAAGTTGTGCATATCATCTATCCAAGAGTTGCATAATATGCAATTGGAAAAATGTTGCCTACCTTAATAATTGGTCATGAGGGCCAGCGTTGGTTGGGTATTGACTGAATTGTTTTTGGATCTTGACCCACTAGAAGATTATACGCTACAATCTTCTGAATTGATATTGAGGGATATCAATTTGAATATAAAGTGGGATTGATAGTTACTTAAATACCTAATTAATATTGATTTTCAAATCAAATAAAATAAAAAAATATTTTTTGAAAAATGAAAACTTGCTCTTGTAGAATTAAATGGAAAACACTCAATCATCACAATCAGACAAATTAAATAAGATTGATTTCCATAACTAGTTCAGGATCTTGAGAAGTGTTCTGCATGACCCTGAAACACCAATGCCAATATCCACTACATATTTGCATAAGACTCACGTCGATTCTTCTTTGAAGCATGTCAATGATGTTGTGAACATCGAGAACCTTATGTTGGGTTTCATGAACTATGAGTTGCATAAGCAGCATGATAAGCATGAAAGGTATAATGTCTCCAAGATGCTATTTAAGTGAAAACTGATAGAGGGAGATCTAGTAGAGCTTCATGTTCTCAATATGATTGGGCATATGGAGCATCTAGAGAAACTGGGGTTTCCTTTAGGTCAAGAGTTGGCCATGAATATGATTTTACAATCTTTTCCTAAATGATATAGCCGGTTTATCGAGTGTTATCACTTGAGTAACATGGTTGGACTGCTGTCAGAGTTGCTTGACATTTTGATAAGTGTCGAAGAACAAATGATAATGGATAAATCTGTGATGATGATTAGTGGAGTTGAGTCCAAGGACAAAGGAAAATCCAAGAAGCATTCTATCGATAAGCTAAAGTCTAAGACTTCTGCATTCAAAATGAGGAGAAGGATAAGGAAACCTAGGAAGATGAATCAAGGGATTGAGATTTCTACTTCTGATATATATGTTATTGAGATCAACTTCACTACTTATTCATCATGGGTACTTGATGCTGGATGTGGATCACACATTTGTTCAAATGTGAAGGATATGAAAAGAAGCAGACCTTTAGAGAAAGGCAATGTCAAACTACGTGTTGCAAATGGTGCAAGAGTTGCGGCCGGCGTAGTTGGAACCTATGAGTTATCTCTGCCTAGTGAGATAATAATAGAGTTAGAGAACTACTATTATGTGCCTGCCATTAATAGGAACATCACATCTGTATCTTGTTTGGACAAGAACATATTCAAATTTCATATAAACAATGGAAGATGTTCTATTAGTAAAGATGGGATCTTTTATGCAATGCCCCCAATGACTTATGGTATATACTTGATAGATCTAGATACAAGTGTATATACTGTAAATACCAAAAGACAAAAACTCAACAATTAAAACAAAACATATCTTTCGTGTTGTCATCTAGGGCACATAAATGAGAATTGCATATCTAGACTCCATAAAGATGGCTATCTGGACTCTTTTGATCTTGAATAAATAGAGACATGTAAATCTTGTTTGTTGGGAAAGATGACTATGACTTCCTTCATTGGAAACAATGAGAGGGTTAGTGATCTATTAGGATTCACACATATTGATATGTGTGGCCCTTTTAGAACAAATGCTAGAGGCAGGTATCAGTACTTCATTACTTTATTGATGCCTTCACTAGGTACAACTATGTTTACCTAATGAAACATAAATTAGAAGCTCTTGACAAGTTAGAGTTTATGAATGAAGTACATAACCAACTTGGAAAAAGTATTAAGGCACTTCATTTATATCGAGGTAGAGAATAATTACGCTAAGAGTTTGAGGACCTTCTTACCTGTGGGGTTATATCCCAGTGGACTCCACCTGGAACACCTTAGCATAATGGTGTATCAGAAAGAAGGAATCACACATTGCTAGATACGGTGCAATCAATGTTGAGTTTGGCTGAACTTTTGACTACCTTATGGGTTTATGCTCTTGAAACCTCCACTTATACACTAAATCGAGTGCCATCTAAATTGGTTCAAAAGATACAATTTGAGATATGGTATGGAAGCATCCCAATGTGTCTTTTATGAAGATTTGGGGATGTGAAGCTTATGTTAGAAAAATGTTTTCTAAAAAGTTGGGCCCTAAGTCTGATAAATGTTAATTTGTTGGATATCCTAAGACAACCGAAGGATATTACTTTTATTCTCAATCTGACAACAAAGTCTTTGTTTCCAGAGAGGCGGTATTCACAGAGAAGGAATTTATTTCCAAAGAATTAGTGGGAGAAAAGTGGAACTCAAAGAGGTTTGAGACCAACAAGAAAATAGTGAACCAATAGATGTACAAGAGGAACAAAGAGACTCACAAATCATTATTGAATCTCAAATTCCTCAAGTAAGACAAGAACCTCGTAGATCTAATAGGATATGCCTTGAACCTGGGATATATGGATATCTTGTGACTCAGGAAGGCAGTGAATTTGTCATAGATGATGATCCAATTACCTATAAAGATGAAATTGAGGGACCAGAGTATGAGAAATGGCTTTAGGCCATAAGATCGGAGATGGATTCCATGTATACCAACAAAGTATGGACTTCGGTGGATCCACCTAAAGGGGTAAAACCCATAGGGTGCAGATGGGTCTTTAGGAAGAAGGTCGACATGGATGGTAATTTACAAACCTATAAGGGTAGATTGGTTGCAAAGGGTTTCAAACAAGTTCAAGGCATTGACTATGATAAAACGTTTTCTCTAGTGGCCATGGTTAAGTCTGTAAAGATCATGCTTGCAATTACATCTTATCATGACTATGAGATTTGGCATATGGATGTCAAAACCACATTCCTTAATAGGAATATTCTTGAGGATGTGTATATGACACAACCTGAGGGTTTTTGCAATTCAAAGGATGCAAATAAAGTATGTAAGCTATAAGGTCAATCTATGGATTAAATCATGCATCTCGAAGGTGGAATCTTCATATTAACGAAATAGTCAAAGAGTTTGTCTTTATTCAAAATGAAGATGAACCTTGTGTGTTTTTATAACCCCAATTTTGGGCTCAATTGGTGAGAAATGTAATTTCTCTTATTAAAGCTAATTGAACAAATAATGATATGATTTGTTTTGAATAAATAGATTCATTTCACAATAGCCTTGATTGGTTGCTTTGTGGGCTTTATTGGCTATTGGGCTCAATAAAAATGAATTTCCATCGATTAAAGAATAATTAAGAATATGAGAAAAGAAATATGTGGAAATCTCTAGAAGGCAAATCCAAAGAGGATTTCGTGCCTTTTGGGTTCCTTGGTTACCAAGGAGTCCAAGGTTGCAAAAAAGAAAACAATGAGGAAAGAAAAGATTAATTAAATATTTCTTTTTGAAGAAAGAAATTGATAATAATGGAAACATGTTGAAAATAAGAGGAAAAAGGTATAATTGAATGATCCTTTGTGGAATTTCGTGTTCCAAGAATTCCTAATGATAAAAGGAATACCAATGAGGAAAATAAAAGAGAAATAAAGGGAAATCCTTAAAAAGGAATTATTTTAATAACGAATAAGCAAGATAATGGGAATAATATGTATTGATGCATTTAAGGATAATGAGTATTTCTTTAAATAGGAATTTCGAATTCTTAAAGTTTCTCAGGTGCCAAGGAGCCCCAATAAGGGAGAAGAAAGAGAAAATACATAATTACAAAATAAAGAAACAATGGGAATACGTGGTCCATCAATTATGTAATTTTGATAAAAGGAAGTATTTTTCCTAAAAGATATATATATATATATATATATATATATATATATATATATATATATATATATATATACTTGTGGCCAATGGTTTAAAAAGAAAGAACAAAGAGAATAAGAGGGATGATGAAATCCCAATATCCAAAGAAGAGGGATTAATTAAAGAAAGAGAGAGAGAGAGAGTTAGCTTTTCAATGAAGGAATCCCTTTCCTTTTAGGAAAAGTGTTGTTTCCCTTGTGGGCAAACGTTCATGGGCCTGCGTGCCTCCCTATGAGAAGAGGGAGAACCTCTGGGTCGAGTTCCAGAGCAATGCCACGAAATTCTCTCTTTCTCATCTTGTTTCTTGCACGTAAAACCCTAACTATGGGAGGTAGGGAGACCCGGAGCAAGGTAAAGCTTTGGATGGGAGTTTGTTGGAGGCATGACGATCCCAGGTCTCTAGGAAAGAAGCCCGACTACCGTCCCTGAAGCCTAGCACCTGGGCGACGTCATAGGATGGCTGCAGGTCAGCCATGGCGGTGGACCTGCTGGGGGCGTCTCTGGCCGACCAGCTGCATATCGTGAGCACCATCAGGTGCGTGAGGGGTAGGGCGAGTGAGGCGGAAGCGGGCGCACCATCCCTGGCACCCTGGAGCCCAAGGATGGAGAAGAAAACCTTCCCCGAGCCTGCTGTAGTGCTGACCCTAAGTTGCAGGCCGCCCGCCTGAGCCGACCACCTTGGCCGTGAACAAAGGCCTCCTATGGGTGCGCGAGGGCTGGGCGGAGGTAGTGGGACCATCGCCAGAGGTCGGCGAGGTGTAGAGAAGGAAGGGGAGGCGTTGTACCTCGCGGCTAGGGCAACAGAGTCGGCGGGCGCAAGGTTGAAGAAGCATGTTCACACGTTGGACGGTTTTACCCTCGACCTTACAGAAGACGGACCTCTTAAGTGGAGGATAAAATAGACATTTGGTTATAATCTGAAGGCGGGCCGCGTTGCATGTGCTGGATGACGTGGCGCCATCCGATTGGTTCAAAAGTAAGTAATTATTCCAAAAATCATAACTCTTAATTGGTAGCTCCGATGAGAATATATAATATATGAATTTTGATCAGAAGAACACAAGGAATCCAATAAAAATAGTTTTATAGCCTGAATCTGATCATAGTTCGAAAAGTAGTGTAAATCATCATCTTTGATTTATTAAAGATTAAGAAACCCTATTTTGATATGATTAATGTGTTTAATAGGGTTTAATGGATCTTTAGAGTTGATATTAATTTGTTAAATGTAAAAAGGAACATTGAGTTCAAAAAGGAAGAACTTTGCACATGATTAGCCTAATTTAGAGTTTATATGCTTGAAATTGGAAAAGTACATGAAGTTATTATCTTTAATGATTTAACTAAGGAAAACCCTTGGATTTGATGATAGATGGATAATTCAAGCTGATATTAACCTGTTGTTAATAAAAGTGAAAGTAGGATTTTAAAAGATGATCTTTTTATATAGTAGGCTTAAATTAGGGTTTCATATACCTAAGTGTGCATTAATGGGCTTAGGAACCCTAATTTAGGAGGATATGTCTTTTAATGATTTTAATTGTGCAAACCCATGAATAAGATAATGCTATGTTGTTATAAATCCAATTTGAGTATAAAAGATCATTAATGTGGAATTTTTAGGGTTCCTGAAGAATCGAACTATAATTCTTTGTTGAGTTGTCAATTCAAATAAACCTGAACATGAATGATCTTGAAATGACCTAAAATGATAAAGATAGTAGTTTTAGTGTAAAAGAGACTTTTTGGACTTAATTAACTTTTGATGGTATCTATGATGTTGAAATTAGGGTTTGTGGACTAAGCAAACATCAATAGTAATAAATGCATAATGTAAGATAAAACCCTAAAGGATGACTTAGAAATCTTAAAGTGGAATCCAAGTAGATCTTGAGGAAGTTTGGGATAAAACAATGACACTTGGATGTTATGCATTAATTTCAGATATTGATGATTGCTTGATTGATTGTTCCTGAGTATTAAATATTTGGACTTCAAGTTGCTATGAACAGGTATGTGGTTACTTATGGTTAACCGCTTATGTTTCCCGATGGTTCCCGAATGTTTAATCGCATTGAATGCAACTAAACAGTTTGGATGTTTATTTCTATCATGCAAAGTATAAAGTGACTATGACTATCACTTAATGTATATGCCTTCTAGCTCAATCCTTGATTCCCTCTGTGTCGTAATGGCTGACCTGATAAAAGACTACCTAGAGGGTAGGTACATCAGGTCATGAATGACTTTGACTACCTAGAGGGTAGGGTCATGAATGACTTTGACTACCTAGAGGGTAGGGTCATGAATGACTTTGACTGCCTAGAGGGTAGAGTCATGAATGACTTTGGCTTCCTAGAGGGCAGGTCCATCAAGTCACCTTAATAGAGGTACCATGTAAGTCCTATAGGGACAACACAGAGTTGTGAAAAGATGGATTGAGTAGTTTGGCTTAAAACGTAAACTTGATTGTTAAATGATTAATTGAATGATTATATTGTTAACCTAGTTGAACATTATCTGCTCCCTCCACATACCAGCTTCGGCTGACCGACGTTTCGTTTGTCGGCATTTTAGGTACAATGAAAAGAACAAACAGTAAAGTGGCACATGTGATACTAAAAGAGAATTAAAGAACAAGGAGGAACTAGTTAGAATAGTTCAGCTGAGGTTAGAAGTTTAGTTTGTTCCAAACTTTTCACAGGTATGCAAAGAAAAATTTTATTACCCTTTTTAGTATAGTCTGTTAGAATTTAATAATTGTTTATGGTTATATGTCGAACCTTTGATCCGGGATTAATGGGTGCGGCTCAACCTCTTGGTCTCCTTTAATTGGGGGTTATCGGGAGGTGTGGTCGTAACAGTGTTCAAGAAGGTTAGTGGAAGCATAATAACATTCTTCATATTGTATGTATATGACATACTATTGATGGGGAATGACATCCCTAATTTGTAAAAGGTAAAGATGTGGCTTGGAAATATATTCTCTATGAAAGACTTGGAATAAGCATCCTACATCGTGGGGATAAAGATCTATAGAGATAGATCAAGAAGGCTTCTTGGACTAAGTCAGAGCACGTACATTGACAAAGTGTTGAAGTGGTTCATCATGGAGAACTCAAAGAGAGGAAACCTACCCATACTACATGTTGTTACCATCTCTAAAGTTCAATGTCCCCATCCTTGTGAAGAAAGGGAGCGCATGAGTATGATTCCATATGCTTCACCAATTGGATCCATCATGTATGCAATGTTGTGCACCTATCTAGACGTATCATATGCCTTGAGTATGATGAGAAGATATCAGTCAGATCCAAGTGATGCTCACTGGGTAGACGTGAATAACATCCTCAAGTACTTGAGAAGGACTAAGGATTATTTCTTGGCTATGGCAGAGAGGAAGAGTTGATGGTAAGAGGTTACACCAATGCAAGTTTCTGGACTGATAAAGATGATTAGAAATTGCAACCAGGATTTGTATTTTTCCTAAATAATGGAGTTGTAAGTTGGAACAGTTTCAAACAAGACACATTTTCTGATTCTAAAACAGAGGTCGAGTATATTGATACATCGAACACATCAAAGGAGGTTGTATGGATCAAGAAGTTCATTTTAGAACTTGGGGTTGTTCCAAGCATCAGCGATGCAATCGAGCTATATTGTGATAATAATGGAGCTATTACACAAGATAATGAACCCAGATCACATCAGCGCTCAAAGCATATACAAAGGTAGTTTCGTCTCATATGAGAAATTGTAAAACTAGGAGATGTAAAGATTTTCAGAGTACCAACTGAAAAAAACATTGTTGATCCCTTGACTAAATCACTTTCACAACAAAAGTATGATAGACATGTTAGATCACTTGGAGTACAATTCATAGGTGATTGGCTCTAAGTTCAAGTGGGAGTTTATTGGTATGTATGCCCAGAGAGCCAATCATATGATGATTGCAATGGCATAACTTGAAAAATATTTGATTATTAATAAAAGACAAGCTTCCAATTTATTCTGTTTGTTTTAGTTATGAGATAATGATGTAATAATAAAAATATCTAGAGAACAATATTTCTCAATGACGTATGTCTTCAAGTATGTGACTTGGAAGAATGAGATCATACAGATGTTAAGAGTACATATATAGATTATCATTATGGCCATGATCGATTTTTATTGTGAAGGTTGACGGATGATAACAACAACACATAAGATCAGAGTGTGAGTTTCTTGATCACAGAATCTCATTAGTCATGATATGGCAATATCAAACTAAGCACACGGATACATATTAGAGAAAAATGTATCATATAGACCCACTGTGAGATTGACACATGGAAACCATTATCATGGTATTCATAGTCATCATCTCTCATAGTGATGGTGGTGTTTGTGGTTCTTAGACCTAAAGTCACTATACTCATCACATGTACTTCGGTATGCTTTGACATCATAAAATGCAATCCCGAGAGGTGATGATTGGGTGAATGTGACACATGGGACTGTGAGTGATAGATATGGGATTTATCCCTCCTATGGGAGTATGATATCCAAGTCCACTTGAGTTAGAAAGACTGAGAAATATATGGTCATGTACATGTGAGTCAATATATGATATTGAGCTTACATATCTCATATAGTCTTCTATAGCAAGAAACATAGATTGAGTGTTGAAGAGGATGACATATCCATACCTTGAGTTCAATCTAGATATTAGAGATGAAGGAATTGTAGAAACACTATAACACCATAAATAAATTGTAGGTTGAAGTTCTTCTCTTAATTTCCATTTACTTGGGTAGCATTGATGTGGGATTAGGCATTGCTCATTTCTTGTGATGTCATAAGCTGCTATGAACATTCACTGCCAACGTAATATGGGGCCTATAGGGTCACACACATAGGGACTCATCTAGAAGAGGAGTTTGATCTTGAATAACATTTGATTTGATTATAAAGTGTTTAGGTATTCAACTCATGTAACAAACAGTTGACAGCACTGCCAAACATGCATCTCTAGTGTTGAGACAGATGTCTAGAGTGCCAGGGCGTCTCAAGTGTTGAGATGGCCATCTAGTCTTTCATGATGGTAGGAATGAGATTGGCTGCCCAAACTGAGTTATGAACTGACCGGATCAATTTGGTTCAGCTCGGTTCACTAGAGTGCCTTATGGGTCCATGAGACGACCAGCTTGCATGCGAGATCGGTCAGTTAGGCTGGAGGAAGGTTCTAGATACTTTCCCAAATTTGTTTGATTGCACAATTATTATGGTTTGAGGAAATTAATGTTACCATTAATTGGAAATGAATTTCCAATTTTGAATGTGATTGGGAAACTACAAGATGACCGTCTCATAGTATAGATGACTGTCTCACGTGCCAAATGACTTTCGGGGTCACCAGACAACTGTCTCGTGGTTTGTAGGTTGTGAAAAAATGAGATCTTTTGGTCTCTTCCACTCCTGCACAGATTGGGGACCCTGACCCAAAGCCCTCTTATAAATAGAGGGGTATTGGGGCCTTCCCAAAGCACAACACAGATAATTGAGAATTAGTTGCTCTAATAATTGTTGTCCTCTCTGGTTGTGGTAACCAAGAGAGCCTGAGCAAGTCCTACCCGACTAGGGAGGGATATCTACGAGAGAGAACAACTGAGGATCATTATTGTGGGAGAGAAGATTGGTGACTAGTACACCAATAGGAGGGACTCCTTCATGTTTGTTCTAACAGGACGACATGAGTTCTAGTTGGTCTATGTGAAATTCTCTAGAGACAAGGTGGTCTTTGCCTGCCGCTAAGGAGGATGACATTAGCCAACAACCTGTGACGAGAGGAGCTACTGCAAATGATGATGTTAGATTTTGTTGTCCCTAGAGGAGCAGTCAGATGAATCTCAGTACAACCAGGAGCTGAACAGACAACATCCAAGATAGAGTGTGCATCTATATAGAATAGGATTGTCACTGGACTTGCTCCAGGACCAGGTATATCTTTGTGAAATCATACTTTTTATTGCATAGTTATTGATGTGATCCGCTGGTTAATGGGAAATATGTCAGTATAATTTTTATTTCCCTTGCCTATCTGATGTTGTATTTCCCAACAAAATGCATTCCTTGGGTCCCAGTTAGCTTGGGTGCCAAGTTACACATCATTAGAATAATAATAACTATCCTAATTTCATTTAGAAAAGAAAATATGAGTTTGCTCCAAAATATTAAATAATATGTTCAATGACTTCAAAAGTAGAAATAAATCCCAAATTTGAATTACACATACCAAAATTTGTCTATGTGAATTTTCATATTAATTAAACAATCTTATCTATCCTACTTCTACTTAGGCTAGAGAATGTAACTTTAGTTAAAAATATTAAATTAATTATTAAAAATAGTATAATGTATTAAATAAAAAATATAAACAAACTTGTATGGAGTATATGTAAATAATTTAGGTGAACTTGTAATAACTAAAATTACGGTATAACATATAGGGAAACAATGTTGTGCATGCATGTTAAATCTATGGAAAATTTATCATAGTGGAAAACCTTAAATGTATTTACTTTGCAAGAACAATGTAATCAAGTTAATTGCAACAATATGGAATATGCAAGATATTTTAATAAATTAGAACAAAATTTAAGGAACTAATTATCTCTACCCAATGTTTGAAAGAAATAAATAAATGAAAACAATCATGTTAACATATCATGAAGGAAACAAATATTTAAACCTGATTATATATTTTTTTGGAAATAAATAAACATTCCCAAATTTATATTATCAATTGCATAACTATAGTAAGAAATAAAAATAATCTCAACTAAATGAGTTCTTAGTACCCCCCCATTACCTCATAAAATTGATAACAACAAGGGGAAAAGGGGAAATGGTTTGATTGTAATGTTGTCACCTTTTTTATTTGAAATTCTTGTGTCTACAATAATTAGTTTTGGATATCTAAATTTCTTAGCACCAATCTCCTCTACAAATAATTGATGTCAAGTATATTATCACTATGTATGGTTGCTTCAAATTTAGAATCTTGGATCTAGCTTAATATCAATTATATAGATGCCTTTTGTTAAAGTAATTTCGTTATACATATTTTAGGAGTGTTAGAAAACTAGTTTTGGATCGATTTTGGGCCAGACAACAACCAGGTTGAGACATATAGCTCAACCCAAAATATAACCAGAACCAATTTTTTTACAATGTCGTATGTCCGAAAGAGGACTCAGCTTCATATTGTTTAACTCAGAGCCAAACCTCGATCATATTTTTTTTACCTACATGATATGTAATAATTTGTACCTGATTAGAACTTGTATTTTCAAAAAATTCAAACCCAAACTCAATCCAGGTCGATCAAATCATGACCTAGAACTAACCTAGTTTCAATTAAGACATCAATATCCAAACCTAGAACCAACCCGGATTGGTAAACCCCAAAAATGAAACCAAAATTTTCTGGGTCAGTCGGGGTCGGGTTTCCTGGTTTGAACCAAAATTGAAATCCCTATATGTTTTCAATGACTACTGTGAGAAGAGAAACATTGTGAAAAAGTCATTTTGCAATGGAATGAAAAAGTGTATATATGAGGTTGATAAATGTAAATATAGAAAAGGAGTTCAATTAGTGTTATCATACACAATTATACATTAAATTCTTATACACATTTACATGGAGCAAATCATTATGCAATGAGATATTTAGAAGTCTCTTTCTTATAAATTTATTAGTCAATATTTTTTTGGTCAACAAAACTCCTTTTACTATTTTTTATTTTTTTAGTACAATGCTTAAGTAAGTAAAAAGAGAAAAGTGAGATCAAAGCCTACAAGGGTTGTAAAAAAGAATAGCGAATGAGGTAATGGGGGAATGTAGTATTCAATATTACTATGACCAAGTTATTAATGAGGGAAATATATCATAAAATGTAGACATAAACAAATGGAAGAGAAATTGCAGTTTTTATGTTTATTATTTCCAATCATTTGTTAAAGAATGCTTAACTTTCTCCTTTTACCATTTATGTTACACATTGTCTGTAGTAAAAAAATAGATAAGCTTTGTGCTACCCAAGCCTTATAATTCTATATATACCCCTCTCCATGGCCTTCAGACACATTTAAATCACTTGACCAATGGGACCTAACTTCTAGCCTCCTCCTTTATCCTCCACTTCAAATTCCTTACAGGAGACGTCAAAGCTTTTAACCTTGTGAAGAAATTCATGGTGATATTTTCTCAACCATCGATGTATCAAACCTCAAAACCTTGATTTAGATTTAAGATTTGGGGTTTGACAAGTTGACTCACATCTAGATGTATGTTGCATTCTATTATTCACATTGAGAAATTAACAAAAATTTACCCTCTCTATGTCTGTTGCATCTCCTACGAATTATATTGAGTGACTTGTCTAATTTTTCTCTCTCATTTGAGAATTTGATTTATGAGAGTGGTTCTTGAGATATACTCAATTGATGGATATTCTTTTTGGACTCTGATTCATACCATGTTCATTTTATTCCATGTGGTAATCCTAATTTGAGTATTTGATATCATAACCTTCTTTTGCTGGACTTTATGATCTTAAGTTGCACCTTATTTGTGGACATGATTCGATATATGTTTATGGGTCCCTTGACCCCATTGATATCAGTTAGGTGATCTCATCCCTTTGTTGATCATTACAATACTTTATCTTGCATGCCGTATTTGTGTGGGTGATTGACTAGTCATAACTAGAAGTAGTGACACCATATTGGGATTGGGTTTTATTCCCCTTCCATGCTTGATATTTAGGCACTAGTCCTTATTCCCCTTCCAATAACTAGGTTTTCCCCTACTTTTTGGTATACACTACTTTTCTTATTACTCACCATGAAATTGTTTATGTCTTGTGATGTTATTGATGTGACATTGTTGAAAAGGCAAGAAACCCATTTGTTTATCTTTCATGATGTTTCTCTTGATATCCTCTTACATAGTACTTTTCCTATTCAATGTAAATCCTTGTTATATTTGATGTCCTTTTTCCTTATGTTGCTCAGTTCCCTATTACATGCTCATACCGACTTTTATGTAGATAATTTCCACTTTTATCTTCTCTTTTGGGGCATGCTTCTAAACCCTGGTGTATTGAAGACTAGACTTGGTGACATGGACATGGCTAGGTGGATCTCTTGAGGATATAGATTTTATAATGTTGAATATCCCTCTATTTAGATCTTTATGTTGAAAATTTCACGTAAAACCCATATGGGAGATGATTATGTACTCTTGTAAAATTGAATATAGTCATGATTTATTAATCCGCTACTATACTTTGATCCTTTTGTGTACCATCATTTGAGTAATGAAATAATACACCCATTCCAGCATACATTTTTAGTGTGTTTGGATTAGATGTATTCGTTCCTCAAATTAAGTAGGGAGTGGAACCCCTCTTGGGTTCCACTCCTTTATAGGCACTCTGTTCATCCTAGACATGATCTATTTTAAGTAGGGCTTGTTCTTCTTCTTGTTTGTATGATATTGACCTTACAACCGTTTCTAGTGATCAATTTCCATCACTAGTGAGATTTTTGGTGGTGAAAGTCACTAGAGAATGTAGTTATTTGTAGTAGTAATCTTTTGCACTCATAAAATGTCCCATCTATCATCATCAATTGAGAGCACTATTCGATGAGTATTATCAAAATTCGAAGAAACAAAAACATTGGAGCAAGAGAAAGAATCTATGGTTAAATGATCCACTTCATTTCTTCATACAAAGGATGATTCTTGTAGTTCTTTTACTATTCAACCATAAAATAATAGCAACAGTGATTGGGGCTCTAAATTCCATTACCAACCAATGAGAGAGGGTGATAAAGAAGGTAAAGGTGGATTTGGTTGTTAGCCTTATCAATGGGTATGAATGGTTATTATTGATTGTTATTAGCACAAAAGAGATTGAAAAGTCATTGTGATCCCCTTCTTTTTCTCTAGTGGTCATAGGTTCATGGATGTGATTATCTTTGTGGAATCATGGCCTGATGATGATGGCGCTTGAAGTCAATCACAAATGTGAAAATGAAGATTGGGGATATAATTGACTTGAGTAGTTTGCTAATGAATAAGTAGGCTTTAAAGGTCTCATGGTTATGTGGTCTGGTAGCAACCATATCAAGGTCTATGAGACACTATGGTCTACATTGTTATGTAAACTGGTAGAAACCATAGGTTTTCATGAAAAAGCTTTATCATGGCCATAAGAGATCTTTATTAGGGTCACTATCAGTTGTGATCATCCACTAGAAAATTATTCATAGAATCTCTTATAAGACTGAATTACTGTGAGGTGGGGATAGAAATGCACACAAGGAGGTAGACTGGCACGGTCATGTATGATGTCATTACTCAAAAATTTAATATTATACATATACATGGCATTTAATGTATTTTTATAACACCAACATACTGGAAATCATGACTCCCTTGATATGCTTTGGAAGAGGATCATGGATGATATATGTGCATGCTTACGATATATGTGAGCCTTCTTGGAATCTGTTTAGACTTTGGTCATGTGATTTTAGTCTCTACTTCACCTTTTTTGGTGAAATCCTTTTTGGGTTCCATGTGTTTCTGATGCATTTTTTATGTGTTGGGAATTTCTATCTTTTTCATGTTTGATATTGTGATTTCTAGCATATCTATTTATCTATCAAATATTACATGTCAACTTGAAAAGGTAAAAAGGGATCTTGATAATACCAACTTTGACTTCACACCAAGAGGTTATTACAAATGAGGCTTTAATGCCATCTAGACCAGGTGCTTTGACACTGTCGATATTCATTATAACATGTTGAATCTCTTTAAGCGTAAAAAACCTAGAGAGGAAATCATATTGATGAGAAAATATATCTTAAAACACAAATCCATATAATCATAATGAGATATATCATATTTAGGAAGATTGAATTTATATCAATGTAAAAATAACATGATCTTTGATCATGTTCATATCACAAAATGTTTGATATTTAATCATGAGCCCCTTTATTTTATTTCTTTCTCTTCTAACTTTGACCATTAAATAGAATAACTTCTTATTGGAGTCAACTTCCTTTAACCACTGCATTATAGACTTTTGACTAACCAAAAAGTCTTTTTTCTTTGAGGATTTGATTGCTTCATTTATATAACAAGTGGCCTTGTCTTTCAAGCAAATATTATAAGGACAACATAAACAATAGTATGATCCAATTTCACCTTAGATTCTAGGATTTTAGACTTATAAGAATAGTTGTCTTTCTTCTTTGTATTCCATTTAATCAACTTATTTTTTTTTACTTTAGTTTTTTATAAAGCATGAATATAGGAAAGTCATTTATTTCAAAATTTTAAGCATCATGAGTAACACCAAGAAGGTCATTTTCCTTATCCAATGCATTGAATAATTTTAAAGGAGATTTTATAGTTCTATGTTTTCCAAGACATGAGATCATAATTCTATGGTCACTTATGAAGTTACAATAGATATTCCCATGAAGTTTGAGAAAGTATCATAAAAACAAAATCATATAACATCTATAAACTTTTGAACAAATGAAATCATCAGCACATTCAGATGATATAGTAAGTGCAATAAGAGCCATTCATATTAAATTCAAAAAGATTAGCATAAAAAACATGTGTTAATGCCACTCATGGAGGACAAACAAGGTAATTCCTTGCTTATCCTTTCATTGAGATAGTTGACAACACTAATGTCCCTAATCATATCCCAATGATAGAAATATTGATTGAGTTAGTTCACATATTATTCCCCACCTTTACCATAAATAGTTGTAAGAGATAACACAGTAGAATTTGTTTGAACCTCAACATGTAAAAGTTGATCCTATGATAATTCCTTACATTAAGTGTGGCACTCTTCCACAAATTATTAATCTTCCAAGACATTATTAAACACATTACAAATAATCTATAATCAGCAAACACTCATTCATAAGCATGTTCGTCTTTTTTTCTCTAACTTTTGGTTCCATCATAATTATAACATGGGTTTGTTTTAGTGGAAAAGCATTTGGGAAAATGATGCCAAATTGAATTAGTATCGCCATATGTTAGCAAGAAAATCACACATATGACACTTATACTTGAGATGGAGTGAAACCCACAACAACCTTTTGTATATTGAAAATTATTCATTGAAATAATCTTCTTCATTGGGTAGTTGTAATTTGTATTATTCTAATGACCAAAGTAACAATTTTTGTTATTTTAGAAATAGTTTGATTTAAGTAGTCATCAGAATGCATGATATCATATTGATGAACATATTATACATAACCATTATCCACACTATAAGAGATTGCAAGGAGGTGACAAGATTTTGGTGTATGATGATTAAAACTGAATGCTAGATGGCATTCTTCACTTTGACAAACATGGTGGATTATTTGACTACAATAGCCAAAGTAGTCTAGAATCTACAAGAGAACTTTTGGATAATATGTCACTATATATGGTCTTGTAGGAATACTCAGATGTTTAGAGGGACAATGACGAGAATAAAACAACAAGTGACATGGGTTTGGAAGGTGAGTCAAATGAATAAAAAAGCTTGGAAAACTGTGATCCTGAAGCCTAATACTATAACTAAAGAAGGTTGAAATCAACCTCAATATGGATGCATCAAACTTAATGTCAACGTTTTTGTGGGAAAAAATGGAGATGTAACCGCTGTCATTGCTAAGAACACTTTCAGAGACTGGCTCAGGAGTTGGGGCAAAAAAGTAGATGTCATGAATGCTACAGAGGTGGAGATGGATGACATAGCAATGGCCCTTGACTGTATAACAGAGAGAAAATTGGCATGTGATAGTAGTGGAAACTAATTATCAATTGGTGATGAGGGCATCAAGAGAGGAGGAAGCTGAGTTTTCTAGGCTAGCTTACTAGACGAAGAAGATAAATAAGTCTCTGACGTGTAGAATGGAGATTAAGTACAGAAGAAGAGAGAGCAACGGGCTTGCGAATAGTCTTGCCAAAATCCATCTAAAGATCTCATTCGAGTTCTATAATTATGTAAACCCACCCCCATATATTATGAGTGTATATTTGGAAGATAAATGTAATGGTAGTAGTGCTACCAGGTTTGTTAATGCATTAGATATTAATGAATATAATGTTGATTCTATTTGGCTTGCACAGGGAAGGCAAGATGAATAAATAACTTCCCAGATTACCCCCCAAAAAAGTTATTTATTTCTTACTTGTTTGGAAATTTTTTGAGATCAACAAGGCAAATAGAGCAAAAAAAGTCAATGAACCACACCACAAGGTCTAAGTCATGGAGCTGCTGTTGGGAAGAAATTGTATTTTATTATCTTTTTATTCAAAAAAATTTCTTAGAACTTATAATATGGACAACAATTTTTTATTAGCCATGTATAGGCTAGTGAAGAACAACCCAAAGTACCCATTAACAACTTTTTTCGAAAGCGTTCATGACAAACACCCAAAAGTGGTTCATAAAACTATAACTATTGATATTTTTCATGTATACAAAGATTCATATGTTCTTTTATCTCAATTTATGTTTTCCTTGTATGGTGTTTTGTAATAGCAACATGAAATCAGAAAACCAAGTAGCAAACCAAGAAGAATCAGATCCTAAACAAGTCGATGAGTTGACACGTGAAGCTCGAAAAGGCTAGGATCTCATATATTAGAATTGGACAAAAATAGATAGGGCATAAATGAAAAGCTTCCCTAATTATAAATGAAATGCTACATGAAGAAATAAATGCAAAGGATGTATTTTGGATTAAAACTTCATATGTAAAATATTACTTACAATTGTTAGTTTAGAATTATATTTGTAATTATTTCCCATTTCATGATACACTTAACGAAAATATTGAAATAGTCTTTGGTTTGAACAACACCATCTCCCAACTAATGACTTGGTATCAACAATCTTAGATAACTTCGAATTGGTTTCTCTATGTCAAAGTAATAAGATATTTTTATGACATATTTGATATGTTTGTTCTAGGGTGGTGGTGCTAATCATGAGTGTGCATTAAGACACCCCACAAATTTGGGCAATAGTGATAGGTTTCACGATGCATGTGTTGCAAACTGGGATGTTGGCAGCGTCTTATTTGTGATGTGGCAAAAATAGGACAAGTGTAGCTTAATTTCACGCACAAGAAAATACAAGTGGTGTAGATGTAGCCATATTTACCAGGAAACATAGTTCAAGCTGGACTGGCTTTGGTTTTATTCATAGACAAGGCAATAAAGTGGGGGTGTATTAAGCATGCTTTACATGCAAGGTAATCAAACTAGACCTACTGCAAATATGTTTCAATTAGAAGGTGTTGAAAGTGGGTCTTTTGGAGGCATGATTCCAATGCAAAGTACTACAAATGAACGTCCACCAAGCTTTCAACAATAGGTAGTTTATAACAACTATAACTAATTTGTATGTTGACAATCACATACAAAATTCACATATAATTGTTCTTTCTTAAAGAAATGTTGAAAATTGGTTTCCTCATTTTGATAAAAATCTACAAAGTCATTATCAAATGCATAACACACAAAAAAAATCATCCTTAGTGTACTTCACACCAGTAGTTCATGTTCAAATGAGGTATTTTGTATTCTCTAAATAGTGCTCCTTTCTATACTAACTTTTAGTAGATTGCATATTCTCTAGCATGTATATACAAACCTCCATTCCATTGTAAACTTACATGCACAAGACTTGAATGCTCATTGGGGCACATGGTTGGTACCGAACTTACCCAAATAAAGTATGGAGGTGTCACAATATCCCAAGTTCTTAAATCCTTGCAACAAGGTTGTTGCACAAAGTCACCACACCTTTTTTCATATCAACCTGGTTGGCAACTTCTTTGACTGTATGCTATAGTAGAAAAGCAAGAAGGGGTCAAAACCTATACATTGGCTTCTTTCATGCATATAGTGAAGGGGATATAACCCTCTAACATGTTAATAGACCAATAGTTTTTTCCTTTAAACATTGTGAAGGGACCACAGAGAATTGATTGAGTAACATGTCATCCAACTTCTATGACCATACCTAGAGTTATTGTTTAGAATCATGTTTATAGGATGATTTTTTTAGAAATGGCATTGATGCCTTCTTAATGACACAATAAATTGACATCAGATGATTATTTTAGGTTTTCATGGCCTATATTACTTGTTGGGCGTGCATTTTTCTGTTTGCGTGTTTTGGACACTTTTACATGATCCTCTCATTAAGATAAAAGTCACATGCAACACAATAAATTGTTTTATTGTACTCAAATATCCCCAAAGGATCAAACACATTGTCAAATATCTTAAGCCATCTATCCTACCTTTCAATTATTGAAGGTCTAGAATTCAATGCAAACTAGTCAGTGGGGAGATGGTCTTGGGTGTCCCATGTATCAAGTTAATAAAAGTTGACAATTGACATCATGTGGGAGTTGGTCTTGGGTGTCACACATATCAAGCTAATAAAAGTTGAATATTGACATCAAGTCACCCACAACTTGAGCCATGCCTGAGTGTTTAGATTTTATAATATGTTGAGCTACGTTAGTTTATTACTTTCTTGTGCAGATAGTCATCATCATATATGCAACAATTTTCATGCAACATTTAATTATCGATAATCCAAAATAATTCTTTATGTTTGTGGATCTAATGATTTTGCTAGGCCATTACTGTTACAACCCCAATTTTGGGTTCATTTGGTGAGAAATGTAATTTCTCATATTAAAGAAATTGGAAAAAATAATGATATAATTTATTTTGAATGCATGAATTTCGTTTACAATAGACTTGATGATTATGTTGTGGGCTTTATTGGCTATTGGGCCCAATAACAAGGAAATTCAATTAATTAATGAATAATTGAGAATTTGAGAAAAGAAAGATGTGGAAACCTCTAGAAGGAAAAATAATGTGATCCAAAGATGGATTTCGTGCCTCTTGGGTTCCTTGGGTTCCAAGGAGTGCAAAGTTGCAAAGATAATGCAACAAGAAAAGAAAAGATCAATTAAATATTTTTTGCTAAGAAAGAAATTGAAAATAATGATAAAATGTGGAAAATATGTGGAAAGATGTATAATTGAGTTACCTTTGATGGATTTTCGTATCCATGAGGTTTCTAATGTTAAAAGGGATTCCAATAAGGAAAATAATGAGAGATAAAGAGAAATCCCCAAAAATAAATATTTTAATAAGAAATGAATAAGAAGAGAGAGAAAATAGATAAAAGATAAGTGAGAGGCTAAGGAATATTCCCAAGATGGGATTCTGAGCCATTAGGATTCCTTGAGGTTCAAGGAATTTAAAATAATAATTTAATGGCAAAGAAAAAGGGAATACCAAATTAATTGGCTTAATTTATAATGATAGATTGCTTATGAAGAAAACACCCTTTTCCTTTGGAATTTGGGTCTCTAATTTCGTAAAATGGTAGATAATCTCGGTCCAAAGATTCCTTTAAAATTTTGTGGAAAAAGGATAAACGATTAAAGAGTTGTGATTTTTAGAAGTTTCATAAAGTAAAGGGGTAATCTTTGAATCGAATTAAATGTCACAATTCTGGATATATTTTCCTTGATCTGGCGCGCGCGTTTAGGGCCGTCAGATCTGGATCCGAAGGTGATAAACTTGCCTTCCAGCTCTCACGTCTGGTTAGGAAAGCAAGGACAGAAGTCTGACTTTCCTTGATCGATTTCCTTGACAATCAATGCGTGTGCGAACTCGGAAACATGCTAGATATATTCGTGAGTTTCTTGCGGACAGATTAATCCTAGGATTTGCCTAGCTTGGGGGTCTCTAGAAGAATCCCCTACACCTAAGGACCCCGTCGACTAGGCGCCAAAGCCATAGGCTATTTAAGGGGGTGGATTCCCTCTGTGCGTTGATGCACGGCTCCGCGAGATGCGGTAGGACATCCAGGACAAGTAGCTTCCACCAATTCCCTCTCTTGAGTCCTCCTGTACCATGGACCTCCTTGGTTTGCCGTCGGGAGACCCCTCATATCGTCCCAGCAACACCGGATGTGAATGGAACAATTGGGACCATCAATGAATCCGGTTGGGTCGGGCGGAGGTGGAGGACCAGTTTTGGGCAAGGATGGAGCCCTTCTGATGGAAGTCAACACCCGAATTGACTGCTCCTGGAGGCTGGCACTGGTTCGCGAGTAGCAGGTCGCGAGGTTGAAGGAAACAAAGAGAAAAGTCTCTCTTACCCCTGGAGCGCGAGGAGAGCAGGGACAAAAAGGGCAAATGTCAGATCGCTGGAAAAGAGAATAGGAAGGACACATGGCGCTCTTCCATTGGCCAAGAGTTAGATAATTTACAAAATTCATAGTTAATTATCGAAAGCCCTGATGATAATAAGTTATACATGAAAATTTATCAGAAACACATGAGGAATCCAATACAATTATAATTGCAACCTAATATTTCTTGAAATTTAAAAAGTAGACAAAATTATCACCTTTGATGTTATAAGTTAAGGTAGAACCCTAATTGGATATGGAACTCATAATTAATGACTCTTTTGGGTTAATTTGGTTTGGAACCCTAATTCTGAGAAATATTAACCTATTAAGAATAAAAGGGAGAGTTAATTTTGAAAGAAGGTAGTTTTGTGCTTGTTTTAGGGTTTTAGGCACATAATTATGTTTAGAAACCCTAATTTGGAAAATATGGGTTTTAATGGGTTAAATCTGAAAATATAATTATAGAACTGAGTTTTCATGATTATAAGAGCATTAAAATTCCCAATTGTGGTTAAATACCCTTAATGTGGAGATTAGGGTTTCCTAGTGGATAAAATGTGGAATTAATGATAAATAATGTTCATATGAGTATTAGACCATAATGAACTATGAATTGATGATAAACAAGCATAATGATTTTGTCATGGATTAAAAAGGATAAAAATGGTAGGTTTAATGAAAAGGAGGCTTAATGGACTTAATTGTGTCCTTGATCCGAAATCAAGGTAATAAGTGGCTAAAAGGTAACCTTAATATCTTTTGTGAAGAATAGATGAGATAATTAGGGTTTGTGAGTAATTGTATAAAATTAGGGTTTAAAATAGTAAAAGTGAAGTAAAACCCTAACTGCAAAGTAAACCCTAAAAAGAGGTAGAAATCCTAAAAAGGAATAGAAACCCTAAGTAGCAAGATGGTTTGGATAGATTTTGATAAAAAGGAATTGAATGTAATTTCAGGATTCATGTACTTGTTTGATTGGATGTCATTGATTGATTGGACTATTCTATCTCAGATCAGCCTAACAGGTATGTGGTTAATTATGAATAACCACCTTAGTTTCCCGAGGATTTTCTGAATGGTTAATCGCATTGAATGCAAATTATCAGTTTGGATGTTCATACTTGCAAACTATAAAGTCACTATGATTATCACATTAATAATAGAAGTATGGATTCTCACACTTACATGCCACCCTGATGGATGATGCCAAAGGTCAGGCCCATATGGGTAGACCAATGGACACCTTGAGTGGTGACCCCAGGCACCAAGCTCAGGAATGAGAAGGTGGCCTATGATATTGCATGACTAGTGGGAACCATGAGTGGTGACCCCAGGCACCAAGATCAGGATTGAGAAGGTGGCCTTAAGTCATTGGCAAAGGAAACCCTAAGGTGGGTATGCCAGGGTTAGGGCAAAAGCGGTGGAGAATGTCATACGGAAAAGTGTAAATTGACTTGTTAATTAACTTGATTGTGATAATTAGATTGTTATCCTTATGTGCAAACTTTTGGTTGTCCCGACATACCAGTATATTTCGATATACTGACTGACGTTTTTTTTGTCGACGTTTTAGGTACAACCCTGAAATGAACAAACAGTAAAGTGACACATTGTGAAAATAAAACATAAAGTGCAAGGAGGATTAGATAGAGTAGAATCAAGCTTGGATAGATAGATTCCCAATGTTTTAAAAGGTATGCAAAGTTTTAAATTTTCTACCAGATTTCAGTTTAGTTAGTAGAATTTCATAAATATTATTGATTATTTGTCGAACTTTTGATCCGGGTTAGTGGATAACGGCTCTGACCTTTCGGTCTCCCTTAATTGGGGGTTACCGGGAGGCGGGGTCGTTACAATTGGTATCAGAGCATAAGTTCCTCATTTAATCTTTAATAACTATTAAATTTTACAAATTCCATAGAACCGAGGGAGTTATTAGAGGATTGTCTGAAAGACTGAGGTGTCTAGAAAAGGATCACGTCTGGGGGCTGGCAATATTTTCCTCCGCACCGCTAGTCAGAATACGAGGACTCCCGGATTGTGTGACTACCTGGCCGATGTATTAGGATATGACTCAAAATAAGATACCTTTAGGACTCTCTCATCTTATTCATCCCTTCTCAACTCAAATTCTATTAAGGACCTTAAGGATTAGGGTTTCCTCTCTTCTCCTCACCCTTTTGAGGTATGGGTAATGTTAATAAGGTCTAAGGAATCCTCCACCAAATTAATGAAAATCATATAAATAAGATGTCATGGACATAAGCATAATAGATTAAGCACAAACTAAAGAATAGATACATGCTTAGGTCGTATGACACGAGTTGTCATTACCCTTAGGAGAGACCTGAGGATAGACCTCCTTATCAGGGGGATGAGTGGAGATAGTTAGCCTTAAAAGTAGATACCTAGCACATCCTCTGAGGATGATGCTAACCCTAACCCTAAGTGAAGGTTAGAAATGACATGATGAGTTAGATGTCATGGTAGACTAGGTGTTTGTATGGACATGCCTGGGACGCCATACGAGCCATGAGAGATTAGATGACCTAGTACCTTTGGCGACCCAACCCTAGAAAGGGTCGTGCATGTTAGAGTGAAGGATAGCTCCTTCATTGATGAGGTTTGTGAAGAACATATAGAACCCTATGTGCTTGTGCAAGTAGGGTATAGCTTGCACCCAGAGTACATTAGTAGTATGAGCAGTAAGTTAAAACTGAAGCCAGAAGGACAGGATGGATGGCTTATGATATAAGCATAAGGGGCTATGGATAATCATGATCAAACATACGTGTGAGCATAGGCTTCACCACGTAGAAGTATGCCTGTGTGCTTGATCCTTCATGGAGAGAGGACTCTAGTAGTACGGGTGGATGTGGAGTTAGCTCTAGAGAGAGAAAGCAGGACCTCAGCCAGAAGGTTGGAAGCCTAAACCCCAAGATATGAGGGACAGTGGGGAGTTGAGAATGATGCTTTTGGAACCTATGTGCCTATGGTGAAGGTGTCTACCTTCTGTGATGAGACAAAGAGTGCCTTAGACCTTGAGGAGATTTAAGTAACCAGTTGTGAGGCTTTATACCTAGTTGGTTGTCCTTGAGGAGGACTTAACTCTGAGGTGCTTCTTATATAAAAGGATCATGGAAGTACATGACATACCTTGGACATGCTTGATTCATGGTTAAGAGATTGGGCATGTAGTTGGACACCCAAAAGTGAACCTAGGGTTCCTAGTCCTAAGAGGGGAAGTAGTGTACCTGATACTCATGATGGGATTTGAGTCTCTATAGTTTCGTGCATGGTACTCCTCATATGTATAGTAATAGGAAACCCCTTAAGTTAAGGGTATGTTTGATGAACCCCTCACAACTAAGTTGATCTAATGATGAGGAAAGAGAACAAGTATGACCTAGCATGGTTTAATAGGTGGTCTGCTTGTGTCTTAGTAGCTCTTGGGTTAGGCATGCTCATGTGAATGTAAACCCTAGGGATGGTTGTGACCTTGTTTTCAATAGTTGTAGTTTCCTCCCATCCTAGGAGAGGGACCCTTTTGTAGGGTGTATATCAGTTTTGTTGGTTTTGAGGTAACCTAAAGAGGTCTCATAGGATCTTGAGAAGCTAAGTGAAAAGTACATGGTATGAGAATGAACCTGTAGACCCATAGATAACCATCTCTAAGTGCATGTGTATGTGTTACCATGGAGGTAAACGGTATGGGGCCTGACCAAGGTAGACAGGTTGCCTTGACCCCTATGAAGGGATGAAAGTCAGTCATGAATGCAGAGAGAGATGATGAAGGACTGGGTAAGGTTCTAAGTTGAACATGTACTATATTAGAATCCTAAGTCTATCCAAGGGTCAGGTAGGGATAAGACCGATGGAAGAAGGAGTTGCCTAATTCCCTAGTTGCACATGACCATAGGGTCGAGAGGTAACAACTATCATTGTCTGAGGGCCATGGGTTAGGAGATTGATCACCTTCATGAACTCATGGGACCCAAAGGGCAGATGAGTAGGGCACTCTCTGGATGCATGAGGTAAGAGGGATGACCTCAAAAGTGCCGGCACCCTATAGACCCAGAGGAGATGACCAAGGATTGTGTGTAAACCCCAGTAGGTTCAAGACCAGTTTTCCATGGAAGTAATTTTGATATCATGATGTTTGAACATGAGTTGCACATTTCAACTTAGATTTTAAGGTGTACTGGAAAGGTGGGATGTGCCATCTCTACTCTTGGAACAGGAAGAACTTTGTGTTTGGACGGCCGCCAAATGCTTATTTCCTCTTGTTATGGGAGTGAGAGATAGGACAGTACGCATGCCATACACCCAGGATAAAGATGATGTGAGTTGGAACGTTGCTATAAGGTATGAGGATAGAGATGATAACATACCCTTGTGGAGCGAATGATACATGGATGGTTTACAAACACTAAGAGGAATAATGTAGTCAACTTATGAGGATGTTTTTATCATGAGTCATACAGGGTTGAATTCAAAAACCAAGAGGATGAGCTCAGAGTTTCTCAATGAAGATAGGTTTAGAGTTGGAGTTTGAAATGATAAGAAAAATACATGGAGGTGTATGTTCTCAGCAATACCTAACACCTAAGGATAAGAAGTGGTAATGAATGCTCTGGCTGAGATATAGCTACCTAGTTTTTCTAGAGGCTAGAAGAAGTTGAGGTTGTTTGTCTAACCCTAAGTTTAGAAAGAAGATGTGTTTTGGCTAATACTCGGATGTAACAAGATATGATGAACATGTTAATGGTTGTTTGGTTAGCCAAACTAGTCCTTGATGTGGTAGAAGTATGGTTGTAAAACCTCATATACACTCCTCTAAAAAGGAAGGTGATGAAACCCTGATGAGAGTGGTTTAGGGTTTCCGAGGAATAAATCTTGAGGAATCGTGACATACAAGAAATCATGATTTTAAGATCACCATTCACCGTGATACTACAGAGATAGTAAGAGATAGTAACACTTTGGATGCTTAAGATGAATATGCATGTGGCTTGTGGCTATGCATTATAGTAGGTGAAGGATGAACACCAGTAACCCAATGCTTTGACATAGAGGATGAAGAGTCCCCTAAAGGGAGTGGGAGTTCATCATTACGGAAGTTGTGGTAAGTCTCCCCTTGACCAAGGAAGGTCAAGATGCAGTATGGGTTATGGTAGATCGCCTTACCTAGATATAATGAGAAAGAAAGAATGTTGTCAAGGGATAGATTTAGTTGAACTACTTAAGAGAGAAAGATGGCTCAACCACATCATGATGCGATTTCACAAGTTTTTGAGAATAACCTAAAGATTCACTTCCATGAGGTGGAAGTAGATACATGAAGAAATTGATGATAGAATAGTACACCCCTTATTAATGGTTAGTATGATCCTGTTACGACCCCACCTTCCGATAACCCCCAATTAAGGGAGACCGAGAGGTTGAAGTCGCACCAATAAAATTCCGGATCAAAGGTTCGACATATAACCAATAACAATTATTAAATTCTAACATACTATACTGAAAAAGGTAATAAATTTTTTCTTTATCATACCTTTGAAAAGTTGGAAGTACTAGACTTCTAACCACAAAAGAACTACTCTAACTAACTCCTCCTTGTTCTTTAGTTCTTGAATTCACAATGTGTCACTTTACTGTTTTGTGCTTTGGAATATGTACCTAAAACGCCGACAAACAAAGCAACGGTCAGTCGGTATGTGGAGGAAACAATAATCAAGCAATTATGCTAACAATGTAATCAAGCAATTAATCTTTTTAACAATCAAGATTACATTTTAAGCCAAACTACTCAATCCATACTTATCCACAACTCTGTGTTGTCCCTATAAGGACTTATATGGAAACCTCTCTAAGGTGACTTGTTGGACTTACCCTCTAGGCAGCCAAAGTCTTTCTCGACCTGGTGGATCTACCCTCTAGGTAGCCTATGTACCAGGTCCGCCATTACGACACAGAGAGGATCAAGTAATTGAGCTAGATGGCATATACATTATGTGAAAGTCATATTCACTTTACAGTTGCATGAAATAAATAGACATTCAACAGTTATTTCAAGCAAACGATAAATCCTTCGGAAATCACCGAGAAACTAAAGCGATTATTCATAAGCGTAACCACATACCTTTTAATTGCACTTTTCAAGATAGAAAGAGAAACCCAATCAACAAGCAAAACCTGAAATAAAAGGACAGTTTCCTTTTATTAATATTTATCCACTTCCATTATTCCAATTAGGATTCCATTTCCATAATTAGGGTTTCTTTTAGAAATTAGGGTTTTTCTTCTTCTTTCATCATTATCATTCTTAATTTATCAATTATCATGAAACTCCTAATTTCTCATTGAATTTCCTTTGTTAGACAATTGATTTCCTTATTTCATAGATATATGGTTTTTATCTTTCTTTATCTCAAATTAGGGTTTTCATAAAAAATAACCTTCTTTTGATCATTATAATTCCAAGTTAAGAATTTTTGCAATTAAATAGTAAAATAAACTGCCATAAACATTATCAAGGTCAATCTTAACGATTTGACTTGCTAGATTACCAAATTACTCTTTCAACATCCAATTAGGGTTTCTTATCCAATTTTAATAAACTTTATTAGCCAAATAAAGTACTTTTGTAAAACCAGGTGGAATTAGGTTCTGGAATTATTTTTATTGCATTCCTTGCATTTTTCTATGCAACTTTCATATATTAAGTTTTCTCATCTGATGATCATAGCTATTACTACGAATTTTGCAAGAAAAAGGTATTTTTCTGATTATTTGTCAGAGATAGGGAATTACCGGAAATTCTCTAGCCGCTCGATCACTAGACCCGTGTTCCACCCTAGGATCTGACGACCAGCGTCGCGCACCTCCACTCACTTGACCGCGCGCGGGCACGACTCTCCGGGCCCGTTGGATCCCCCTGGACCACGGTGGTTCACGATCTAAAGGCTGCCGCCTTATCTTGACTGAGCCGTTCGATCTTGATCCGACGAAGCCTGCTATTCGTCAACCTGTCTTCCAGGTACGGTGGCGCCGCGTCGAAGCTCGCCGGAGCTAAGGCAATTGATGGATGCAAAGGACTTCGAATTCTCAAAAGCGGCCGTTTGTGGTCGTGAAGGCTCCCTCGACTGGAAGGTCCCATATATATAGGGTGCGAAGACCTCTCGTGAGGTTTCCCGATCCAACTTGAACTGTACCTTTAGCCCAATTTGGGCGTTTCTGGGATTCTCGATGAAACCCTAACAAACCAGGGTCCATCCTTTACGGTTTGGATTCCCGAACTCAATGAGACTCTAATCCAGAGTGCTCGTACACTGAGTTGATCAGGAAATCGAGGAGAAGGTCGCTCTGTGGTGCGCTATAGTCCGAGTCTCTCTGGGACTCAGGATGTTGATCGCTCATCGTTGGATCTAGATCCAACGATCCGGGTTAACTGCGTTCCAAACTAAATAGGAAAATGTTTCTTAATTTATCCAATAAATCTTATATCCAAGGGAAACTTAGAAATTTAATAACTCCTAATTGGATTGACATTTCTTTCCCAAATTTTGAGGGAAACTCATATATTGTATTACCCTCCACTCCTCCAAATTTGGTTTCATAATGATACTAATTCGATTACTTTTCTTGTAATGCAAGTTATCATTATATTATTCACATTTTTTCCATCTTTTCATTAATTCTTTCATTATTATTCCCTGATTTTGAGTTCTTTGATCTCCAAGGTATCCATTAACTCGAATTCTTATTTTTAGGGAAATATGCCATATCCTTTTCCTTATTTTAGGGGATTCTTTATGTATTCTTTGTTAATTTCAATTTGGGCTTCAAATAAAGCAAGGCCCATTAGGAAACATGTAACCAATCATCCATGAAATACATTTCAATCAATCATGGAATCCATACCAAACCACATCACATCAATCAAGCAAATTCATTTATCTTTAAATGATATTTACAAAAGTCATTACATAGTTTGGAAAATTGAGGTTATAACATCCTCCCCTCCTTATAGGAATTTTGTCCTCAAAATTCACAATCAAACAAACAAACAAGTCAGGATATGCTTTTTCCATGTCCGTCTTCAGCTCCCATGTGGCCTCATCCTCTCCATGGTGTTTCCAAAGAACCTTTACCATCTCTATGTTCTTATTTCTGAGCTCTTTTACCTTAGTGTCTATAATACTCATAGGTAACTCAGGATAAAATAGCTTTCCTTGAAGCTCAATAGGTTCAATGCTCAACACATGGCTTGGATCTTGCACATATCGCTTCAGATTGGACACGTGAAAAACATCACACATAACTCTATCCTGAGGGGTAGGGTCAAAACCTAACCATCTCCACCCATCCATCTCTAATGGACCCATGTATCGGGGACTCAGCTCTCTTAATTATAACTTAGAGGGGTTGGATTTTCATGTCACATTTTCTCCCACAGTAACTTGTATGCCAGTATACTTTGCATCTGCTTACGACTCTTATCGTCTCTAGGCTCCTTTCAGCCCTTGCACAATCAAAGTGACTTCATCTACACGCACTGTGGTCCTTTTCTAACCATCATGTGGTACTTTCACCAACATCACCTTACTGAAGTGGTGACCGACACAACCTCCCTTACAGAGCTTCATATAAAACCCGATACTGTCTATGGTGGTCATTGTCACATCTTAGATATCACCCTGAACGAGCACACATGCCCTCATCAGACCCTTTAGTCTGGATCATACTAACCATGGTTAGGGGTGATAAACTATACTACATAGAGTTCTCAATGTACCTACTTCCACTTTATGGAAGTGAACCTTTAGGTCAAACTCAAGAACCTTAGAACTCACTTCATGGTGTAGTTGAACCATCTCTCTCATGGGTAGTTCAACAAAACTCTTTCTTTCTCATGTCCTCTAGGTAAGGCGACCTACCATAACCCATATTGCATTTCAACCTTTCCTTGGTCCAAGGGAGACCCATCACCACATCCATAGTATTGATCTCCCATTCCCTCTCAAGGACTCTTTTGTCCTCTATATCGATACACTGGGTTACTGGGGTTCGTCCTTTACCTCCTGGCTTGCATGGCCATAAACCACATGCAACCTGATCTTAAGCATCCAAAGTGCTATCTCCATTTCCATGGTGTATCATGATTTCCTGTATGTCATGATTCTTCAAGATCGATTCCTCTGAAACCCTAAACCACTCTAGTCAGGGTTTCATCACCTTCTTTTCCAAAGAAGTTCATCTGAGGTTCTACCACCATCCTTTCATTACATCAAGGACTAGACTGGCTAACCAACCAACCCGTATCTTATTATATTTGAGTGTTATCTAAACACCACTCCTTTTCGAACATAGGGTTAGCCAAACAAGTCAGATGTATCTCAACCAGCGCATCCATTACCACTTCACATCCTTAGCTATTAGGTAACGTTGAAGACACATACTTCCATGTATTTCACTTATTATCTCCCCTTAAACTCACTATCTATCTTCATTAAGAACACTCTCTGATTTCATCATCGTGGTGTTTAAACTCAACCTGGTATAACTTGTAAGTTCCACTTAGCTCAGGATAAACACATCCTCATAAGGTGACTATCTTCCATGTATCATTCTTTTTACCAGGTTAGGTTATCTTCTCTATCCCCATTTCTCATGGCAACGTTCCAATCTACATCATCTCTTATCCTTAGTGTATGCCATGCGTAATGTACTATCTCTCACTCCCATAAGAAGAGGAAATAAGCATTTGGCTGCAGTCCAAATACAGAGTTCTTCATGTTCCAAGAGTAGAGATGGTACATCCCACCTTGCCAATACACCTTTTAAATTTAAGTTGAAATGTGCCACATGTGTCTCTATATCACAGACATCATGATAACAAATTAATCTTGAACCCAGTGAGGTTTATATCCTTAGTCAACTCCTCGGGGTTCATAGGGTACCGACTCTTTTGGGGTCATCCCTCTTCCCTCATGCATCAAGAGAGTGCCCTACTCATCTGCCTTTGGGTCCCATGGGTTCATGAAGGTGATCAATCTCCTAACCCATGGCCCTCAGACAATGATAGATGTTACCTCTCGACCCTATGGTCATGTGCAACTGGGGAATTAGGTAACTCCTACTTTCATCGGTCTTATCCCTACCTGACCCTTAGGATAGACTTAGGATTCTCCATCATAGTACATGTTCACTTAGAACCTTACCCAAGTCTTCATCATCTCCCTTTCTGTATTCATGGGTTGGCCTTCATCCTTTTATTGGAATCATGGCAACCTGTCTACCTTGGTTAAGCCCCATACCGATTACCTTCATGGTAACTCATTCATATGCAATTAGAGATGGATATCTATGGGTCTACAGGTTCATTCTCATACCATGTACTCTTCACTTAACTTCTCAAGATCCTATGAGACCTCTTAACAAAACTGATATACACCCTACCAAAGGGGTCCCTCTCCCAGGATGGGAGGAAAACTATCCCTTGACCATGAGGTCACAAAAGCTCCTAGGTCTAGGGTTTACATCCACATGAGCCTACTTAACCCTAGAAAGCTATTAAGGTATAAGCAGATCACCCACTGAATCATGCTAGGTTATACTTGTCCTCTTTCCTCAATGCTGGATCAAGATCATATCTTCCTTTATCCTCAACCTAGTTGTGAGGGGTTCACCAAACCTACCTTTAACTTAAAAGGGTTTTCCCTTTCCTTTATGCATGTGGAGCACCATACTCGAAACTATAGCAACTGAATCCTCATCATGAGTATTAGGTATACCACATTCCCTCTTAGGCCTAAGAACCCTAGGTTCACCAACTGCATATTTCTTAACCATGCACCAAGCTTGTAAAAAGCATGACATGTACTCCTGTCATCCTTCCCTTGAACAACCCTTTAAGGTTGAGTCCTCTTCAAAGACCATCAACAAGGTACAAGGCCTCAAAACTTGTTACTATACTTCTCTAGGGTTTATGGGACTCTTCTTGTCATCTATACGAAGGTATAAACATACTCATCTTCTATCTAATATTTGGGTGGCCAAAGGTACTCGGTCATCCAACCTCTCATGGCTCATATGGCATCCCAGACACATCCATCCAAACACCTGGTCTAACTCATCATGCCATATCTCTATGTATCCTTCACTTAGGGTTAGGGTTAACGTCATCCTCGTAGCCATGTTTCTACTTATCATGGAGATCTCTATCTCCAAAACTAACTTATCCTCCAGACAAGAAGGTCTAGCCTCAGGTCTCTTCTGAGGTCACGATAACTTATGTCATACGACCTAAGCATGTATCTATCATTTAGTTGCGCTTAATCTATTAAGCTTATGTCCATGACATCTTATTTACATACTTTTCATTAATTTGATGGAGGATTCCTTAAACCTTATTAACCTTACCCATACCTCAAGAGGGCGAGGAAAAGAGAGAAAACCCTAATCCTTAGGGTCCTTAACAGAATTTTTGTGATGAGAAGGGATGAATAAGATGAGAAGTCCTAAAGGTATCTTATTTCGATTCATACCCTAAGACTTTGGCCAGGCGGTCACACGGGTCCGGGAGTCCTCGTATTCTGACTAGCGGTGTGGAGGAAAATCTTGCCAGCCCCCGGTCGTGATCCCTTTCTAGACACCTCCGTCTTTCAGATACTCCTCTAATAACTCCCTTGGGTTCTATGGAGTTTGTAAAATTTAATAATTATTAATGGTTACATGAGGAACCCAGGCTCTGATACCAAATGTTACAACCCCACCTTCCGATAACCCCCAATTAAGGGAGACCGAGAGGTTGAAGCCGCACCAATAAAATTTCGGATCAAAGGTTCGACA
Organism: Alisma plantago-aquatica; assembly: GCA_963693085.1. Lineage (NCBI taxonomy): Eukaryota > Viridiplantae > Streptophyta > Magnoliopsida > Alismatales > Alismataceae > Alisma > Alisma plantago-aquatica. The sequence goes on from OY856411.1 coordinate 1,353,132,876, forward strand.
TATAACCAATAACAATTATTAAATTCTAACATACTATACTGAAAAAGGTAATAAAATTTTTCTTTATCATACCTTTGAAAAGTTGGAAGTACTAGACTTCTAACCACAAAAGAACTACTCTAACTAACTCCTCCTTGTTCTTTAGTTCTTGAATTCACAATGTGTCACTTTACTATTTTGTGCTTTGGAATATGTACCTAAAACGCCGACAAACAAAGCAACGGTCAGTCGGTATGTGGAGGAAACAATAATCAAGCAATTATGCTAACAATGTAATCAAGCAATTAATCTTTTTAACAATCAAGATTACATTTTAAGCCAAACTACTCAATCCATACTTATCCACAACTCTGTGTTGTCCCTATAAGGACTTATATGGAAACCTCTCTAAGGTGACTTGTTGGACTTACCCTCTAGGCAGCCAAAGTCTTTCTCGACCTGGTGGATCTACCCTCTAGGTAGCCTATGTACCAGGTCCACCATTACGACACAGAGAGGATCAAGGAATTGAGCTAGATGGCATATACATTATGTGATAGTCATATTCACTTTACAGTTGCATGAAATAAATAGACATTCAACAGTTATTTCAAGCAACCGATAAATCCTTCGGAAATCACCGAGAAACTAAAGCGATTATTCATAAGTGTAACCACATACCTTTTAATTGCACTTTTCAAGATAGAAAGAGAAACCCAATCAACAAGCAAAACCTGAAATAAAAGGACAGTTTCCTTTTATTAATATTTATCCACTTCCATTATTCCAATTAGGATTCCAATTCCATAATTAGGGTTTCTTTTAGAAATTAGGGTTTTTCTTCTTCTTTCATCATTATCATTCTTAATTTATCAATTATCATGAAACTCCTAATTTCTCATTGAATTTCCTTTGTTAGACAATTGATTTCCTTATTTCATAGAAATATGGTTTTTATCTTTCTTTATCTCAAATTAGGGTTTTCATACAAAATAACCTTCTTTTGATCATTATAATTCCAAGTTAAGCATTTTTGCAATTAAATAGTAAAATAAACTGCCATAAACATTATCAAGGTCAATCTTAACGATTTGACTTGCTAGATTACCAAATTACTCTTTCAACATCCAATTAGGGTTTCTTATCCAATTTTAATAAACTTTATTAGCCAAATAAAGTAATTTTGTAAAACCAGGCGGAATTAGGTTTTGGAATTATTTTATTGCATTCCTTGCATTTTTCTATGCAACTTTCATATATTAAGTTTTCTCATCTGATGATCATAGCTATTACTACGAATTTTGCAAGAAAAAGGTATTTTTCTGATTATTTGTCAGAGATAGGGAATTACTGGAAGTTCTCTAGCCGCTCGATCACTAGACCCGTGTTCCACCCTAGGATCTGACAACCAGTGTCACGCGCCTCCACTCACTTGAGCGCGCGCGGGCATGACTCTCCGGGCCCGTTGGATCCCCCTGGACCACGGTGGTTCACGATCTAAAGGCTGCCGCCTTATCTTGACTGAGCCGTTCGATCTTGATCCGACAAAGCCTGCTGTTCATCAACCTGTCTTCCAGGTACGGTGGCGCCGCGTCGAAGCTCGCCGGAGCTAAGGCAATTGATGCATGCAAAGGACTTCGAATTCTCAAAAGCGGCCGTTCGTGGTCGTGAAGGCTCCCTCGACTGGAAGGTCCCATATATATAGGGTGCGAAGACCTCTCGTGAGGTTTCCCGATCCAACTTGAACTGTACCTTTAGCCCAATTTGGGCGTTTCTGGGATTCTCGATGAAACCCTAACAAACCAGGGTCCATCCTTTACGGTTTGGATTCCCGAACTCAATGAGACTCTAATCCAGAGTGCTCGTACACTGAGTTGATCAGGAAATCGAGGAGAAGGTCGCTCTATGGTGCGCTACAGTCCGAGTCTCTCTGGGACTCAGGGTGATGATCGCTCATCGTTGGATCTAGATCCAACGATCCGGGTTAACTGCGTTCCAAACTAAATAGGAAAATGTTTCTTAATTTATCCAATAAAGCTTATATCCAAGGGAAACTTAGAAATTTAATAACTCCCAATTGGATTGACATTTCTTTCCCAAATTTTGAGGGAAACTCGAATATTGTATTACCCTCCACTCCTCCAAATTTGGTTTCATAATGATACTAATTCGATTCCTTTTCTTGTAATGCAAGTTATCATTATATTATTCACATTTTTTCCATCTTTTCATTAATTCTTTCATTATTATTCCCTGATTTTGAGTTCTTTGATCTCCAAGGTATCCATTAACTCGAATTCTTATTTTTAGGGAAATATGCCATATCCTTTTCCTTATTTTAGGGGATTCTTTATGTATTCTTTGTTAATTTCAATTTGGGCTTCAAATAAAGCAAGGCCCATTAAGAAACATGCAACCAATCATCCATGAAATACATTTCAATCAATCGTGGAATCCATACCAAACCACATCACATCAATCAAGCAAATTCATTTATATTTAAATGATATTTACAAAAGTCATTACATAGTTTGGAAAATTGAGGTTATAACAGATCCAGACTAGAGGGTCTGATGAGAGCATGTGTGCTCATTCGGGGTGATACATGGAGATAATTCTTAAGATGTGATGTTAACCACCATAGCCTTTATCGGGATGCAAGATGTCTTATAGAGAGGTTGTGTCGGTTACCACTTCATTAAGATGATGTTGGTGAAGGAGGCCTCATGAAGGTCAGAAAAGAACCATAGTATGTGCAGATGAAGTCTCTTTGATCGTGCAATGGCTGAGAGAAAGCCCAGAGGTGACACGAGTCGTGAGATGATGCAAAGCAGACTGACATGCAGTTCAATGTGGGAGAGTATGTGATGTGAAAATCTGACCCCTCAAAGCTACAACTGAGAAAGCTGAATCCCTGATATATGGGTCCATCTGAGATGGATTGGTGGAGATGGTTGTGTTTAGCCTTACCCCTCAGGATAACATGATGTATAATGTGTTACATGAGTCCAATCTAGCGCACTATATGAGGTACCCAAGCCATGTGCTGAGCCCTGAACCTATTCAACTTTTTGAGAGGCTGAAAAGTCCTGAGTCACCTATGAGGGTACAGTATACCAAGGTAAGCAATAACTCAGATGGAAGAATATGAGATGATGAAGGTTCTTGGGAAGCACCATGGAAAGGGGGAAGTCACATGAGAGCCCTGATGGATAAAAGAAAGGCTTATCCTATTTGTTTGTTTGCTTAATGGAATTTTGAGGACAAAATTCTTATAAGAGGGGAAGGATGTTATAACTCCAGTTTTGGGTTCATTTGGTGAGAAATGTAATTTCTCATATTAAAGAAATTGAAACAAATAATGATATAATTTGTATTGAATGCATGGATTTCGTTTACAATAGCCTTGATGATTATGTTGTGGGCTTTATTGGCTATGGGGCCCAATAACAAGGAAATTCAATTAATTAATGAATAATTGAGAATTTGAGAAAAGAAAGATGTGGAAACCTCTAGAAGGAAAAATAATGTGACCCAAATATGGATTTCGTGCCTCTTGGGTTCCTTGGGTTCCAAGGAGTCCAAAGTTGCAAAGATAATACAACAAGAAAAGAAAAGATCAATTAAATATTTCTTTGCTAAGAAAGAAATTGAAAATAACAATAAAATGTGGAAAATATGTGGAAAGAGGTATAATTGAGTTACCTTTGATGGATTTTCTTATCCATGAGGTTTCTAATGTTAAAAGGAATTCCAATAAGGAAAATAATGAGAGATAAAGAGAAATCCCCGAAAATAGATATTTTAATAAGAAATGAATAAGAAGAAAGAGAAAACAGATAAAAGATAAGTGAGAGGCTAAGGAATATTCCCAAGATGGGATTCTGAGCCATTAGGATTCCTTGAGGTTCAAGGAATTTAAAATAATAATTTAATGGCAAAGAAAAAGGGAATACCAAATTAATTGGCTTAATTTATAATGATAGCTTACTTATGAAGAAAACACTCTTTTCCTTGGAATTTGGGTCTCTAATTTCGTACAATGGTAGATAATGTCGGTCTAAAGCTTCCTTTAAAATTTTGTGGAAAAAGGATAAACAATTAAAGATTTGTGATTTTTAGAAGTTTCCTAAAGTAAAGGGGTAATCTTTGAATCGAATTAAATGTCACAATTCTAGATATATTTTCCTTGATCTAGCACGCGCGTTTAGGGCCATCAGATCTGGATCTGACGGTGATAAACTTGTCTTCTAGCTCTCACGTCTGGTTAGGAAATCAAGGACAAAAGTCTGACTTTCCTTGACAATCAATGTGTGTGCGAACTCAAAAACATGCTAGATATATTCATGAGTTTCTTGTGGACAGATTAATCCTAGGATTTGCCTAGCTTGGGGGTCTCTAGAAGAATCCCCTACACCTAAGGTCCCCGCCGGCTATGCATCATAGGCACAGGATATTTAAGGGGGTGGATTCCCTCTGTGATTTGATGCACGGCTCCGCGAGATGCGGTAGGACCTCCAGGACAAGTAGCTTCCACCAATTCCCTCTCTCGAGCCCTCTTGTACCATGGACCTCCTTGGTTTGCCACCGGGAGACCCCTCGTGTCGTCCCAGCAACACCGGCCATGATTGGAACAATTGGGACCATCAATGAATCTGGTTGGGTCGGGCGGAGGTGGAGGACCAGTTTTCGGCAAGGAAGGAGCCCTTCCGATGGACGTCAACACCCGAGTTGACTTCTTCTGGAGGCTGGCACTGGCTCGCGAGTAGCAGGTCACGAGGTTGAAGGAAACAGAGAGAAAAGTCTCTCTTACCCCTGGCGTGTGAGAAGGAGAGCAGGAACAAAAAGGGAAAATGTCGGATAGCTGGAAAAGAGAATAGGAAGGACACGTGGCACTCTTCCATTGGCCAAGAGGTAGATAATTTACAAAATTCGTAGTTAATTATTGGAAGCCCTGATGAAAATAAGTTATACATGAAAATTTATCATAAAAACGTGTGGAATCCAATAAAATTATAATTGGAACCTGATATTGCTTGCAATTTAAAAAGTACACAAAATTATCACCTTTGATGTTATAAGTTATGGTAGAACCCTAATTGGATATGGAACTCAGAATTAATGACTCTTTTGGGTGTATTTGGTTTGGAACCCTAATTCTAAGAAATATTAACCTATTACGAATAAAAGGGAGAGTTAATTTTGAAAGAAGGTAGTTTCGTGCTTGTTTTAGGGTTTTAGGCACATAATTATGTTTAGAAACCCTAATTTGGAAAATATGGGTTTTAATGGGTTAAATCTGAAAATATAATTATAGAACTGAGTTTTCATGATTATAAGAGCATTAAAGTTCCTAATTGTGGTTAAATACCCTTAATGTGGAGATTAGGGTTTCCTAGTGGATAAAAGGTGGAATTAATGATAAATAATGTTCATATGAGTATTAGACCATAATGAACTATGAATTGATGATAAACAAGCATAATGACTTTGTCATGGATTAAAAAGGACAAAAATGGTAGCTTTAATGAAAAGGAGGCTTAATGGACTTAATTGTGTCCTTGATCCGAAATCAAGGTAATAAGTGGCTAAAAGGTAACCTTAATATCTTTTGTGAAGAATAGATGAGATAATTAGGGTTTGTGAGTAATTGTATAAAATTAGGGTTTAAAATAGTAAAAGTGAAGTAAAACCCTAACTGCAAAGTAAACCCTAAAAAGAGGTAGAAATCCTAAAAAGGAATAGAAACCCTAAGTAGCAAGATGGTTTGGATAGATTTTGATAAAAAGGAATTGAATGTAATTTCAGGATTCATGTACTTGCTTGATTGGATGTCATTGATTGATTGGACTATTCTATCTCAGATTAGCCTAACATGTATGTGGTTAATTATGAATAACCGCCTTAGTTTCCTGAGGATTTTCCGGATGGTTAATCGCATTGAATGCAAATTATCAGTTTGGATGTTCATACTTGCAAACTATAAAGTCACTATGATTATCACATTAATAATAGAAGTATGGATTCTAGCACTTACATGCCACCCTAATGGATGATGCCAAAGGTCAGGCCCAGATGGGTAGGCCAGTGGACACCTTGAGTGGTGACCCCAGGCACCAAGCTCGGGAATGAGAAGGTGGCCTATGATATTGCATGACTAGTGGGCACCATGAGTGGTGACCCCCGGGCACCAAGCTCGGGATTGAGAAGGTGGCCTTAAGTCATTGGCAAAGGAAACCCTAAGGTGGGTATGCCAGGGTTAGGGCAAAAGTGGTGGAGAATGTCATACTAAAAAGTGTAAATTTACTTGTTAATTAACTTGATTGTGATAATTAGATTGTTATCCTTATGTGCAAACTTTTGGTTGTCCGCACATACCAGTATATTTCGATATACTGACCGACGTTTTATTTGTCGGCGTTTTAGGTACAACCTGAAATGAACAAACAGTAAAGTGACACATTGTGAAAATAAAACATAAAGTGTAAGGAGGATTAGATAGAGTAGAATCAAGCTTGGATAGATAGATTCCCAAAGTTTTAAAAGGTATGCAAAGTTTTAAATTTTCTACCAGATTTCAGTTTAGTTAGTAGAATTTCATAATTATTATTGAGTATTTGTCGAACCTTTGATCCAGGTTAGTGGATAACGGCTCTGACCTTTCGGTCTCCCTTAATTGGGGGTTACCAGGAGGTGGGGTCGTTACAATTACACTAATGAACTCACTACAATAATGAAAAACGAAGTTTTTGTGGGCTTGTTAATTTGTGTGGGATTTCCGCTCTATACTCTACAAAGTGCATTTTGTAACCTTTTTGTTCTAACACCTGGAGGCCTTATCTGATTTGGGACTGTCACTAATCATCAATGATGATGAAAGTAATATACTTTGTAAAACATAATACATAAATTGAGATGGACCCTTTTAGAAAAGATATTAACTGATGTAAACTTTTTTGTCCATATTTAAACGAAAACATATTTTTCTTTAAAAAAAATCTCGTTGGTTAATAAGTTCATGTTCCAGGGTTAACAACATTTTGCCTTTGGTTACTGTGATGCCTTGTGCATCTATATTTGAATGGATTAAATATCTGCCTGAGAATATTTTATGATACATAAAATTAAGTAACTATTTCTTGGTTTAACCAATATTTATGGAATTACATAAAGAGTGTCTAATTTTATCTTTTGAACCTATTTTAGAGGTTTTTCTATCCACAATAGGTTCCCTACTCAATGTCTATAGTTTTTTATTTGCCAGAAGTCTCAAAAAGATTAGGAAGCAATTTGAGAGGAGGTCTAAAGGAGGAACCATGGAGTCATGATTATATCATTTCAATAAATAGCCATCATGAATCTCAACACTACTTGAGAATTAAGATAGATTTCATCGATTTTTGTATATAGACAATAAATATAAGCAAAGGAAACTATATAGAACCTCATATTTGGTTTATCTTAGACCTTCTAGATGCATTCCTCATGTTTTATACTTGCAAGTTTGTGTGGGAGAAATAAGAAGAGGGTTGGGAGGGGATATGTTGACTGGATTACTAATGAATGGGACAATGAACTAAGTTATGAAGAGATAAGAGAGCATTAACACATGTGGTCGACACACTAGTTATGAATTTGATAATCATTTAATGAAGATGATGCACTTTATTAATGTATCAAGAATTTCTATTTGGTTGTGTTTATCATACTTTGGATACAAATGAATATTTGGCTTAATTTTTTTCCTATTTATATTGGCATGGTAGATGTTCTTTCAAAGATGGATCTAGACCCTCAATGCACCTTGCATTAGACCACAATCATATTATTAGGATATGATCAATTATGTATTGTGATTTATGTATTTATAAACGTTTCAAATTCTATTGATATAATTATCCGTGTCATTTTTGGATCATAATACTCATCTAGCTAATCATATGAGGTTTCACATTAATTAAGAGTACCGCACCATGTTAAGGAATATGAAGGCATTATAGATCTTAGGAGTCTGAAACATGATATCTTGATTGTTAGCAGTATGGAATTTGTATTTTTCTTTATTTATATTAACATTAACGACACAATGGATAATATTTTGGTCCAATAATAAATATTGGTTTGTGGTTAATTGATGTTCTTATGTGAAATTATGATGTTTGAATGTTTTATTGACGTCATGATAATATTATACAAGTATTAGTTTAGATTTTAAAATTTAAAAATTTCATCTAAAATGATATTTTCTAGAGGTATAACTACATAAAAATCAATAAATAAATCATTTCTACAATTATATCATAAACATATTGGTGAACATTTTAGTCCCTGAAAATTGTAGTGATGAAGATCAAATAGACCATCATAATTGTATTGATGAGGAACAGGTAGCCCCCTACAAATAATATTAATGAAGGTAGTAGACCATCAAAAATATTTTTTCTAGGACCGTCAAGTCCCACAAAATATATTTATGGTGATTTAAAAATATCTCACAAATGTATTTATGAAGGGTAAATAGTCCCTCGATATAACATGATTGAGGGTCACTAAGTCTATTACAATTATATTTATAAGGGTCCTTTGATATATCTCATAGAAGTAACCTTCACGTCCCATTTTTTGGGTCATGTCCACAATCATTTCCTATTTGTGAGGTCCTGCATAAAGGAGTTCGTCAAATAAACCACCCATGAAAAATCACCACTTTGTTTGTAGTAGACCCTGTGCCACCGTGCACATTGCTAGTACATTTTAGAAGTTTGTGAATCAAAGGAAATCAAAGGAGTCTGAAACATTCCTCTATTTAGGAAAGAAATTGGGCCCACATAAAGGTTGCCTGCATAAGCAGAAGAATTCGTGACAATGACAATTTGTTTGGACTAAGAAAATACAATTTATATACCTATTTATAGTAGAAACTTAATTTTTGTATCCAAATTAAATATATAGGTTATACCTTATATCTTAAATATATCCATTTATTAAAACAAAAAATGTAGTATGATGTATGCGTGTTTCTTTAACAAATGGTCTTTATCAAGTTAAACTAAATCCTTTTTTTCTTTAGCATGAGTTGTGTAACACCCCACTTTTTCAAATATATCAATTACTAAGAGGTAGAATAATTCTCAAGGGGGTGTCACAAACATGATAATCATTGTATACAAATATAATCTATTTGAATCAACACATGATACAATTTCATTTTGTCACATCTTAAAGTCACAGCATGAATTTCACACTTAAAACTAATACCCGCTTATCATAACTTGAAAGCAAATCTAACTGAATCATTCTATTATAGTTGACACCCCATCTAGTTCTGTCTCCTAGATTTGTCCTTGAGTTGTATGCTCCTTGTCTAAGTTTCTTTATCCTTCTTTCATGCAGGCATCGTGTCCCAAACCATAAAAAGTAAAATGGACAATATGTTAGATTAAGTGGAGTTGAGTAACATGATATGAATCAGAAATAATTATAGTTTTCAAAATCATAGCTTTGGACATTGTGACCATTTAATGTTTTTTTTCATATCATTTATCTTCATATTATTTTTATTAATTAATGACATTATTATCTTGGGTTGATTATGTTGTCCTTCATCCTTATATGCTCTAATAGAGATTATGTTCAATGACAGCAAAATTGATCCTAAGATCACATTCATCACATAGAGCTTATGCACCCAAGTGCACATTACACACACAAAGCTTATACATAATTGTGCCAAAAGGGGTATATCTTGGAACGAACAACATCATCAATTATCATGTACTTAACATTACTCTTTTTCATAATATCTTGGAAAATTAATCTGACTTAAGAAATATGAGAAGGTTATCATTTAGATCTTACATGGGAACAATATACTAAAAATCTGATTCATGGACACATATCTTGCATTAAAACATGTACTTCATATTATTATAATTGAATTCATAAATTTTAATTTAAATCTCTTTACCAATACTTATTATACATATTGCATGATCCACTTACCTTTCTCTTAGAGAAGATCCTAATTGCTCTTCTTAGGTTGAGGAAATCCTAATTGCTTCCTTGGGGTTAAGAAACCCTAATCACCCTGTTAAATCAATTAATATACATTAATGACTAATCTATAACTTTATTTCTAGGGTTTTGGGATTCTTTAATGATTGGTGGGTACATCAAGTTTAATCAAGATTCAAAGCCATCATATTTTATTCCTCATTCAAATACACTTATAGAGAGTATAAAAAGTAATTTTTGACAAATAGGTAATTAGTTATGAATTTTCAAAATTCAACCAATAAAAAATAGGCAAAATTGATTGAGCAATTTATTCAAAGTAGAAAATATGCACAAGGCGGGACCCTTTCCAAACTAGCTCAGTTGGGACCGACAACATCATCACAACCTGCCCAAAGAGATCATGTGTCTAGAGTCTAGTTTTTGCATCAAAATTCCAATTTTGCCCATGGAGAGTGACTGAGAAAAATGAAGAATACAAGGGCACTTTGTTCATATTATAAACCGGATCATCTTCTAGGAAATGAAGAAGAACACCACTCTCTGTAACCCAAATCAATGGAAAGAGGGTAAGGAAATTTGGGCTACATATCAAACAAGCTACAATTTTGTGAGCAACAAATATTAGGAGCAAGCTCTCCATACCATTGCATAGAGAATGATCCCAAATCTAGGCTAAAAAGGCGGATGGGAAGATTGCATTGCTCTGTACCTACAATGATGGTGAAGAATTTGGTGTGAAGAAGCTTCTTTAGTGCTAAAGGAATCATAGCTTTCTAAAAGAGTCACAATGGTATGAGAAGCCTTGTTAACAAACTAGATGAGTAACAACAAGGTGATTCACAACAAGAAAAGTAGGGCAGCTTATGGAGGCAAGGAGACATTTGGTTTTGATTCATGGATGCCCTTTGGTGCTTCCTGGTGGCTGTGGTCTATAGGGAAATCATCATATAGGTGACATGATCAAAGGAGTCCAAGTTCCAGTCAAAAAGAAAAACACAAAATATCTAGAATATATGTTATAGAAAGCCCTAACAAATAGGGGTCTTCATGTTTTCCTTTCCGCAGTGAAGGTGCTGAGGTTGTCAACTAGTGTTGAGATTAAATAAAATGATAGATGAGATAGGGTGGAAAAATGGGGAGACTCAAACTATAGTTGTCCAAGGAAAATAGGAATCAACTGGAGGGGATAAGTCCCCGATCAATGGACCACTCCAGGTCTGAGAGTCCCAGTGGGACTAAAAAACCATGTGATGTCTGATGAAGTAGACACTACATGAACATCAATCAGTATATTTAGGGCTTATATTATAGGATATATTTCCAAAATTATTTGAGGGGTAAAATGATGTTTCACTTCAAATTTAGTCCACTAGTTAATCAGAGGATCTACGACATTTTACATAGTTAGTTCCCAATTTGATGATCAAAAGATGAACTATTCCTATAATGTTATTGGTATCACTTATGCATATATAATGATTTATGATCGATTCTCAAATGAAGTAACTTACTATTAATGGTCATTTAGGGTTTAAATTGGTTGTGTGGAATCTATTTTATGATATTAAACCAATCAGGGCTCACAAGACAACATTAAGGAGAGAGAAAATACATCCTATTGAAACTTTGGTTTATTTAAGTAAAATTCAAAATTAATAGACATTTGTTAAAATAATCTTGAAAGGTGACGAGAGTGAAATTAAGTGATCATGTATTATAATATTCAAAGAAAACAGTATTCACTTGGGATATTTTGAATTTAGGTACAAAATTTGCATTTAAATAGAGTGAGATTTCATTAAAACCTCCTATACTTATTTTCATCAAAATTTGTGATGTAACAATTCTACCCACCTTAAATATATTCCATAAAATTTTCTTAGTAGAACCGAAATTAGGCTCTTATTTATTCTTAGATTATGGTATACATGCCTAACATTGACACTTCCATCTAACTAAAGCTAGGGTTTAAGCTAGGTCGTACCTTATTCATTAACTTTACTAAACCCTTATTGTCTTAGGCTTCAAATCATGACATGGTTCTCTACTATTAGATGGTTATTGAATTTAGATATTTTATATTAATGCTCTTAGAAGCACCTTTGGAGTTGTGTTGGCCAAACACAAACCTGAAGGTGTGAGAACTATTATACTAATGTTCAACATCTTAGTAGAATATATGTCCCATATCACATATTCTAGAAAGAAGAAGAACATACGCATAATAGATATTTTTTTCTCTTGACATTTCCTCCAAAATTCTCTACAGGTTCTCCATCACCATTGAGATAAGAGAGGACATGTCACTAGCTATGATAGAGTTGACATAAAGAATATGAATTGGATAGTATCCTATCCTTGACACATATGTCAATTAGTATCCCTCTAAAATTGTGTTTCTTATAGGGTTCCTACCTCTACACTTCCCTCAAATAAAAGTGATGCACAATCTTTTTTTTTGAATTAGTGTACTCTATACATATGTTTTCTATCATCAAGGGAGGAATGTAGGATCCACTTAGGAAATCATGAGAAAAGCATGGCGGCCAACTATATTTTTAGCTTTGATACCATATAATAACACCCCACTTTTTCAAACACATCAATTATTCAATAGAAGCATAATAGTCAATGGGGGATGTCACAAACAAGATAATCATTGCATAAAAATGGAATTTACTTGAACCAACACATGATACACTTTCTATTTATCACATGTTAAAGTCATAACATGAATTTCACACTTAAAACTAATACATGCTTCTAATATAATTAAAGAAAATCTAATTGGATCATTCTTCACCCCACTAGTTTTTGTCTCCTATATTGTTCTCGGGTTGTATGCTCCTTGTATAAGCTCCTTTATCCTTCTTTCATATAGACATTGTGTCCTTAGCCATGCAAAGAAAAATGAATAATATGGTTAGACAACCGGCATTGAGTAACATTATATTAACAAGAAATAATTATACTTTTGAAAAAATATAGCTTTAAACATTGTAAACATTCAATGTTTTTCATATCATTTATCTTCATCTTGTTTCTCTTAATCGATGACATTATTATATTGAGTTCATTACATTGTACTTCATCCATCAATTTCTCTAGCAGAGCTTATCTATAGTGAAGGCTAAATTTCTCCCAAGAGTTGATTTCTCACACATAGATTATGCACCCAAATGTTCATTCCTCACACAGATCTTACACATAATTGTGCCAAAAGGTGAATATCTTGGAACGAACAACATCATCAATTGTCTTGTACCTAACGTTACCTTGTGAACATGATATCTTTGAACATTAATTTGACTTAAAAAAATATGTGCATGTTATCATTTAGATCTTACATGGGAACAATATACTAAAAATATGATTAATAGCCATTTATCTTGCATTGAAACATGTATTTGATCATTTCAATTGAATTCATAAATATAAGTGAATATAAAGCCATTTTCCCATACTCATTACTCAAAGTGCATGATCCACTGCCTTTTCTTTGAGAAGATCCTAGTTTCTCTTATTAGGTTGAGGAAAACCTAATCACTTCCTTGCAATTTATAAACCCTAGTCACCCCATTAAATAAATTACCATGCATTAATGATTAATCTATAACTTGATTTCTAGGGTTTTAGGATTCTTTATGGATTGGTAGGTAGGTCGAGCCAAATCAATATACAAAACCATAATATTGTTGTTCTTCATTCAAAATCTTTCTAAAGAGTATTTTAACATAATCTTCTAATATATGTTTAACTAATTATGAAATTTTTAAATCTGACCAATCAGAAACTAGGGAATATTTATTGAAGCAATTTATCCAAATCAGAAAAATCTATGCAAGACATATACCCTTGCCCGGATAGCTGAGTTATGACCAAGAATATAATTAGGGCCTGATTGAAGAGATCATGCGACTAGAGTCTAATGTTGGCATCAAAATCCCACTTTTATCCATGGAGCATGACTGAGAAAAGAAGAATACAAGGGCACATTATTGATTTGATAATTTTGATTGTCTTCTTTAGAAACAAAGAACAACACCCTATATAGCCCAAACTAGTGGAAAGAGGGTAAAAAACCTAGGCTACATCTTAACCAAGCTACAATCTTGCAAGAAACAAATATTAGGAGAACGATCCCGAATCTAGGCTAAATAGGTAGACATAAACTTTTCATTTCTCTATACCTATGATGATTGCAAAGAATCTGGGTGAAGAAGCTTATGGAGTGTTAAAGGCAATAATCACATGATTCTATGAGAGTCACAATGATCTAAGAAACCTCATTGACGAACTAGATGAGCAACAAGACGGTGATTCACAACAAGAAAAATAGGGAAGCTTATAGAGGCAAATTGATAGTTCATTCTGATTTTTGAATTCCCTTTGATGCTTCTTGGTGTCTATGATTTATAAGGAAGGCATTCCATAGGTGATGGGATCAAATGAGTCTATGTTCTAGTCAAACAAAGAAACCCTTATAGTCTGGAGTCTGTGTTATACAAAGCCCTAAAAAGGGGGTCGTCAGGTTAGCCTTGCCACGTTGAGGGCATCAAGATTGTTAATTTGTATTGGGGTTAAACGAAATTGAAGATGACATAGGGAGAAAAAATAAGGAGGCTCTAACTGTAGGAATCTAAGGAAATGATGACTCGAGTAGGGGATGAGTACCCCACCCACACAACACTATGGGTTGAATGGGACTTAGAGAAAAACAACCATGTGACATTTGATCAAGTAGCAACTATAGAATAATCACAATAATAAGTATATTTAGGGTTTAGACTATGGAAGCCTTCCAAAATCATTTGAGGGGTCAAATGAGATTTGTTTGATTTCAAATCTTGTCAGCAATTAATTAAAGGGTCTAGGGCATATTTACATAGTCATTTCCCCAATTTGATGATCAAAAGATGTACTACTCCTATAATGTTATCAGTATTATTAATGAATATTTAATGAATTATGATTGATTCTCAAATGAAGTAAGTTTTCATTAATGGTTAGAAAGGGTTTGAACTAGTTTTATTAAATTAGCTTGATGATATTAAGCCAATTAAGGCTCATAAGGCAACATTGAGGAGAGAGAAAGTACATCCTATTGAAACATTGGTTTATTTGAATATACTTCAAAGTCAATATACATCTATTAACATCATCTTTGAAAGGGGAAGAGAGAGAAATTAAGTTAATCATCTATTAGAATATTCAAAGAAAAAAAATTGATTCACTTGGGATACATGCATTGTGCTCCAGAATTTGACTTTAGTTAGTGGGAGATTTCATTAAAAACCTCCTATACTTATCTTAATCAAAATGTGGGATGCTACAAGTTGATTCATAATAAGCACACATCCTTCGATGAAAACATATTTCTTTATCTAGTATACAAAATTGGGGCATAACTCTAAAAAAATGATCCAATGATTAGTAAGGGAATGCATTTATGGCCTTTAGACTTTACATATTTTAGAAGATGCTTTAAATGCACAAAGGATGTGTAGACCGATACTTCTAAAAAAGGTACCGAGGGGAGTATTGCAATATTGGAAATAATTTGTATGAATATTTTTGGACATTTTTTGCCTTTCTTTATAGGAAAAATATATTTTTAACCTTTATTGAAAAGTATTAACGATATATGCTTTTCTACTTGTTGAATTATAAAAGTGAGGTATTACAACCATTTAAAGATTTCAAGGCCAAATTAGAGAAACAATCAAGTAAATTATTAAGTTAGTCATGTAAAATATAGGAAGAGAATACAATGGAATGTTCACTGAGATGGGATAAAGGAAGTGACTAATAACACATTTCCTTCAAAAAGAAGGTAGCGTACCTCAATACACAATGGCATGCACACCAAGAAAAGATTGCAGGTGATGACGGAGTGCACACCAGCACATGCAATAGGAGGAGTGACATGGGGGCACCAATGCGCCGCTAGGCTCCACCATGGGCTCCTAGGGAATGTCGACCCCCTTGGATATTGTAGAATGTCTAGAAGATGAAGGGGGATATCGAGGTTTCCAATGCAGCTCCTTCTACAAAGCCAGATCTAGAAAACTATCTGTTTGGATGGATTTTTCTAGGTCGCATAATTTTGTTCTTCTGAATCAAAGAGAGATCAAATTTGTTCAAGGTAAACTGATCTATTCAAAAGAAGAAGCAAAGGAAAATGCTAGTAAATGGGACAAATGGTTGGTTGCTTATATCATCGACTTCAAACCCCCAATTCCTAACTCTTCTAAACTGTCTTTACCAACCGTGGGAACCAAAAGATTTGATAGATATCTTTGACCGTGGAGATGGATTGTTTCTTATGAAATTCATAGAGGAAGCCAATATGAAATGGGCCATGGAAGGGAGTCGGTATGTCAAAAACATACCTCTTCTTCTAAAGAGATGGAAGTAGGTCCAAGAGATCTTGAAGCTAAAACTTAAGGAAGTACCAGTGTGGGTAAGGATCTATCACTTATCAGTTTAACTCTAGGATACACATATGTTTGAAGGAATTTTATCTTACATTGGTTTTCCTATTTGCACGTTCATTTATCTTGAATTCTTTTATGGATGCAAAAGTATTATCTCCTACAATATTCGACGCAGATTTGAACAACATACCATTTAAACCGGATGGACTTGGGGCTTTATCCACATTTAGATTCATAACAACATCATCTATCTAGTAATAGGAGCCCTAATATTTATCCTTTGAGGATCTGACACTGTAGGTCTAGCCCAGTGTCCCTTCCAGACCTCATCATTAAGAAATTATTATTAAAGATATTTTTAGTGGAAGTCCTTGACTGCAACTTTAATGTCCTTAGCGTTGTGGTCAAGAGCAAAATCAATCATAGTGTTTTTCATGCTAATTCGGTGTCTTCTAGTTTTCAAAGAGGAATAACTTTTGTGTGTGTTGGATTTGCCTTCTTTGAGCTATTGAACCCTAGATTTTTATTTGAATAGATATTCTTATGCTAACCTGCACACTAGCTTCTTTCCTTATCTACTTGTATTTCTCTCTATACCCCTCACTTACATGATTCATATCCTCTTCATTTTGTGCCATACTAGCCTGATATCTCAAAGACTTATCATGTTCAAAAAATCACCAATAGAAGTTTCCTTCCACCTCTTAAGAGAAATTTTGACAATGTTGAATTTCTTGTATAGAAAAAACAAGTCAAAACCAGATACTTACATATCCCAAGAATATTTAACCACTTCCAAGAAGTCAAATCTATAAGTTCATGTATTAATAAAGAAAAAATGAGCTTTGAATATCCTGGGATTGCCAATTTTCAAAGAAATCCTCTATGATCACTTACAGAATTAGAGACCAATTGATCGTAGAACTCAGTAATATCGAATAAGAAATGTGCACTATGAAGAACTCTATCAATTTTAGATGTAATAAAGTCCTTACACTTTGTGATTATCCCAGGAAAAGAACGAACATCCTAGATTCATATCAAACAACCCAAAATTCATCATGCAATCGTTAGACTCATCCATAGATTTCTTTGTAGACGGGATCCTACTAATTCTTTCCCCTTTGATCCTAAAATCATTTAAGACTCCTAAAAAAAACTAGGTACTATTTGTGACATCATGCCATCACAAAGACAGTGAAATGCCACGCGAAAATGTGCAGAGCCACCATAAACAACATATTACCAAAAACATGGGTTAATTAAAACCGATTATGGAAAACATCATAAGAAAGGAACTATTACAACCAGATCCACATCCTGCAAAGAACATGTTATATATATACAAGCATGATATATGTCCACCATCATAGAGGATCCAGCTGTTCCATATACATCAAGGATACCTTACCTGTTTATATACATATCAGACCTATCCAGGCCAACAACAGGATACAAGATAGCCATACAAAGATCATACATCATGAAACCTCGTCAATAACACCTCTAAGGACCTGAGAGTATAGGGAAGACTCTAAGACTCTACTACAAAATAGCCACAACAGCAGCATATCCAGCCTTACCTTCTACTGATCTTCTTGTTGCTCAGCCGCAACACTACGATCACCACCACGTCTAGCTCGATCACCGAAAAAGGTTGAAACTAACAGGGTGAGACACACAGTCCCAGCGAGAAACATAACTCCCCACCGAACTATAAAATCTCAGAAAAGCTAGAACAGATAAACATATAGCAGATAACCAGATCATATATGAAATATGAAGATCAAGATTATATATAACAGCTTACCATGATATCTGGGAGGCGTATAACTACTGTAAGAAATACTTAGGGAACATATATATAAGACAACATACATTATGCAAGGCCTCAACCAATGTTTCATGTTTGCCCTAAGAAAATATACTACATGGCTGGATTATTGTTTATTATTATGCCCTGAGAAAGTGAGCCGTACCGCTCAAATCCAACCTTTGGTTGTGAAACCCAAAGAAGGTGCCATACAAGGTCAATGGAAGAGCCAGACTCCACGACCTCAAACTCTTCATGGTCAGTGCACGATATCCAAAGTAGGACTGTAGTATCTTGCTTATGTGACCTTAGTCACAGGGCCAGCTCCCGCAGGCTACCCTTTCCTCTAGCCCGCCTTGGTACAGGTCTCGGTGCTAGTACACATTGAGCTACGGGCCTGTTCACCATGCTCCTGATCCATGAATGCATTCATGCTTATCACACTGAGCTATGGGCCTATTCACCATGCTCTTATACACATCCTGAGTCTACAACCAAAGTTGCGCTCTATTCCTCCTATTTTCAGCTAGGACAACCCCGCATATTCAACAATATGCGCTCTAGGTTAACCCGTAGGAGAACCTATTTCACCATCACCATCTCCTGATGATGATGGATCTATGGTCAGGGCAAACTACATGAAAGGTTCATTTGTAATTAATTATTACATTTTAAGTGGATTGTTAGGATCAACCAAGTTATATTATGCAAACCATAAACAAAAGTAAATAGCATAGATTCCATTGTTTTATGCCACACTGTTATTATTACTCAATGCCATCAACATCATCATGATCCATCACAAGGATCCAATATCACATGTTACCACTTGGCCTCTGGTCGTATATCATAATCCATCACAAGGATCCAACATCATAGGGATTCCATCCCATCTTTAAGCACATGTTGCCAATACATATGCAACATTCATCATGTACCATCATAGTTATCATAGAACATAGTGTTTCTCAATGTTTTAACATTAAGAAAATGTCACCAATGACATCATTATAGCTCATACCTAAGTACACTTCTCAATTGATGAAACGTGCATGGTTAGTATTCTAAAGAGTAGATAAACACTTCATCATCGAGATATAGTTGTGCAACATTAGATGAACATGCATCTACATAACTTTCACATATAAGAATTCCAAACGATATTAGGGTTTCAATAGAACATAGAGCATAACCCTCACCAAAAGGTACAACAACCCTCACTAAAGGTACCACGGCCCTCACCTAGGGTACCGGTCACAACCATACCCTACTGATGTCGGCTATCTCCTATATCGGGCAAGTCACAACTGAATAGATGTCGAGTAGCACCTACTCATGGAGTATCGGTCAGCACTACCTAGCAAGGGTATCGTGCAAGGCTTGGCAAAGCCATCTCGCCCAACACAACTCTCTGTCACCCAAGTGGTTCACCACACAAGGAGCGTATCGGATAAGGGTTACAACCCTTATCGCCCAACAAGATCATCACAACGTCGAGCACCCAATTGGGAAAGGCACCACCTAGCAGAGTGTCGGGCAACATTATCCAAGAGAATGTCGTGTAAGGCACCAACAAGCTGTGATGCCCAACACAGACCACCTATTGTCCAAGGGATATAATCCTCACAACGCCCAAACTAACTTAATCCTTAAGCACCATATTGGGTGAAGGATCAACAAGGCATATGCCTATTGTAATGCCCAAGCCTCATGCTACTGTATCACCCTAGACCTAACACAAAGGAAGAACAGGGATATCAGGCAACACTCTCAAGAAACCATATCGTGTGACTAGGGTTAGGACAACCCTGTCGGCCAACCTCACCATATCACTCAAGGCGTCAAGAGTATTGTCTCACCTCTCAACTTAAAAGAGAGAGGGGTCTTGCACAATATCAAGCATATCGGGCAGGAGCTAAAGCTCACTCACAACTCAAAGAAGGAGGGGTGTTGTTCAAGACTCAACATTAAGGCATGGCCACTCATATCACCCAAGGTGCCCATGAGAACATATCATGTAAATAGGGTAGAAACAAGGTCAGCACCTCTACCGGCCAGACCAACTAATCATGACGCCCAAACAGCTAGAACATAGGCTCACCTCTCAACAACAAAGTGAGAGAGGGGTATTGCCTCATGGAAACACCACCATACCTCTTTGGATTTAAGAAACCCTAAGCTCACCTCTCAACTAAATGAGAGAGGGGAATTGCTTGAGATTCTACAACTGAAGAGATCAGCCAACACAAGGATAGCTAACACATATCGCCCAACCTGATCTAAGAAACATATCGGGCAGCAACATCACCAACTAAGGCAAAATCACTACTAGCAAGATATGAATAGCCGATCAAGATAACATATCAAAGTACATGTAAAGGAGATAGAATAGTTAGGTTATAAGTTATGTAACCCACCTTAAGAACAACTTCTCCATGCTCCAAAGTACTACCTTCGGCCACTTCAAGAAAAGAAGAGAAACCTATCACCTCCTTGGTCAAACGAGTAAGGAAGAAGATGACACCAAGAGAGTGAGAGAGAGTTACCAATTAGAGAAGAAAAGAAACAAGAACAACAAGATGTATTGGCCACCACCTCTTATTCTCCTCTCTTTCTCATTCTCGGCCAGCAAGGCAAGAGCAGCAACTAAGGAACTAAAGGAAATACTAGCAAGCAAGGTGGGTGGCATATATACAAGAGGATAAAGGGGGAGAGTATAGCAAGGTGGCTTCCAACCTAGGTACACTTGTCCAAGGGCCACTCCACATGCTAACACTCCAAACACCATTTGTCCATGACTTTCCACTTGCTAGCAGCGAGCACCATGTGTCCAAGAGGGGGTGACACAAACGATGCTAGGTGGAGGGGTGTGTGTGTTGCCCAACAAGGCAATCCGACACACCCACCAACACTACATGGCCGATACACCACCTGGCCAACACACCTATCTGCATGATACACATTAAGCAAGGAGGAAGGGCTTCAAGCCCAACAACAAGCCCAAGCTTAAACAAGCTCGGACGAGGCCCAAAACAACTCAAGCCAGGTGCTCAACTCATCCCCTCAACCCTAGAGGTTACAAAGAGAGAAAGAGATCCCTCTCAAGGTGAAAAACTTGCACATAAACCCTAGAACTTGGGTAGATTGCAAGTTGCACCTCAACCCCACAACAAACACAACAACCACTAATCACACCTGAGGTGATTAAGAAAGCTTCTAAACATCATGTTTAGACAAAAAAAAGAGGGTAAGCCCAAAGCGAAGGTCAGGGTCCTTACACTATTGATGTTTCCACTTAAGGATTCAATATTATTCCACACCCTGACCTCTCGTCATCACCATTATGACCATAAGTCGTAGCCATCAACAAAGAAAAATCATTAACAGTAACTTCAACATGAATCATTTGATCAGTTTCAAAAATTTAACAATTGTACAATCTTTGTAGGGAATGATGATCCTACACAAAATAGGAGAATCATGGTTTGAATGGAAATTATAATAAAAAAGTATATATTTAGGACTTTTACTATTTTATTAACTCTAACTTTAGTTTCTGTAAAAACTATAATATTACACCTCACTCCATAGATCTCTTCCTAGATAGAATTGACCTTATTACTCAGTCCCCTAACATTCCAGGAGGAGGTATACATAGAAGGGATCATCTAACATCCTAGGATATTAACAGTCAGCCCCAACATTTTTTTCTTCATTAATGATCTCTAATCCACCAAATTTGTTGTTATACAAACCTAATAGTCCTATGAAGAATACATGTAGTAGGTTTAATAGAAACACTTGTAAGTAATTTGCATCTCCCTACTTCTCACCTCTTCAAAGCCTCATATTCAACAACATCCTTCGAATTGGAACTAGTCGAGAATACTGGAATAGGGGTATTTGGAATCCATTTCTCTTTTTTTTATTTGATTGATGATTTCATATACCATCTAAACTATGTTTCAAGTAAGTTGGATTCAAAAATTGAGAAGTTCTTTCATCATAAATAGATTTAGAATCATCAATATGGACTTCAACATGAAATTTTGTAGGAGGAATCAGATCTTTTACCATCTAGATCTTCTTCTACTTCCCATCTTCTTTAGGAATAGGAGAACGAAAAAATTCTTCATGACTGAATAAAGCACAATTTTGGCATTTGTATGTCTACCATTCATTCAATATCTCAAACTTATGAACATCATTATCATCATTGGCCAGTGTGATTTGTTTTGGGAATTTTGAGTCTAAGTTGATGAGAATAAGAATACACACATACTCAAGTCTTCAACAAGTTCTAGTTTAATCTTCGTTTGGAAATTTCTCAAAAAGCTAATCATATGTCCTCTTAAAGAAGTAAACAAGACCTTCCTAACTTTCATCCCAAAGGTAAAGGTTTTACTTTCATTGCAAATTAGAGGCTGATTTCCCTATGCAATACCTTTTATAAACTTATTTCAAAGTTGCTTGCTAGCATATTGAAATTGATTTTGCCTTCTATAGTAGATATCAATCAATGTGGTTCTATTTAGCGGAGATGTATAAGGGATGGCACCTTATTATCAAATGAAATCATCAGTGATTCAAGAGAAATTCTGGTAACATTGTATCTTGGTAGATATTTCAAAGGCATATGATTTTGTGACATGGAAGCATCTGTACTCCATTTTATTTAGGATGGGTTTTCCATCTGGTTGGATAAAATGGATCGAAGCTATTTTTTCTTCCACTTCTTAACAAATTGTTATTAATGGTGAGCCAAATGATATATTTACTCCTTATAAAGGAGTAAGACAAAGAGACTCAATTTCTCCCTATCTTTTTGTGATTGTGATGTAGGGATTGACTGAAATGTTAAAGGAAGGTTTGGATAAAAAAACTAATGCTCCTGTTAAAGCTTCAAATCATGTTGTTATTTCTCATTTTAATTTTACAGATGATCTCATGATATTATTAAAATCCAATCCAAGCAATGCTACAAATATCAGGCATATTTTAACCAAATTTGGTATGGAGTCCGGTTCATCTATCAATCATAAAGAAAGCTACATTTTCTTTAGTAAGGAGGTTGACTCAAGTTCTAATGTGGACATCATTGAGATTTCAAAGAGTAAGTTTGATTCAAATAAATATCTTGGTATTCTTTTATTCTCTAGAAATTTGTCTAAGAATTATTTCTCTAGTCTCATAGATAAGTTTAAAATGAAGCTTGATCCATGGAAAGCAAATCTTCATAGTTTTCCAGGTAGGTTGGAACTTGTCAATTACATGATACAAACTCTTCATCAATATTGGATGTTTTACTTGCCTATCCCTTCATCTGTGGATGATATTATTGAAAGACTAAGTAGAGATTTCCTATGGAGACAAACTAAAAATAAAAATAACCTCCATTTGGTTAGTTGGAAAAATATTATGTTACCAAAGAATGAAGGAGGTCTTAGACTTAGGAAAGGTAGGGAAATTGCCAAAGCTTTTGTGATAAAAAAATGCTTCGGACATTTCTAAAAAAATAGCCTTTGGGTGAAATGGATTTCTAAAAATATTTGAAGGGACACTATTTTTTGGAGCATTGAGGAATCTCCTAACTTCCGGTGGATTTTTAATAATATTCTGAAGGTTTGACATATTTTACATATATTTATTGAGATCCACATTGGTGAGGGGAAGTTGTTTAAATTTTGGCAGGACCCATGGGATAATTCTAAGTTCTTAGCTGACTATGTTGGAGGTAATATCTCCGTTCATACTGACTTGGGAACTAATGATTTTCTGAGTACTATCATCAAATAAAGGAAGTGGAATATACCTCTGTCTAGAGCTGCTAGAGTTATTTCAAATTGTATTGCTTCTAACAATATTTCCCTTTAATCAAAAGATTACATATCCCTTTTCGGGAAGAATGAAGTTATCTCAAATGAAGTTTGGGAAGATATAAGAATTAAAGGTACAAAATATGGGCCTTTTTGTGTATTTGGTTTAGTAAATCTCCTAAAAAAAATTGTTTCATTCCTAGAAATTCTTCTTGAACAAATCGCCTACCTCTAATTATATTAGAATATTGGGAATTGAAGTAGTGTATATCTACTTTTCATGCATGAATGATTATGAAGACTTGAATAATTTATCCTATAAGTGATCATATGCTAAAATTGTGTGGATACAATGATGTGATAGAATTCTTAAAAGTCTTTGCCCAAAGGGTGTCAGAGAGTTAGTTATTATGAAAAAGGACTCTGAGAAAATAACTGATTTGTGTACTTTATATTTTCTCTGGAATGAGAGAAATAGAAGGGTTCATGAAGAATAATATCATGAAACTAGTAACCTTTTGAAGGAGAATATGTCTATGGTTAAAATCTTTTGATTTCTCAAGGATCCCTAGTTATGAATAGGACAGTTGTAGATTTTTTACTATATAGTTATGTAACCTCCTTCTCTTATCAGTCTGCACTTCTCAAGTTCTCAAGTTCTATGTTTATCTTGATTCTTTGTTGATACTTGAATCTAGTTAGGAGGAGAGTTGAACAAGGTCTTTTCCAATATGGATTGATGATGCTCAACTTTAAAATTTTTGATCAATTTCTACAGTTGTGTCATGCACGAATTATCCTCCCAGATGGTTCTCTTCTACTAAAGTTTCTTGGATGAGTTTCACTACCTATTCTTTATTCATGGCCCAAGGGTTGTATGTACATTTTTTCTTTTCTTTATTTCCTTCTGCGTTTTACCTTTTTCTTAGAAAAATATGTAAAAAAGAGGAAGCCTTTTAGCCGACCAAAAAAATCATATAGCTGAAACAAGGAATCCTACAAAAAAGGAAATGATTTGTGCAATACTTTGTAATTCATTCGTTCATTCTATAATGTGGAGTGAGGCTTTAAAGACCAAAGTGCATATATTAAACAAAGCTCCTAGCAAGTATGTTGAGAGAAACCCATATCAGTAATGGATAGGAACGAAACTAACATTGAACTATATGGAAATATAGGATGTCATGCATAAGCTAGGATATACAATCCACCTGAGAAGATATTTGAACCAAGAACCATTAGTGGTTTCTTCATTGGCTATACAAAATGTTGAAAGGGATATAGATCCTATTATCCATCTCACTCATGAAATATAGTAAAGACATGTAAGGTTAAATTCATGTAGGATCATCAAGTTAGTAGGAATTATCTGCTTCAAAATATTTCTTTTAATTAAAAGAATGGAATTCCTCCTAACGTCTACCTACTCAAACTCATAGAGAATATCTTTATTGTTCCAATAAACAATTATCAAGTGGATGAGACACTAGAAGTATATCATGCTCATAGTAAGCTTGAAATTTAACAAGTTAACATGCTCATATTAAAAAACTTGAGGAGAGTGCATAAAATCTAGAACCTAATGTTGAATTAAGAAGATTTGTATGACCAAGGAGGTAAATTATCCCACCTAACTATGTTGAATATCTTCAAAAGACAAATGTAGACTTCAAAGATACTGACCCCTTCTCTTTTTTTTGCTAGTGATATAGCCCTAGATTGGGTCTTCATCCACTACATAAAAAATAGTCTTTCTTCATGTCCAATCATGTGACAGAATCCTCTTTGAAGGGCCTCACAAATAAGAATGATTGTGGGACTATCCTTCCCAAATGGGATGTAAAGAGAACCCATATGAAAAATACCAGTGGCCCTCAAAAATACAATTGTCATGCACTAAGTGACTCTCACAAATGTTATATTGAGGGACTATTTATCCTTCATAAATATATTTTGTAGGATTGTTTAATTATCAAAAATGCAATTTTTAGGGTATTGATGGTCCTAGAAATATATTTTCGAGGGTATATTGCCTTCACTAATATTTTTATTGGCTATATGGTGCTCACCAATACAATTTTCATGGTTGATTTGGTCTTCATCACTATATTTTTAGGGACTAAAGACCTTCACCAATGTAATTATAAGGGACTAATGACCTTCACTAATGTATTTATAAGGGACTAATAGACATTTTTGTTTGTTTATTTCTTTTTATGTATTATTTATGGATTTTTATGTAGTTGTTACTCTAACAAATAATATTTTAGATGAAAATTTTAAATTTTAAATCACAAGAAATATTTGTATAATATTCACATGACATCACAAAAACATTCACTGGACAAAATTTCACATAAGAATGTCGAATCACCAAAATCCAAAATCCATAATTGAACCAAAATAGTATCCATACATTCTTGGCCAATATTAAAAGAACTATAAAATATATAAATTTGATATTGACAACAATCAACATATCATGTCTAAAACTCCTAAGATGTATTGTGTCTTCAAATCACTTCAAATGGTGCAGTGTTCTTCATTAATGTCAGCAGTCATGCGATTAGATCCATTCCACTTCTGAAAATGACACCATTCGGTATATCAATAGAATTTGAAAGACTAAAAAAATACTTAAATCATATTAAAAAATGAAAGTACCCTTATAGTTTGATTTTGTGTAATCCAAGGAGCATTGAGGGTCTAAATCCTACTTTAAAAGAAAACTTACCTTGCTAATATAAAAAAAAAAGATAAGCCAACCATTCATTTATATCTTAAGGACAATGAAGATAACCAAATAGATATCCTGGATAGATTTATTAAGTACATTGTTTTCATAATTCCAAAATCCAACCATGTGCTTCAATGAGCATTGAAATCGTGTGCATCTAAATTTACGATGGAATAGAGGTATGCATATACATAGTAGACAAAACACACTCTACTAAAAGATGGAATAGAAAAAGCATTGTCCAAAATATATTGAATACACATCTGAATAGAGAACTACTGGTCTAAATAACACTACGGATGATGCAATTTGTGTGTTCTGCATTTGAGGGTAACTGTATAGGTTTCTATCAAAATAAAAGCACCAACTTTCAACAATAGTATATGATTATCAACATTTAGGTTAGTCAAAAGTTGTTATGAGGTCCCTATGGTTGAAATCTTGATGGGTGTCCATTTGTAGTACTTTGCATGGGAAATGTGCCTCTAAAATATCCACTTTCAACATCTCACATTTGAAACATATTTGTAGTAGGTCTAGTTTGATTACCTTGCATGTGAAACATGCCTAACCCATCTCCACTTGATTTTCTTTGTCTAGATGAGTTAGGGCCTTTTGATCGATTCGGCGCTCTGCTAGGGTTTCTGGCAGCGCCGCCTTCCTTCACCTCGGCTAGGCACCCCGCCTACCGGGGGCCACCTCCCTCGGCTCACCATGCTGCCCTCCCCGTTATCTAGGAGGATTACGAGGCAAGCTGTACAGGCCATGAGAGCCCAGCAGGCGGTGCAAGAGAGGAGACAAGGTTTTGCGGCCCTTGCTACTCCTCTTGAAGATATCATCCAAGATGTGCGGACGGTGGTGGGATCCCCGACGCATAGTCCGGTTGACAGAGATGATCATCAAGGTCTGCTTGATCCCGTCGCCGATCGGGTTAACCCTGAGGTGCAACTGACGAACGCCGCCCACGTTGAAGATAAGGATACGCAGACCGCTGCTCCCAATCAGGAAACTACCCCGTCATCGCCTGTTGTGACCCCGGCTGTCCCTGCTGCAAGTCCCGCGGTTCCTTTGATGGCGGAGTCGAACCCTATCCTTCACGCACAAGGAGAAGCCCAGCAGCCTTCGAAGAGCCAACTGGACGGGTCCTCGCCGCGCAAGCCTTGGATGGTAGATGTTCCGAAGGATACTTGTTACAGATGTCTTACCAAAGGTCACTGGAAGTTCCAATGTCGTAAGGCGATTGTCTGTTACAAGTGCCATGCACCGGGTCACGTCGCGAGGAGATGCAAGGCCAGGCCGAGTGCCCCTCCGCCTGACATCCGCTCCCTCTCTGAGTTCCCGGTGATGAGACCGTCGGTTCCTGCCCGCGTCGGACTGACGCACACCCCCAAACGTATAGTTGTTGATTTGGGTCCAGACACAGAGGAGAGGAAAAGCAAAGCTAAAGCGCTTGAAAGAGCCGTGGAGATTGCGTGGCCGTCGCGTACTTCATGGGAGGAACTTTATCCAGAGCTTAGACTGAGGTGGCCCCTTGCTTCTGACTTGTATCGTTTCTCTAAGAGAAAAGCGGTGGCTTTCTTTGACAGCAAGGAGGATGCTCGCAAGGCCCAAGGAGTAACATCCTTTGAGTTTAGAGGCTCCATCATTAAGCTCTCTTCCTTGATGGAGGGTGAACCCTGCTCACGCAAACAAGCGATCTGGTTTTGGATCACGGACCTCCCGATTGTTTTCGTGGAGACGTTCAATGAGGATATCCCACAGTTCGTGTCTCTGACGTATGGGAACAGGAGATCTGATGTGCAACTCCACATAGTCGCACGAGGGACACCTGGATCGAATCTCTTCTCTCGCACGGTGATTGGTGAAGAATTAGACATTCCGATGGAAGCGTTTGCTACTCGTCTTGAAGACTTGCATGTGATCCATGAACGTACTACTTCTGTGGATATGGTAGCGGAGAAGGATCTTGAGCATGAAGTCCCTGACGATTCCCCGGACACGATTTCTCAGATGACAGAACACAACCGCAACAGCAGAGTCGTCCTTGATGAGGAAGGTAATAGGAGACTGCTACGTCGCCACTGCCTTGAGGATTTTATTCCGTCAAAGGAGCATATGCGCACCTCGCGTCGCAAGGGGTTGGATACGAGTTTTTCATCCAGGAGTCGTTATGATGTTGGTGTTTCTGCATCCCAGGTTTCTTCTCAGCCTGTGGTTGGTAGCATACATGGGCATCATCGCAGGAGACATTCGGAAGGTCAAGACCCTTTCTCGCTTGAAGATTGGGGTAATGGAGATCGGGAGTGCTTCTAGTTGATGCTGTCTGTTTGAGCGGGCTCTTTGTACCTATGGATTTCAGCTATCTTTTTTGGAACATTAGGGGAGCAGCGAATAACAAGACCAGGAGGGTGCTTGGTCGTTTGACCCGCAAGCACAAGCCCTTAGTCGTTTGTCTCTTTGAACCTCTCTTACATGCGGTTTCGGCTGTAGAGTTGCTTGACATTGTCAGACTTGATTGGTCTATTACTAATGAGGAGGAGGCGGGGAAGATTTGGTTCTATGCTGATACTTCGCTTCATCCGTCTGTGGTGAAGATTCATAATCAACATATCACGGTTCAGTTCCAGGATGCGGATGGGTTGGTCTTCTATATCACCGCAGTATATGCGATTTGTAGTGTTTCTCAAAGGAGGTTGTTATGGGAAGACATTGCGGATGTCTCCGCTCTGATCGGGGATGCTTGTTGGCTCATTGCTGGAGACTTCAACACGATTAGGCTTCACTCGGAGAAGAGAGGAGGCAATGATAGGCCTTATCAAGACATTCTGCACTTCAACACTTTCATCCATGATGTTAACTGCAGAGAGGTCCGTTTTATAGGCAGCAAGTACACTTGGGTGGATAAGCAGCATAATTCTCCTACGATTTGGGAAAGGCTCGATCGGATGCTTCTGAATGATTCTTGGGGTCACATGAAACCCAATGCTTGTGTCTCTCATCTCACTAGATATCGTGTTTCTGATCACTGCCCGATCTTATATACTCCTGGTTGTTCGAGAATGGTTGTTAAGAGAAGACCTTTTTCTTTTTCACAAGTCTGGCTTGATTATGAGGAATGTAAAGATATTGTCTATGACGTCTGGTCTCAGGAGTTCTCGGGCTCTCCCTCCTCCATCTTTTACTCCAAGCTGAAGAAGATTAGAGACTTGTTGAAGTCTTGGAGCAAGATCACCTTTGGTGATACTACCCAGCGTATTAAAGACCTGGAGGACGTGATATATACTACACAGATGGCATTTGATGATAATCCTACCGAGGCCAACGAGATGAACCTCAAGACTGCTGAGTTTGAATTACAGCACATCCTTGACGTAGAGGAGAAGATTTGGAGAGAAAAATCTAGGATTGATTGGCTCCAAGATGGTGAAAGAAATACTCATTTTTATCATGCTGTGGTGAAATCGAGAAGGAAGTATAACCGCATTACTCGCATTCAGTTAGATGATGGTTCCATAGTTGAGGATCCGACGGCCATTGCTCATCATGCCGCAGCTCACTATGCTGATTTCTACAAGATGAATCCGGGCTTTGACAACAGTCTGTTAGATGACATGTTGATGTCCATTCCTGAGCTGATTACCCCTGATGATGATACTTCTTTGACGGCTACTCCCCATATAGAAGAGGTGCGCATGGCGCTTGAGCAGATGGATAGACATTCGGCGCCTGGACCGGATGGATTCACGGTTCACTTCTTTCATCATTTCTGGGACCTGATTAAAGATGATTTCATGCTGTTGGCGACATCCTTCTTCAGTGGACAGCCTTGTCACCGCAGTCTGTTTTGTTGTAATATTCTTCTTATCCCAAAGGTTGATAATCCTTCTAAGGTTGACAAAGATTTCAGACCCATATCTATTGAGAATGTGGCTCTACGTATCTTGGCCAGAGTTATGAGCAACCGTATGAAATCGTTCATGCCCAGGATCATCTCTGAAAACCAGGATGCCTATGTTCATGGGAGAGACATTACCCACCATATTAGATTGGTCAAGGAGTTGGTTCATGACCTCTTTCATGAGGCTGATTATCCGAATCTTATGGTCAAGATTGATATGTCAAAGGCGTTTGATCGTATTAATTGGGAGGTCCTTAGGAAGATCCTGCGTGGTTTCGGCTTCTCTGACAGATTCACTCATACTGTGATGCGGTTTTTCATTGACACCTGGGCTACGGTCTCGATTGGGGATATTCCTGCTGGTTTCTTTCCTATGAAGCGAGGTCTCAAGCAAGGGAATGCTATCTCGCCTCTCCTGTTCATCATCTATGAAGAATTGTTATCCAGACGTCTTATTAGTATGGATCACCAGCTTCACCTGAAGAAGTTTCATACTCGAGGCCATGGTGTGGCCCCTCTACACCTGCTGTACGCGGATGACGTTATGCTTTTCCTCAATGGTGATCCTTTCACGTTGGCCTCGGTGAAGAAGATTCTCACGGACTATGAGAATGCTACGGCTCAGGAGATCAATCGTAGTAAGTCTACATGCGTTGTTGGTAGTAGATGTGCTGATACCTCCAATGAGATTGCTGCGGCCCTTGACATTTCTTGTACCACCGACACTATCAAATATCTCGGAGTCCCTATCAAGTTTGGAAGATACACGCTGGATGACTTTGACTATCTTATTCAGAAGATACATCAGAAGATCACCACTTGGAAGTCGAGGCTGCTTTCTTTTGCTGGACGGAAATTACTGATTGCTCATGTCCTCTCCTCTGTTACTGTCTATACGGCAACGGCCATTGGCATTCCTCGTGGGACGATTGATCGCATAGACTGCATGCTTAAGAACTTTCTTTGGGCAGATCGTGAGAACAGCCATAGAAGAGCCTGGGTGCGGTGGTCCAAGGTGGCCAAGCCGATAGAGCAAGGGGGTCTGAATCTTCCTAATATGCGGATTGTTGTTGATGCCTTTGTTGCTAAAGCCTGTTGGGAGCTTGTAGCTGTGGATTCGTTATGGTCCAGATTCTGTAGTGCCAAATATGCTAGTCGTGTCCCTAGTAGAGCGGCGAACCTTCCTCAGCATGTGCAGTATAGATCCACGGCCTCGCCGTACTGGAAGCAGATGTGGGACAAGTTTCCCATCGTGATTCCGTGGTGTAGATGGATCCTTGGCAGAGGTTTGATCCCCTTCTGGGATGCTACTTGGTGCGAGTCGAGGCTTTTCAATTATGCGAGATTTCACAGTGACAGAAATCATGCTTTCCTCGTCCGAGATTTTTGGATTGATGATGTAGGTTGGGACTGGCCTGCTCTCCGTCAGATCCTTAATGATGATGGGATTGATTTAGTTAAGCGGGCTGGTCAAAGGATTAATGCTGATAATGACAAGATTGTTTGGAGTCCAGATCGTATGGGCAACTTCACCACCAAATCGATCAAGAAGATCCTTACTACTATAGATGTTTCTAATGGCTGCGTGTATAGCAAGCTCTGGTCCATTGATGCCCCTAAGGAGTGTGCGTTTATTTGGAAGATGATGAACAACGCGGTCCCGACTGATGATAATGTTCGCAATTGTCAGATTCAGATGGCCTCAAAGTGTGATTGTTGCGTAGAGTCTTGTACGGAGGACATGGACCATGTGGTCTTCTTTGGACAGAAGGCAAGGAGCTTCTGGGAGTTATTTGAGATGGTCACTGATATGACGAGACCTACCTGTAGAGCTGAGCTGGTTGCCCTCTGCGCCTACGGCAGGTCCGTCGAGGTGCTACCTTGGACGGCGGCCTGCCTTGCTACGATCATTCCGCATCACTTATGGAAATGGAGATGTAGAGCCCGCTATGATGGAAAGGTTATCCCCGATGTGCATGCGAGACGTCTGATTATTGACCAGCTCAATCTCATGCTCAAGAAGAAAACCTTTCGTGCCTTTGCTGACCCGGAGACTCATCATAGATTTCATAACAATGGCGTGATTATCCCTTCTTATGTGTTTAAGGAGATTGCGCTCGTTAGATGGAACAGTCCGGACATTCACAGCCTTAAGCTTAATCTCACGATCGGGAAAGACAAGGATCCGTTTGGGGTCAGTAGATGGTGGATGGCCAGCATTGTTAGAAATCACCATGCAAATTTTTGTCAGATTGTTAGATCCTGGATCACGGCTAATAACCACGACTGTGCGTTGCTCCAAGCAGTTGTGGTGAGTCTCAAGTTCGCAGACTCTCAAGGGTTAAGGATTTCGACTATTGAGGTGGATGACCCTCTTCTTTATAGTTTCTTCTGGGGCAGTAATCCTATCCCTTGGAGTCTGGCCACCATGCATGAGGATATAAAGAGTTACATTGACGAGGAAGGTATCATGGGTTCTCTTGTGCACAGGTCCCTGAATTCGATTCCTAGAGCTTTTGCTAAGTTGGGTAACCATTTGCATGAGCCTGTCGTCATCTCTGATCAGCGAAGGCTATCTGCTAGGATTAGAGGTATGCTCTATCTTGAGAAGCATGCGACTCCTTATGTGGTGTTGAGATATGTCTCCTGAGTGTTCCTTTGTTTCCTTGTAGTTTGATCTCTGTTGTAGTTTTTTTCTCTTGAGTCTTTACCTGCGGTTATGAGCAGAAGCTGTAATTATCTTCTTTTAGCTCACACGAGGAGGGTGAGATGAATAGATGACCTCCTGACTTCTCTAAAAAAAAAAAAAAAAAAAAAATTTCTTTGTCTAGATGCATACCTAAGCCAACTCTGGTTGAATTTTGTTGCCTAGGAAATGTGGATACATATATACCATTTGTATTGTCATGTGTATAAAATGAACCAACAATTATTTTGTTTGTGCCACGTTGCATATGTAAGAAACCTGCACCAGTTCCATAGCACGTGTATAATGAAATTTGTCAGTATTTTCCAATTTTGTGGGGTTTTCCATTGCACAATAAGTATTAACACCACTACCCTAGAACAAACAAACCATTCATATCATAAAAATATAGTACTACATTAAGATAGAGAGTCCAACTAAAAGTTTCATGTGATTGTTGATACCAAGTCATTATTTGAGAGACATCATTCTTCAAACAAAACATATCTAAGTAAGTTCCTTAAGTGTATCCTAAAATGGGAAATAATTATAAAGATAGCTCTAAAAGAACAATTATAACTAGCAACTATAGTGTTAATTAATGCAACATATATCCTTTGCATTGGATTACTTAAGTAGCATTTCATATCTAATTAGGGAAGCTTTTACTTTATTTTGTATCTCTATATGTCCAATTGCAATACCTAAATCATAAACTTTTTATAGGGTTTACAACTTCAAAGTAAGCTTCACGTATCAGCTCATCACCTTGTCTAGGATTTGATTATTCTTAGTTTGCTACTTGGTTTTCCACAATTTGAGATATATCTTGTTGTAAATACAAAACACCATACAAGGAACATTAAATTGAGATAAGAAAACATATGAAGCTTTTTGTACATGAAGTCAATAAAAAGATGCATATTGGCTAACCACTTATGGGCTTTTGGCATAAACCTTTTCCAAAAATTTATTAAGGGGTACATTGAGTTATTCTTCACTGTATTATACATGATTGATAAAATATATGTTATTTGTATTATAAGTTTCAAGGTTATCTGTGGAACAAACTTAACAAAATACCATCTTTGCCCAGTTCGACTCCATGTTCTAGACCATGTGGTGTGATTCATCGCTTTTTTTATTTATGAGCCGTGTTGATCTTAGGAACTTTCTAAACAAATAAGAAATAAAAAATTAGATGAAATAAAAAAAATCTAGAAGTAAACCATAAATCTAATATGACTATATTTTGCATTTTCAGGTCCTCGTTGTTTTATAATTTTTTTGAAATATTCCATACTTGTTGATATATTTTTCTTAGCTTTATTCATCTTCAATTCTAGGTCATTTTTGTACTTATCATAGTTATCCTTCTTTACATGTTTTGTTCACACTGAATACCTTTTCTAATATGTTCATCAGTGTGATTCCATGCATTTTGATGACTTGATAAATCAAAATATTTCTAAAATAACAAAAACTATTACCTTGGCAATAATAATTACACAAAATACACATACACAATGAAGAAGATTTACTCAATGAATGATTTTTGATATGAAAAAGCTCATCATGGTTGTTCACCCCACTTGGAGTCTAGATACGATAGTTGTGGTTTTCTTGTTAACCTATGTCAATACATATCCAATTTGGAACCATTTTTTCCAAAAAAAAATTCCATGAGAATGTCATTGGACCTTGTGAGGTGGATTCCCAACCTTAGGATGTAGGCTTTGCTCATTTGCAAGTCCTTTTACAAATATTTTGTTCTTTAGTTCATTAGCAATGTTTTCCTCATCTATGGCATCATGTTCAACATCACTGGAAGGGGTTGTAGATGATGGAGTATGTACTACATAATGTGATTGTTCAACAGTGGAGGGAGGGGGAAGAAGGTTTTCTGTGGTGGGATGTTACTTGAGTATCTAGTGATTCTTATTTCTTTCATCATACAAAAGAATATTAGTCTAATATAAATGATGATGATCAACTTGTTTTAAAGTATTAGTGTGAACAAATTCAGTAGGTATTGTTAACATATATGACTCCCATTATGCCAATATTCCATGTTTGGGAAAATAAGAGAAACTACAAAATAAATTATCCCACTGACTTTAACACTATACATGTATGTAAATCATGAAACATATGATGTACTATGATTTGTACATATGTGTAAGTAAATTATGAAACGAATGTTGTACAACTAACATACATAATGAATTTTTTTAAAAAAAATAGATAGCTCTAAAATCCCCATAATGTTTTTTGTTGATTGGTTCTATCAAAAAAATATCTCAGGATGTCAATCCTCATCCAAGATACATCATTAATTATGCCATTTTCAATATGTTGAACATGTAGACCAGTCAAACAACTCTCAATAAGAGGTACTTCAAAAAAATATCTGGTTGGATTCTTGAGCATTGTGCACCAATCATCATCATTGGATTGTAGCACACTAGATCTCCGACCCTACCCTGGAAGTTGACATTTTGGGCTTAGCCAAACAAGGTTGAAGGTTAGACCTAAATAGATGTTTAGTATAACCCCAATGAGCTAATGTATGTATAGATCACCTTAATGTAACCTAATGTTCTAACATTAATCTTAGGTTTATAATGGATACATAAAATATGCCACATAACTCATTTTAGTGGTAATATGAAGATAAGAAACTTAATTGGATGAATAATTTAGACAATGGGCATTTAATGGGCGATATGAAATATCTCATAAAAAGAAGTCTCAAAAGTGGAAACAAACTTCAAATTCGAAATCTACATATCAAAATTAGCCTACATTTCAAATTTCATCTAACTTGGACAACCTTGAAGTATTAGGATAAGTTTAGGAGGGAGAAAATGAGTATAAGGAATAAGTAATGAATAATGTGATTATATAAATTCAAAATATGGAAATAATGGCAAATTCATATTCAACACATCAAAGATAACTTGTGGATGAAGTTTGGTCTAATTTATGCAATTTTAGGTACATTCTAGACTTTTCTGCAATTTACCCAATTGGGAGGTTTTCTTTGCAAATTGTCATATGAATTATAATCCTTATATATTCCCTTACCAATTTCTTGAGTTTTTGAACCATAGGGCAACTGGTTGCACCTTGTTTTGAAGGTGTTTCTCACCAAGGGCATTTTAGGGGTTACCCTCTTTACAAATGAGCTTATCTTTAGAAGCTATCAACTAATGGGGTTATTTCTTTGATTGGAGGTTGGCTAGGATGGCCTATAAATGTCCATAAACTGACATCTGATATTCAAGAAGCTTCTATGAGATGTCATCTTTCATGGCCATGAAATCCTTAAGCTAAGGACACATGGAAAGCTCCATGGACACCTCATGCTTGACTTCTTCCTTATCCATAAAGGTTTGCATGTCCATAGGCACCCTTAGCATTGGACACATGGAAAGTAACTTGAAACCTCGTTCTTGACTTCTTCCTTATCCATAAAGGCTTGCATGTCCATGGAAACCCTTATACATGACACATGGAAAGTCTCATAGACACCTCATACTTGACCTCTTTCTTTATATAGCCATATCTACCCCTTCCCAACTCCCAATTTGAAAACGCTTTCTCTCCTTTATTTCCTCTAGCTTAGAGCATCATTCCTACTTTTTTTTTCAATGAAGGTGTTGTCCCAAGGTAAAAGGAGGTGCCTAACTTGGTGAAGAAGGCTCCTAGGGTTCCAAATTTCTCTATTTAGGATTTCTTAAGCTCCTCCTTGGTTATTTCAACCAAAACTAGTAAGTATCCTCCTTTCCTTCCCTATTTTCATGTTGTTAGTCTTCCTTCCACCTTTCTCCAGGTTAGAACCATGGCCTTCCATGGTGAAACCCCACCTATAACCCATAAAAACCTCATCTCCATGTTCTTTTGTTAGGGTTTTTCACCTCTAAAGTGGAGCATGTGCTTCTTGCTCGAGATAGGAGCTCTGTTGGAGAAATCAGCCTCTCTAAGCTTGGGAACCTTACTTATTAGACCTGTCCACCTTCTCTAGAGGTTTTTTGGAGGCCTAGGCTTGGATCTAGGATTGACTTGGACTGTTTAGACTCTGAAGTTGAGGTATGATGTATCCCCTATTCTTCTATGTTGAGCAATTCACCTATGCTTATTCATTCTCTCTGTCATATGGACATTAGCCTAAACACAATGTATTTTCTTTTAAAAATCATGGTTCATGTGAACTACCTTATTTGATATTGATCATGTGATCATGGATATTCTTTTGAACTCTTATCTTATGCTTTGTTCATGATGGAACTCTAAAAGATGGAATGTGATGTCTTTTTCCCACTTATGAGGTGGATGTATATGTTGGTCACGTATGTGGTGACTAGTTTGTATATCCTGGATATACTTTCTACTTGCCTCTACATTTAAAATGCTATGTGATTCAGTAGCACTAGAGTAGTGTAATTGCATTGGTTTTTATGGTAGATGTGTTATTTCTTACCGAGCAGATGTGATATTTCCTGCTCTTTTGGGATGGAAACGAACCTCATACCCAGGGTAAGATGTGTGATTCTTGTCCCATGTTTTATATACTTAGGAGATTGGCAATATTCCCTTCTCTATCAGGTTTAAAGTTTATGAGACTTGGTCGCCTTTGTATTTATATTGTTATAGGGCTATGTTTATGTCACATGCATGTAGGTTGATGATATGGGGTGTGTGCCCTAATTCTTTACATGTGCTTGTGTGGCACAATCTTTATGTTTTATTAATGGAAAGTACTCTTTTGTTATCATATGATCTCAATTCCTTTTCTCTTGATACCCATTTGGGTGGTCCTTATCCTTTCTATGGGAAGCCTTTTATATTTGATGTCCTTTATTCCATATATTGCTCAATTTTCCTATTTAGTATGCACATACCAACCTTTGTTGATGTCATCTATTTTCTCTTCTTGCTAGGGTATGCTTCCAATCCTAGGTGAAGGACTTGCATGATAAGGCATGAAGTTTTGGACTATCTTAAGGAGTTAAAGCTTGGAGACAAAGTTGTTATGGTTTAGATTTCCCTCCACTTAGATCCTTATGTTGTATCATACATGTAAACCCTTATGGGGGATATTATGATGTACTTTTGTAATAACCTTGTGATAAACCGAATATAGTCAATATTTTTATTATGTTGCTATACTTTGGTTGTTTTGAATACCATTTAATGAAATTTGAAAATGTTACACCTATTCCAACATACCTTTGAGTGTGTTTGGAATGAATGTTTTATTCTTCAAATCTTTAGTAAGTGGGTGATCCCACCTCCTTACATGGATCCTTCATATAAAAGCAATGCAATTCTTAAGAATCCAAGATAGAGGGTTTCCTCTTTTTTCTTTATCCTAAAAGTTTTGATTTTTTTGAGCCCATATTCATCAATTCATAACTGGTTAGAAGTTATTTCATTGTACAAAGAACATATAATAATGGAACTTTTATTGTTGGACCATAAATTAGCTTAGTAATATCTGTCAAGTAACTGCAATATGTGACTTGAGCATTATTAGGGTTTTAATATCA
The DNA here is from genome assembly GCA_963693085.1 of Alisma plantago-aquatica. Taxonomy (NCBI): domain Eukaryota; kingdom Viridiplantae; phylum Streptophyta; class Magnoliopsida; order Alismatales; family Alismataceae; genus Alisma; species Alisma plantago-aquatica. The sequence continues at coordinate 1,353,171,811 of OY856411.1, forward strand.
GCCACTTGAATATCTTGATGTGTTTGTCGACAAGTACATTCCACTATATTGTGTACTACATGTAGCTTCAATATATTTTTTGAATGAAAATAATATCCATTAAAAAGCCACACAAGGCATTCCCTTAGCTGAAGGGGCCTAGGATATTCATCTCAACTCCTCACTGATATTTTTTGACCTAATCTCTCACATATGCATTACCTATTTTATAAAAGTGAAACATTAAGATAAGATCCACTATTTGTACAAGATGACACTTAATCTTTTATTAAAATATTTACATGCTCTTTCAACCACATAGAAAACTCTCTTGCATGTTTCATTTCTAAATTTTGTGGTGCTATGTTGGGATCAATTTCTTGAAGAAAAAACACATTTTCAATGTTTTTTAAGTGCCAAGTTAACTTACAACTAATCCAACATAATTTTCTAGATTTTGTTTGATACAAATTTTACCATTTGTATATATCGAATTCATCTTTATTGAAAATGGCATAGCAATGGGCTTGTTAGAAAGTGTGAATGTCAAAATTCCTTGACACTCCACTCTAATTGGAGATCTATCAACATTATGGAAAGTGTGGTTGATTTTTGTCTAAAAATTGTGTAAGTACCTAGCACAACATTTCAAACTTTCTCTATCCAAATAACCTCTAGCAATAGACCCTGTAGGCTTACCTTTGTTTTTGGCATACTTCTTCACTTCCTCCAAGTATCTCTCTATTGGGTACATCAACCAATACTAGGAAGATTTATCAATCATGGCTTCGTAATCCAAAAGAATGGGAAAATGCATCACAACGGTGAAGAAATAAAGAGGAAAGATTCTCTACAATAGGAAAAGAGTGACAACAATTTCTTGATCCAAGACCTTGAATTCTATAACATTAATAAAATTTGAGCAAATCTTGTTGAAAAATGATCAAAGTTTAGAAATAAAATTGTACATGTCTAAGTTTGTGAAATGTAACAAGGCAACTTCTAAAAGTTGTTGCATAAGAACATGGTAATCATGGTATTTTTAGTCTAGTAAGTTGTCTATCCCTTTTTCTAACACACCTAGATATATTAGATGAACAAACATTAGAATCTTTCAACATGTTTAGCATAGATAAGAACTTCTCTTTCTCCCTAGTAAACATTGTGTAATATGTTGGTGGCAAGTAATATCAATCAACTCCATGTACATGCCATAAATCTATTCAAATGCCCAATTTCTTTACATCTTGATGATCTTGCAAGTTGTATTTAATTTTCTTGGAATCAGTTAATAATGTGTTTGACATGTTCTTGCACACATTTTACTCTATGTGCATCATGTCCAATTTGTGCCTAACCAATAAATACTTCCAATAAGGAAGTCAAGAAAAGATGCCCATTCTGTTCCAATAATGTGGTAATGACAGAACTTGATCTTCATATCTCTTGTGCTTATTATTTATTTTTCCAAATGTGACATTTTGATATCCTTAAAAATTGCCTTAATATATTTTGTAGTGACTTAGGTGGCGGGTGAAAGTCCTTTTCACCATTAAAAATTTTCTTGTCATGTCTATATGGATGATTCATTAGAAGAAAACATCAATGGAAACAATATGATTATTTTTTCCCAAACTCCAACCATTTTGATGAAGTCTCCACAATATGAAAAGGGAACCCATGTAAAACATGGGCCCACTTCCCAAGGTGTTAGAGTTTCAAGAATCATGACTGGCCCCACAAACCACAACTATCCTACGCTACACTCTTTGTCCTCACTCATGTGCAAGCCAGTATAAAATTCCCGATTGGTCATCCATCTTAGTATTACTCTGGGATGAGCATGCTTAAGCACAAAGTTCTTTAGTGATGGGCTCCCTAAAAAGGAGGTGCACCTTGGTGATATGGGTGGTCTAATCATTCCTTTTAAGATCATTTTATCTGAGGCCTCACATCTTGGGATGTTACAATCTCCCTCACTTTGACTCTTGACGTCCTCATCCAGGCTCAACTATAATGCCTCATAATATATTACCATTTTAGTATAGACCTAGAATGACCGATGGGCACCCAACTCTTGATCACAGAATACCAACGGAAGGGTGACTAAATCACCATGGACCACCCTTTCTGACATGCCTCAATTGCTCGGTTCAAGACTAGCATGCCACATGTCCATGTGGGCCGCACCTACTGGAGGGGTTATGGCTCTAATACCATTTGTAACACCCATGTCCATTGCCCAATGCTCTAGTAGAGTTTTCAAAATGACGATTGGCCCCATAGGCCACCACTATCCTTAGCTTCATGTTTTTTCCTCACTCACGTGCAAGCCAAGATAAACTTCCCGACTGGTCACCCATCCTAGTACTACTCTGGGTTGAACATGCTTAACCATAGAGTTCTTTAGTGATGGGCTCCTAAAAAGGAGGTGCACCTTGGGGATATGGGTAGTCCAATGATTCATTTTAAAATCATTTTATTTGAGGCCTTAAATGATATGTAATGCACTCATAATGTCAAATGGATTGGAACCATCAGTAGCTAATGCTAGTCTAATGTTGTGTCATTCTGTAGCAATGTATGGATACTTGGCATCATAGAAAACCTTTGATTTGTGTCTGAAGGATGGTGAACACCACCATCCTTGCCTTCTCCCTCAAATGACCACATCATATATCTAACAACAAAATAGGACATATACAACCTCCATAACCGAGGGATGAAAGGGAAATGACCAATGACCTTAGCAGCTACCTACTTTCCCTTAGTTTTGTATTGCCTTTGGTTCCATCTTGGAGGTCGCCAATATCATACTTTCTTTTTGTATATGCATCTTTTCATATAAGCATGCAATCATTAGTAAAAGCATCTATAGGAGAAAGATCTAGTCCTAATATATCATAGTTTCATTTTCTTCATAGTATGTCTTTGTGAATGAAATTTTCCTATGAAATCGTGAGATAATAACTATAACAACTTCTATAAAAGAGTTGTTTGACCATCCAAATTCCTCCTTCATATATACCAATGGAACCAAATAGGATAGCTTAGAATGAATTTTACAACCTATATGGAGAGATTGATCAGTCTCGTTGAGGAGCTTATATAATCATTGTGCATCTAGATTTGCAAGTTCATCTATCATTTCATTAGCATTATCATTTTTTGTGTTTCCCATACCAAGAAGATCCCCCAACTTTTGATGAGTTATTTTGGGTGCTAGGTATGTTGGTGAAAACGTTGGTGTGCTCCTACCAATCACGTCTTCATAAAACGTCCAAACATCATATCTATGCACATAACCTTTTTGTAAAACATGTGAGAATACCTCTTCCTCTATTTTAAGGTGTCTATACATACATACCTTTCAAGGTCAAATTTTTTTCCTTGTCTAGATAGTTTTTGGTGGATAAGAGTAAATTCAATGAATTTTTGTAATCCTATCTTGAATACATCACTTCATACTTTATTCCCTATATACATCAAACTCTAATCCACTAGAAAATCCATCTCTATGATAATATGATGTAATAGGTTATATATTCATGAAATATGTAAGCTCATCATTTAAAGTTAATCCTAACGTGACACTATTTAGAATAAGATTAAAAGTATTTCTCAATTTAATAATTGAAATGTTTCTCTGGGATACAAAATTTGTACGTATATTGTAATTTTATGCTCTACTCGATCAGAAAACAAATTATGCACCTTTAGTGTGATAGAACCTACTTCAAAAAATACATAGGTTGTAAGGGTACTTAACTTTAAAATATAAATGGTGCTCAATAAATTGCTCCTATAAGTTTTAAGTCTTATTCAAACTGAACACCAAACCAATTGTATTTGTCAATGATTTATATACCCTAATTCCACAATGGTCATGTATCATTATTAATATCAAAAAATTGGGCAGATTGCAACAATGAGTGAATTCATGCAATGGCATACATACGAGAAATATGATTAGATACTAATATGAACATCGTTGTCCATTTTTTGGGAAATGATGTAAATGATCTTACTAATTATTATTATAGAAATATCTATATTTTTAAAAATTATAAATTCACTAAGTGAAAAATAATCCTTAAAAGACTCATAATAAAATCATGAAAGTTTCAAAAAGATAGAGAAGTATTAGTTAATCAAGAAGCATCTTGTCTTAGAAATATAAATTATATATATAAAATAAAGAAGAGTAAGGAACTAGTAAGAGAGGGATTGATATATGTACTCAGTTGGTGAAACTTATGTCAATCTATATACATAGTGTCCCCAAGAAAAATGACAGACTGTTACATGTGCCCTCTGTCAAAGCTAATAAAGATATGAAGAAGAAGGAAAATTGGAAGAGAAAAAGCTAATCTTCTAGATAACTTGGAGCCTCGATCCAATGGTGGGGGCATGACCTAAAGGCATTTAAAGATGTGTTAGTTACATTGTGAATGATGGGGAGGGGAATGGTGGGGAAATAAAAATTATTATTTTATTACTATGGTGATAGGGAAAATTGGTTGCATTTGTCCCCATGGAAAAGCTTGGTGAATCATATGATAATAAGTTTCTTATAAAACCCACTACTTATTTAGACACATATGCAAAATAGCCTTCAAATAAATAGGATTCATACTTATGCACAACATTTTTATAAAGAAATCCCCCCTTCATGTTCTATACCCATATAACACACAACATTCTTTTAATTTTCCCCATACCTATCTCTTTCATCAGGTACATGTTACTAAACAACATATTTTACCAATTTTTCTGACCCCATATTCGTTCCCTTCCCCATATCTTTTCCCTTGACCATATATTTTTGCACCACATACTAAATACAACAAAAGTGTCCTAAGTGGGTGAGGTAAAGATTCAAAATTTAGATTATTATTGGGACAAAAAAGCACACATGAGAAAAGCAATACAATCTTATCTAGCAGACTTTTTTGGCCTCTTCACAACAAGATTCAGGTTGCCCAACTTCTACCTAATATTGATCTTAAATTCTCTACCATGAAGAATAGATCATAGTTGGTGTCGTTACGGGTTGGTCACAACACAAAAGAGTAGGTAGATTACATGTTTGGAAATAGATTGTGAGTCTTGATAGAGAACAAGAGAGAGAGAGGGTCTTAGCATATTGAGAGAGGGAGAAAAATTGCAAATAATAATCTTCACTCTTCATCAACGTTGTGGCTAGTTGGGACTATAGGAGAAAAGTACCACGAATACTAAGTTTCAATAGATGAAGGAAGCAATTACTGAAGATGAATAAAATATGAGACCAAGACTTATAAGATATGGGGACTCACAATGCACAACATGGTTTCTTTGGGGTCACGCTGACTCGAGGATTGAATGCATCTTTTTCTATTCACCCAGTTGGTGTACTCTGTGGGCTTTGAAGGTAACCTAGGGGGAATCATGATAATCTTTTTGTGAGGAACTATTACAATTTGTAATTAATTTATGAAGGAAAGGAGGTCACAAGGAACTTGGTATTTTTCTAAGGGCGCGGTTGAGGGATAAAGACTTGTTGGTTAGGATTGAATCCTCAATAATAGATGCTTATTTTGAATGCCTCTCATCCCTCACAATTGTCCTTTACTAAATCCTTATTTTTTGTAGTGATCATGTGTCATTTTTTTCTCATAATTCCTATCAAGATACTCATGATCCATGCTATTCTCAATAATTTGCATAATATTCTAAATGCAATTATGGATTTTTTTACATATTTTATAGGTACTTGGCCACTACTTCATGGATGGTAAAGAAGGAGATTTTATCCTAGGGTTTCCCCAAGCTTGAAGGAATCCAAAGTGTTGACAGGTTCACTTCCAAAATACCCCAAGTTATCCAGGATTTATTTTAAGAAAAAATCTCCATGAATGACCAAGTGAAGAACTCAAATGTAAGAAAAAGTCACTAAGGAAATTGTTAGAGAGGAGAGTGATTGTGCTACATAAGATTTAATGAAAGGGTTTTAGAAGGAAAACAACCCTCATAATAGGTGTTTTATTAGGAAAATGAGTGTTGCAAGTGATAGCCAAAAAGGTCATTCCACTAACCACAGTTGTGTCGACGAGTTATGCAAATACCCATCCTATAGTAACCCCCCCACCACCACCACATTCATTGTTCACTAGAATAGTTGTTCTTCCACCAATGGCTAGACCATTCCACCCACCACAACCATCCTAATCTCAACCATCAAGGACATCATACCTAGAACATATGTGCTATGTCCACCTCACCATGAACTTTCTAACTATCAACCATACTACCTACCCTAATTTCCATTCTACAACCTAAAATTTACCCCATGTTCAACACGATTGTTCTCGGAGACCAGGACTGTTCCACCATCCCCCCACCACAGATGTGGTAGGTTAGAATTTACGTTCTACCCCTAAACTCTAGTGCTTCTTGACACAACTTCTACCACTTTACCCCCTACTTACTCCTAACAAGTACCTAATCAAACTTGTAGAGTCTATTCAATGGTTGTTCCTGTGAGCAATTATCAAGTGGATGAGACATTAGAAGTAGATCATGATCCTAGTCATGTTGAAATTGAACAATTTTAACATGCTCATTTAAAAGTACAAATTGAGGACCATGCACAAAATGTAGAACCTGATGTTGAATTAAGAAGATCTGCAAGACCTAGTAGGTCATCTATCCCACCTGACTATGTTGTATACCTTAAAGAGCCAAATATATACTTCAAAGATATTGATCCATTATATTTTTCTACAAGTGATTCAACCCTATATTGGGTATCCATCATTAGTCTTTTTTCTCATCATTCATATATAGATACTCATGTTGCACTCCATTTTTCAATAATTCCCATTATTTTCCAAATGCACTTGTGGATGATTTTTTTGCATGATATATAGGTTATTGACCACTAAACTATGGAAGGTAAAAATGAGATTGATCCTAGGGCTTACCAAGATTGAATGATTCCATACTAATGACAAGCTAACCCCCAACCTACCCCAAGTTTTCAATAATTGAGATTATGCAAACAATTCCATGAATGACCAAGTGAAGAACTCAAGTGCAAGCAAAAGTCCTAAAAAACAAGTATTCCAGATGAGAACGGTCATGCTACACAAGCCATAATCATAAAGTTTTAGGAAGAAATAAAACCATCATAATGTGCATTCAATCAGGAAAATGATTGTTACGAGTGATGGCCAAAACAATTGTCCCACTCACCATAGTCATACAACAAGCTCTGCAAATACCCCTCTGATTGTAAAAACACCCCACCATTAAAATCATTTTTCACTAGAACAATTGGTATATGCCCATGCGCATGACCATTCCACCCACAATGATCATCCCACTCTCAATGATGAAGGTTGTTCTACCCAAAACATCCTTTCTACCTCCAACTCACCATGAAAATTTTGACTAGAACAACTGTGCTACATACCCTCATTTCCATCATATAACTTGACATTTACCCCTTTTTCGACATGTTTGTTCATACTCATCGAGGCTATTCCATTATCCCTCCACCATAGATGTGGTAGGGTAGAGTGGCCATTTTGCCTCAGAACCCTAGTGCTTTCTAGCACCATTTCTACCACTTAACCCCACCCCCACTTACACTAGCTATCCTATCTAGGATATTATATAAACCTTAGTTGAAGCTAGGATGAGGAGGAGATTTCATTTACCCCCTATATGCCACCTACTTGTATCCTACCTACTCCCTCGCTTTCCGCTCCATCTTACACCCCACACCCTAGTTTTCTAGAATTTTGTTATTGTCCATCACAATTCCATTCTATTTTTCCACCCTTGAAGGAGTGAGGAGACTGGCCTTACTACAAATAGAGGTGAAGTAAGAGGATTTTTCATGAACCTTCATGCTTATCTATTCTTCTTATCCTTTGCATTTTGTACATTCTTTGATTATGTGTAACTAAGCCCCTCTTATTTGGGGGAGTTTATGGGACTTTGACCATTTAATGAGAACTCATGTAAAACATTCTATCTTATTTATTAGTTACATTTATACTTTTATTCTCTCACTACCTCTTTCTTTGGTTCTTTGAGCTATGGAAGCACCTAAGGTACATAAAAAAGAGGTATTGTTGGGATTTTCAGGATAAAACTCCCTAGTTCCATAGCAGAACCTTGGTTGGTTTTTATTTCTTCCCCAATACCCCTCTATTCCACTAACTATAGGTGTGATATCTAAGTGAACAAGTATGTATCTCCCACTCTCTTAATAAGGAGCATACCTAGAGGTTGAGTAGGAGATAATATGGCTTGAAACACCCTCCTCCTATCTCTTATACCACCCCTTTCCACTGAGTGGGTGAGGAGAACTATCCTAAAAAATCTATGTTAGGGATGATCTAATCCTAGGATTACCTATCGCCGAGTCAATTGAGCCTCACAAGTTTGGATAGGGTGTGATAGGGACTAGTTGTCTAATTTTCCCTCTATTCCACCCATGACCAACTAGTATGTAGGATTCCTAGCCTCATCTCCCTATGTTTGTTTGGTTTGGTGACACTACTATTGGATGTGTGCATGAATATAAAACCTAGTTACATGGTTGATTATCCCATAACCCGCAAATGACCCACTCCTATAATCACTGACTAAAACATTAGTTTCATATCTTTTTCTATCTATCTTTATTTGTTGCCCATTAGACTTAAATTCTTAACTAATGCTGAATATTTCTTGTTAGGGTTACATATTCTAGATTTTAGTTGCTTGAGTTATGTTTTGTTTGTTTGGTTACCCAGTTAGTGCTAAATTTTCTTGCTTAGTTAACTACACTTGTTTAATAGATATTTATAATTTCTATTTCTAGTTGAGTGCTCATTTTATCTAGCTTTCTACTTGTACCTAAATGTTAGAATTAACTTAGTTTGCATACCGTCCTCACTTAATTGCATGCCCCCTTAGTTTAACCAAAACCCAACTTGAAGCCCTAAAAAACATATCTATCTACATGAGGTGTTAAGAAAACTTAGATTTAGAAGCCCCCACCATCTATGTGGGTTTGAACCCTACTTGTCACCTCTATAATACATCCCGATCCCATGTGCTTGTATAACATGTATTCATATTGTGTCAAAATAGGTTACTTGGAGGCCCAAGTGCTTTGTGAAAATTCAAATGATTTGGTGCTATGAAAGGATAATTATGTTCTATGGATAAGAATCAAGTTTTATACCTTATACATTTTCCAAAGAGTATTAAACCTATTGGTTAAAAATGGGTCTTAAAGACCAAAAGAAACTCAAAAGGTGAAATAAAATGGTACAGTGATAGATTAATTGCAAAGTATTTCACACAAAAAGTAAGGTGTTAATTACAAAGAGACATTTTATTCAGTCTCATCAAAGGACTCTCATAGAGTGATCGTGGCCTTAATGACTCCTTTTGATCACCAAAGGAATGTAAATTTTTTATCTTTGAATTGGGATATATCTGAAGAAGTGTGTATGGAATGACTAGAAGGTTTCATTGATGACACTAGAGGTCATATGGTTAGCAAATTAGAGGAATTATTTTATGGACATAAATAAGCATCTTGATAGTCATGCATAACATTTAACACCATCATATCAAAAGTTTGAGTTTAAGCCTAACAATGTCGATTGGTGTGCGTACCTAAGGGCCAATGCGGATAAGTTTATTATTAAATCTTTATGTAGATGACATTCTTGTCAATTTTAATAAATTTGACATATTACATGAGACTAAATAATTTATTTCTTCTAACTTTGAGAGGAAATATATGGGTGAAGCCACATATATACTCGACATGGATATTCATTAAGAAGTAAATTGAGAGCATACTTGGAATAATCCCACAAGAGCTATTTATCTCAAGGTTTTAGAAAAGTATGGAATAAAAAATTGTTCAGGCATGAACCGAAACTTAAATAGATAAATTTACTTCCGTATGGTATCCCAATAGTGACATTTAAATGACAAAATAAATAAGATAATGTATGCATACACTGTTAGACATTTAAATGATAAAATAAATAAGATAATGTATGCATACACTGTTAGAAGCCTGTAATATCTCTTGATATGCACAAATAACCCAACATTATGTATTTTCTATAGATATGTCTAGTTGTTACCAAAGTAAATACCAAATATTGACCATCAGAGGGTCATGAATAAGGAGATGTGCCACCTGCAAGGAGTAAAAAGGGTTACCCACTTACACAAAGGATGATAAAAAAACACCTTGAAGTGGTTACATGGTGTTTAGATGCTGATTTTGGTGGGTGTCCAGATGGTAAGAATTCTATGACATGATATGATAATGAAACTACAGTTACTTGATATGATTAGGATGTGGAGACCATTAGAACAATTTATTCTTAGAGTGAGAAACACTTAGTGGATTTTGAATGGTGAATCGATGGTATTGTACTGACTTATTACAATTCTATTTATACATAAGTGTTCACAGACATGCTCACATGTAATACATGGATATTGGGTACTGTAAGCGATAGCTGGGCAGTGGTTACAGGTGCAGTTATGAATCCATGTAAAGCATTCAGTGAGGGAGACTGTTACAAGTTTGAATGCAACATAATGAAGTGGATGGGTCTTGGTAATCTTGAGATCCCCCCCCCGCTAACTGGGTTTGAGAGAATTGGAGGCCCAACTTGAGAAGGAGATGTCTGAAGTGAGTTTTATGTAGTTTGTTGGTAAACACATTGATGAGTTGATCCCTAGATGATACATGTCTATTGAGAATGAGACCCACAGAAACTTTCTCACGGATGAAGTGGTAGTAGAGCTCAATATGCTTGGTCCTAGCATGAAGAGTTGGGTCTGTCATGAGGAAAATCGTATTGAGGTTGTCACTGTAAAGAGTGGTTGGTTGGGGTGCGCAAGGTGAAGTTCCCTGAGTAATTATGAGAACTAGGTAAGTTCATCTATTGTGAGTGAAATAAAGCGGTACTCAACTTCATTATTGGACTTGTACATGGTAGGTTTCTTCTTGGAGGACAATGAAACAGACGTTCGTCCCAAGAATACATAGTATTCACTAGTGATGCACCTTGTTAAGGGGCAACCAACCCAGTCAACATCATAGAAGCATGTGACTGGAAGATGAGTGTCCCTTAAGATGTGAACACCCATTGAATTAGTTCCTTTGATGTAGAAAAGAAGCCTCTTGATCAGACTCATATGGGTTGAAGAAGGGCAATGAAGGAACTGGCATGCCAGGTTCACCCCATAAATAATATTTGGCCTTGTTAATGTTAGGTATTGGAGTGAGCCCACTGATACCATCAAGTAGAAGAGTTCTTGGTTTGTAGAGAGCATCTCGAAGAAAAGAGGTACATCATGGAGTAGAAACGGGTTTGAAGTGGATCATGTTCTCACGCTGGAGTATGTTGAGTGTGTATTTGTTTTGATGAATCAGAAGGCTCTACTGATTGGGTTCAACCTGAATGCTGAGAAAGTAATGTGTTGGTCCCAAGTTTCAAAGCGAGAATTAAGACTCAAGTTGACTGGTGATGTGGCTAACAACTTTGATTGAGCTCCCGATGATGAGGATATCATCGATGTAGAGAAGGATATATACCAGAGTGTTATCTAAAGAGAAATTAAGAGGGAGGAATCTATTATGCAAGAATTGAACCCAGGCTCGATGAGAAAGGAATGTATCTAATTATACCAAGAATGAGGTGCCTATTTGAGACCATATACTGCCTTGTGGAGTTTGCAAATGTGAGAAGGTTTTGTATTGTCTATGAATCTCATAGGTTGTTCCATGTATACCACCATGTCAAGTGTGCCATTGAGCAATTCATTACAGACATAAAGTTGTTGAATGGCCCATACTTTGGAGATAGCAACTGAAAGAACAAAATTAATGGTGGGAGATTTCATGACTGGACTAAGAGTCTCAGTGTAATAAAGGCCTTCTTCCTAGTGGTAACCTTTGGTAATTGAATGAGCCTTTAGCCTTTCAGGGTACTATTTAAGTTCACCTTGTTTTTGAAGACCCAATGACATCCAATAACATTCATATGAGATTCGTGTATAACAAGAGTCCAAGTGATATTTTATTGAAGTGCAACAAGTTCATCTGTCATGGAGTGATTCCATCCTAGGTGTAGGAGAGCTTGTTTAATGGTTTTTGGGGTTGAGACATTCAGGGCAGCATGTACGACATACTTGGGATTTGGTTTGTGGATTCCTTCTTTGCTATGGGTCACCATGTGGTAGTTGTTTCTGGATGAAGGAGGTGATTCAACAGAACTAGGAAAGGTATTTTCTGAGTAAGTCTTAGGAGGTATAGTGGTATGTTGTGGGGTGGACTGGGTAGAATTTGAGTGTGGTTAAGTGGAGGCAGTGTTGGTGAGAGGGTTATTGGTGTGATCGTTAAGTGCAAACTGACCGATAGGGGTGAGCTATTGGTGAGAGATATCAAAGACATTACTAAGAGAGGCTGAGAGAGGTACATAGGTTGATGGTGCGGTTTGATGTTGTTAAGGGTGGATCATTCTAGCTTTCATCTTCAATATATACATCAAGGAAGGTTAGGTATGACATATTTCCTTGTTCATGACCAGAGTGGGAAATGTTTTGTGCAAAGATAAACATTGTTTCATTGAGAATAACATGTTTCGAGATGTATAGACAATCAGAGGGGATGTGAAGGCAGGACGACTCGTCTATGAGCTTCACTTCCATCAAGGAATCCCTCTAGGCCACACGATTAAGATATGTTTTTCACTTGTGATTCCCATAGGAGGAAATTCTTGAGGTTGAGTTTGATGGTTAGGAAGTTTGAGATGTTCAAACCTACTGGATAGGAGTACACGGGGTAACGACTGTAGATGGGGCTTCTGCCGCCATTGGGTTTATTTTCTTTTTCTTATGGTAGGAATTTGAAGAAGGAGAGGCAAGCCAGGTGAAGGTGAGACTAGTTTATTTTAGGGAGACGAAGGTGAGAGCTAGACAATGTCTTAGAATGGCTCTATACCATCTTAGAGTGAGAAACACAAATTAGATTTTGAATGGCGAATTGATGGTATTGTACTTACTTGTTACAATTCTAGTTGTATATAAGTGCTCATAGATAGACTCATAGGTAATACATGGATATTGGGTACTGTAAGAGAAAGCGGGCAACGGTTGCACATGCAGTTATGAATGCATGTAAAGCATGCATTGAGGGAGACAAGGTGTTACATGTTTGAATGCGACGTAATTCAGTGGATGGTTCTTGGTAATCTTAACATTTATAAGGTGACACATATATACTATGATAGTGAAACTATGGTTACTTCCCTGGATCATCATAAAAGTGTTGCATCATGCCGACACTTAAACATAAAACTCTATGATTTAAATGAGTAAATCATATTTTTGTATTATTATTCTATCTTTGTAATACTGGTTATAACAGAAAGAATGGGTCTAAGGTCAAACCTGTATGTATGGTTTAAATCAACCAAAAGATTTTCAGTGTAAAACATTTGGATATGTGTGTATCTATGCATATATGGAAAACTATTAAAAAATGATCACCATTGCATTATTGCAGTCAAGTTGGGGAAACTAGTTTAATGTGTCTTTAGTATGTGCCAACATGCTTAAGGGCCTATTTGGTTGGACTGGAATGAAACCCTCACAGTTTGAAAACAATATGTTTTATAACGGAGTACATTTGGTTGGGCATAACTCCAACCAACAATTAGAAATCGAAGTACACAATTCACTTTTGGTTACATGCAATACAGTGAGAACGAACTGCACGGGAATACGACGTGGTTCCAATTCCATGTAGGGTTGCCCATTCATGGTATTACCGACATGACTATTTATTCAAGAGGTTGTGTGCTCCCATTACTTGTTTTTCTTTACTATGTCCTAATTCCATCGTACCAAAATTAAAACAAAAGAATTGTACTACTTAAAATTACTTTGAACCAAACCTTGATCGTATAGATTTAATCACGTTGCATTTTCTATTTTAAAATTTCTAGTGTGGGTTGGTTTTCCTTCCAACAAAACTGACCCTAAGTTATATTGATTATTACAACAATTTGGGGTGGGTGCATGGGGTTGGAAACTGACATAAAGTGTGTGTGTGCGTATATATATGGATTTATTTTGGATATGGAACTAATCCATAACAATCATCTCAATTTAGGCCTATGAAATCTTGATCTTATTCTTCTTTTTACTCCTTTTTGTGTCCTTATATCTTTGGTTAACTCATTGAATAATATAAATTGTAATTCCTCTTCACTGACAAGAGGGTGTTAAATTCTTAATCTTTTAGATAATTCCACCTTTAATTTTTTAAAGTTCCCATTCTTATTTAACCTTTTCTTTGGTGAACATCTGAGTATAATTCTTCTTATTGTATTGTCCAGATATTATTTATTCCACCAACTTACTTCAATCGTTCTTGTTAAAAAATAAGGAAATTTTCTTTCAGTTAATATCCAATTCCATTTTACTATCCAAGGGACTCCATAAACTGAGCAACAATGAAGAATTCTTAAATCGTCTTCAACTGGAATTTCTCCCAAAGGGGTAGATAAAATTAATTTTTCTGGAAATATGGATCTGATCGCTCTAAATGTTTCCCAAATTTTGAGTATCCACCAATTTGGGACTTTTACTTTATACGTGAATCTGATGAACCAGGGTTGTCTCATGTGCTCATTTTGTACATAGAGCACATTCTCCTAATCCTATTGATAGTCTCAGTAATTATAGTATTATGGATTTATCCATGATCAAAATTTTTGAGGAACGTTTGGATTTCCCGCCTCGTTGCATTCTTCGATGGGAATTATATTCTCAATCTTTAGGGTAGAATAAGATATGTTTTGTCTTGAAGACATACTTTTATAGTAATATTTCACTCTTATACTATCTGTTTCTTGAAGGATTCTTTCATAATATAGTTGGGTTTTCCCCATCATTGACGATATATAGTGGTATTCTCATGGTATATATTTTTTGATAATAGTGTAGATATCTCTACTGAGATCTTCATCTTCAAGAATCATGCAATAATCTAGAGACCAAAAGATATATAATGGTTGTGTAGCTTCATTTTCATCTTTTATATAATGTTGTATCCTCATCGGTGAGGTTATAGATATAAAGAATGAACCTGAGTCTGATGATGATGATGACTCCATGATGACATTTCTTCTATCACCCTGGGACTCCATTTTTCTATATAAATACTTGAGATAAAAAACCAGATAGAGAATTTTCTTCCCCTTTTATATGTTCTATTTCAAAATCAAATATAGCTAATATCGCTTGCCATCTAGCAACTATTTATTTAGATGCCAGATTTTTTACATCTTTTTCTAAGACAAATTTAGCATATTGACTCCATGATGGTGTTTCTTCTTAAAAAAATTTAATTACTAGGATAATGGCCAAAATATCCTTTTTTACTGTGGAATAGTTTTTTCATGTGTCATTCCATGATCCTGAGGTGTATCTAATAAGCTTTTATTTATTATTAGTTTTTGTTTTATGATTCCTCCATATCCTGTTTCAGAGGCATTTGTCTCAACAATCTTTGGAGCATCGGGATCCTGAATATTTAGACATGGTAGAATTTTCACTTTTTCTTTTATTCTTTTGATTGCCTCCATGTGATCTTTAGTCCATTCAACAAGATTCTTTTTAAGTCTGTTAGAAAGTATCTTTCTATCTATTGATACATTTTGGTAGAAGTTTGCAACATAGTTTAAGCAACCCAAGAATCTTTGTAGTCGTGTTTTCTCTTTTATTTCATCTGGGAATTTGTTAGAAAATTCAATTACTCATGGGATGGGATGAATGGTTCCATAGTCAATTTTATATCCAAGGAATTGGATTCTTGTTTGGAATGGTTTAATCTTTTTTCTGACACCACAAAGCCATTATGTTTTATTACATTATATAATATGTTTAAGTGTTTCCAATGTTGATCACAATCTTTTGAAGATATCAGTACATCATCTATATAGATGGTGTTGAATTCAGTGTAAGGGTTAGCGATTTCATTCATATTTTTTCGGAATTCTAAAGGTGCATTTTTTAATCCGAAAGGCATAACATTTCACTCATAGTGTCCAAAGGCTACTGTGAAGGCGGTCTTGTACCTATCTTCTTCTTTTATTTGAATTTACTAGAAACCTGACTTCATATCAAATTTGTAGAATATTCTTGGCCCATGGATTCTTTTGATTAAGTCATGTTTGTTAGGTATAAGGTATCTTATCCATTGAAGGACTTTATTTAGTGGTTTGTAATTAATTACTAACCTAGGTGTTCCACGTTCTAATTCTGTTGGATCCTAGATGGGTGATTGGATGCTCTAGAGGGGGGTGAATAGAGATGAATGCACTTAAAACAATATTCATTAGACCTTCAAGATATATCACACCATAAGGTTGCTAAATAGGAAGTTTGAGTGCAACTAAGAAATGCATAGCAAGGGAGAGAGAGATTGAACATACACCAATTGACAAGTTTTTTAGAGTGGTTCCACACTTCAAACTAGAAGTGAGTCAATCCACTACCTAGACAGGTCAACCTCTAGGACATCTTAACCATTGCACTCTTATATTCATTCATAAGATTTACAATACATGACCACCAAAGGACTTACCTATCCAATAAAAAGAGTCTTCAACCTTACCAAAGACTTACCCACTTTGCAATGAGTCTTCGGCCTTCACCAAGGACTTATCCACTCTTGCACAAGTCTTCGACCTTGCAGGGATTACCTACTCTTCTTGGATCTTCAGCCTTTGACTTCACCTTCACTCGGAGAAGCTTTCACCAAGGACTTACCCACTTGAGCAAGGAGTCATCTTCCTTCACCAAGGGCTTACCCACTCTTGCTCCAAGTCTTCAGCCTTGATCTTCACCAAGGGACTCCTTCCCTTGTTCTTCTTCACCTCTCTTAGCCAAGAGAGAGATCCTTCATCTTCATGGTTGAAATGAGAGATAGGGAGGTGGTGGAAGTGAGAGCCTCACAAGATATACATGTAGGATGAACTCTCTTACAAATCTCCTACTAACTCTAATAGATGTAGCAAATGATTAAGCTTAGAGAGAGAGAGAGAGGAGGTTGCAGGAAGTACTCAACTATAGAATATAAACCTCACATAGAGTTTTGCATTGAATACTCAACCTTGGAATGAAGCCCAAGGGGTATTGTTTATAGCTGGGGATGCCTCTTAGCCTTTGGGAACACTTAAGAACAAAAACTAGCCATTTTGTGGCTTGCAACGGATATATTTCACTAGTTGCAACTCTACATCGGCTAGAAACACTTTTCTGCACTTTTTCATACATTAATGATAGTAATTAAGTGTTCTTTATCTAAAGAGTTTAGATTTACCTCATTTGAGTCTTTTCTTATATAAGCCATAAGAGCAAAATGACATTCTCCTTCTTCACTAGAGCTTGAACGTGATCCTCCACTTGAATCTTCACTTGAGCTTGAGTTGGAGGAGTCACTCGAGCTTGAGTGCCAATTCTCCTTCATCTTGTACTTCTCTTCTCTTTTCTTGTGATGATGGGTCTTCTTACCTTGTAGACAATCTATCTTGAAGTGACCCTTCTTTCCACACTTGAGGCACTAGATGTATGAGGAAGTCTTGCCTTAATAGAATCTACCCTTGGAGTACATGGCATCTTCTTTAACTTGAGAGGATGGAGAATCTTGACTAACAACAGCCTTGATTTGAGCTTTGATTTCAACCTTCTTCATTCTCTAAAGTTCTTTCTCTTCTTGTCTTTCGACTTCCTCCCTCTTGTCAAGTGTGGCTTCATGTGCTTGTAGATTTCCAATGAGCTCTTCAATAGGAATATCTATAAAAGACCTTGCTTCTTCAATGGAAGTCACCTTGGGTTCCCACCTCTTGGGAAGAGTTCTAAGGATCTTTGAGTTGATCTCTCCCCTAGACATAGGATGACCTAGAACCGCAACACCATTCACAATGGTGTTGAGCCTATGATACATATGAGCTATCCTCTCCTCCTTTCCCATCTTGAAGCTCTTAAACAGCCCGTTGAACATGTAGATTTTACTTTCCTTCACTTGAGCAGTCCCCTCATAAGTGACACATAGCATTCTCCATACCTCATAGGCTGTTTCACATGAAGAAATCTAGTTGAACTCGGTGGGGTCATGGAGGCACAGAGGATGTGCATGGCTCTATCATTCAATGTTGCTTTCTTCAGGTAGCTTCATCCCATTCTTTAATCTTTGTCTTTGGTAGTTTGTATGGGCTATTCACCATTTGCCACATCTCAAGACTTGATCCTTTGATATACAATTGAAGCCTTCTTCTCCAATAGAATAAATTTCTCCCATCAAAGATTGGAAGATTGATCAAGTATCTCCCTCCTTGGTAGTCACCACTCTTCTCCTACTTGTTGAAGTATGCTTGGAGAAGACTCGCTCTGATACCAATTGTTGGATCCTAGATGGGTGATTGGATGCTATAGGGGGGGTGAATAAAGCTGAATGCACTTAAACAAAATGCATTATACCTTCAAGATATATCACAAGACAAGGTTGCTAAATAGGAAGTTTGAGTGCAACTAAAACATGCATAGCAAGGGAGAGAGAGATTGAACATACACTAATTGACAAACTATTTAGAGTGGTTCCCCACTTAAAACTAGAAGTGAGTCAGTGTACTACCTAGAGAAGTCAACCTCTAGGATTTCTTAACCATTGCATTCTTATATTCATTCATAAGACTTACAATACATGACCATCAAAGGACTTACATATCCAATACAAAGGGTCTTCAACCTTACCAAGGACTTACCCACTTTGCAATGAGTCTTCGGACTTCACCAAGAACTTACCCACTCTTGCACAAGTCTCCAACCTTGCACGGATTACCCACTCTTCTTGGATCTTCAGCCTTTGACTTCACCTTCACTCAGAGAAGCTTCCACTAAGGACTTACCCACTTGAGCAAGGAGTCTTCTGCCTTCACCAAGGGCTTACCCACTCTTGCTCCAAGTCTTCAACCTTGATCTTCACCAAGGCACTCCTTACCTTGTTCTTCTTCACCTCTCTTAGCCAAGAGAGAGATCCTTCATCTTCATGGTTGAAATGAGAGATAGGGAGGTGGTGGAAGTGAGAGCCTCATAAGATATACATATAGGACGAGCTCTCTCAAAAATCTCCTACTCACTCTAATGGATGTAGCAAGTGATTAAGCTTAGAGAGAGAGGAGGCTGTATGAAGCACTCAACTATAGAATAAGAACCTCACATAGAGTTTTGCATTGAATGCTCAACCTTGGAATGAAGCCCAAGGGGTCCTTTTTATAGTTGGGGATGCCTCTTAGTCTTTGAGAACACTTAAGAATGAAAACTAGCCATTTTGTGGCTTGCAACTGATATATTTTTACTTGTTGCAACTCCACAATGGCTAGAAACACTTTTTTACACTTTTTCGTACAGTACAATCGGTTGAGTTTCTATAAAGGTAACTCGACCGATCCCACTAAAATACAAGACCAATTTAGGCCATCGGTCGAGTTTGTCCTAGGGTAACTCGACTGATTCACTTAAATCAGTTTTAGTCAGTAGAGGGATCGCTCGAGTTATGTGAAGTGTAAACTCGACCAATCAAAAGTCATTTTCAAGATCCAATCAGGATCGGTCGAGTTTGCAACTCGACCGATGAACAACCTGATGTGAATTTTGGAAAATGGATTTTGAGTACTTAAATATTCGATCTAAGTGCTCCTAATTTTTTCTAAGCTTAATTACAAGTGATTTACAACATGATTCTAATGGATTTAAATCATATTCCAAAAACATGCACTTGTATTGACTTTGACTTGTCTTTTCTCCAATTTGATATGTGCAAGATAGGGCATTTGGAGTGTGTCTATACCTAATCTGAATTCACTTAAGTAGAGACATTAGACACAAATAAGTGGAATAGTTTAGTCATCGTCAAAACAAGGGTTTAATCAATTTAGACACTGAGTCAACAAATTCTACAGTATTTTCTATAAAAGTTTGCACAACTCCAAGGAGATGAGCTTGATCTAATGAGACATTCTTCTCTTATTTCATTTATTTCTTTTTTGCATATGTCTAACATATGTTAGTTCATCTTAATAGGTCTAGCTTTAGTAGGGATTTTTCTTCACTAAATTCATGTATATAGGGTAGAGTAACTTCATGTTTCTTCCTATGCCAAAATACTGAAGGTAGGTTCAAACATATATTCTTTTCAATTTCATCTTGTAGATTTTTTATTTTGTTTTGGAATTCACTCGTCTCTATTCTCCTAGTTTAATCATTGGTATTGATTTCATTGGTAAATTCTTTAACAAATTTTTCTTTGTAATGAATGGTGGATTGAATGTTTTGTCAATAACTATGTTTATGATGTTCGTCAAAGGTCGAATCCCTCCTCACCCACAATCGGTCCAAAAGGAAAGGACTTTACCTCTGCTCTGGGGGTAGAAAAATCATGATCGGGGTCGTGGACACAAAGTTATGGGTTTTTTGTCGAAATGTTACTATTTTACCATTTATTTTAGCATGCACACCTTTATGGATAACAACTAAAGGAAAAATATTATTTATAAAAGGAATCCTATTATGATATCTTCATTTATATTTTTAACAAGAAAGAATGATGTTTGCATACATGCTTTCTTTATACATATATGTGCTTCAGGAATTTTGTATTCTATTTGAAGGCAATCATTACTAGATGAGCTAACATCATTAGTAGTTTTCTCAAAATATCTTGTAGGGACAAGACCTTCTCTAATGCAATTGATGTCTGTCCCTGAATAAAAAGGACAACTTCATTTCGAATAAAATTAAATTTATGTTTATAATATTTTTTCCTTTCCATCTTCTTTTAATCACATGATTACTAGGTTTGTTGTAGGATTCCTTTTGTAAAATAGATTTTAATCTACTTATTTCTTTCTTTGTGTTGTTTCTCTCTCTTATCAAGTCATCATTTGTAGAGGCTCTTTGTTTACAATTAATCTTCCCGTCTTATCGTTTTTCATTTCCTTCCTTAAATATTTGATTTTGCCTTGATTTTGTGTTAATAGATTATCTTTGCTTTGAAGACCCTACCTTGTGATGTAGAACTTTTTCAGGGATCATTTTATCATTTTCATCTTCTAAAGAGCTATCTTGTGTTAAAACATATATTTTTAATTGTTCTAGTTGATTTGTAATTTCAT